>CM040186.1:20698973-20776473 GCA_022606455.1 Callitettix versicolor
TAGGTCAAAAATATAGTGTTGCACTAGCTGTTTTAACTTCAGTCTGTCAAGTGGCCTTGACAATGTTCTAACGAGTGAAACCTTGGTTGGCAAGACACAAATAAAAAAAAGTTGTGGAAGTATAACGTTTAATCATTTCATTTTTATAATGGATTTACACCAATAAATGGTCGTAAGAATAAATAAATAATTTGATAAAAAAATTACTTATTGAAGCAGCCATCATGGTAATAGGAGATCCATGCCAGGGGCAAGAAAGTGATCGAACATTCTAAATCTGGAATTAAATTTTTTTTTAAGTGATTCTTAAAGTGACGTGTGGATACGCAATTTTGTAATCAAATTCTTTTTATATTCTTCTTCTTTTTTGTCTATTATCACTATTTTCAGTATAATGATCGCCTTCCCTAGTTTCGTCAATTCTACTTTCGTTGACGCGTTTCGGAGAACCTCCATCTTCAAAAACTACTCAAAGAGTATAGATATAGTTTTTGAAGATGGAGGTTATCCGAAACGCGTCAACGAAAGTAGAATTGACGAAGCTAGGAAAGGCAGATCATTATACTGAACATAGTGTGTAATCAAACTTTGAGGAGATCAATAACAGCTTTATAATGTAAAAAGTAATTTTTTCTAAATAGTCTTATGGAAAAAAAATGAAAATACCAAAATTATTACATTTTACATTTCACTGACACTTTTTTTCATTGTTAAATACCTTACAATCAAAACAAACACACCTGTTCTTATCGAAAATGGTTTCATATTTTTAAAAATATACTTAACGAGTCTTTGGATAAATATTAATTTATAAATACCCTATCCGCTGGGTATTTAACCAGCCCCCCCCCATAAAAAATTTTGTTCACCTAAAATTTCCTAATTTCAACCGGATTGCTTAATTCTAAATAGTAATTTATTATGTTTTCAGCGTTAATTGCAATGGCAAAATCAGATTTCAAAAAAAAACTTTTGAATTTTTAAAACATTGAAATCCCTGCTATTATAAATCTCTAAAACGGATTTTTGATAATTAATGTACACTTTCAAGTTGTAGCTAATATCAATGAACGTATTACGTATTATGTTTCAATGAAATCGAACTAAAATTACGAACGAAGCGTGCTGAAACACACACGCGCGCGCACACACACACACACACACACACACACACACAAGGTCCTGGGTATGGGCATAATTATGATGCCCGCTAATCTCATTTTTCAATATAAATTCACTAGTAACAATCGAACTGAAAACGTTGTACGAACGTATAAAATTTCGTCAAAATCAGCCCATCCGTTTAGTCTCTAGCAGTTTTTTTAGACACTTAAATGCACAGAAAGACAGATATTCAATTAATACTTTTTAGAGTCATTTGACCTAAAAAAAAATGTTTAACGTTTTTTTCACTATCACTGTACTTTCTCTAAACGAATACATACAAACAAAAGTAACAAAAAGTTACGCTATAAAACAAACGAACACTAGTACTACAGACATTCACTAATCAACGATATAAGAGCTTATGCCACGAAGTATTGGGGTTAAAGGAATTTATTTAGTTCCGCCAACTCCCAGTAGATGTCTCACTTAGGGCATCGAACAGCGGCTGTAAAATTGTAGCTAATGAAGTTCCGGGGTTCCTCGGGGGAAATCATCGGATGTATGACCCGTTTAAGTAGGAAAGTATCAGATTGTGTTACGCGAAATTTATTTATTTCTGTCAGACTTGTGGCTGCAAACGAGGAACACTTTGTATAACGAAGTCGGCTACAGTGGCTCGATCAGCTGTTAACAAAGAAGAATAAGAAATATTCTGAGTTATAGATGCCGTTTAAAGACCACTTAGGAGTGTGAAAATTTATTGAATGTTGTAGAAAAAATAATAAATTTTTACGACGATTATCGTCGACACATTTTGATGAAATGCACATTTAAATGACTTGGTTTCTTTGAATCAATAGTTCGAAGAATAACTCAGACCTACAAGTCAATTTAATTATATTTGGTAAATGTATGATCGCAGATATATTGGGCGAATTGTAATTCATGTAAAAATCACTTTTTAGAGAATTTCCAGTAGAAACGACCTATTGTAGTGGCCATTATGGTAAGACCCAGACCTGGAAACTTAAAATGAGCACCGATTCTATCCTCTAGATAAATTTTTGAGGAGTTTTTAAATGGTGCATAAATACATATTATATAAGTGTTGCCATTCTTACGTTCGCATTTGTGCTCCTATTTTATTCAAATTTGGCAGAAATATCGGTATTGGTGATTACTTGCAGCTGTGAAAATTTCGATAACCAGTAAAATCCGTTTAACAGTGTCAAAATGGATTCCAAATTTTAAAAACTGGTATTTCGTTAAATATACCATTTATTTTGTTAAAAACTAACAATATTAACAACAATTATTATAAGCGTTCGAGTGTAGACTATTATAAACGGTTACAACGTTCAAAAGTTCTTCAAATAAGGAAAAATACCGAAAACAAAACAACAATAAGTTTTCATATAATACGCGTGAACTTTAATCGAAACGGAGGAAGAAAAAGAGAGAGACAGAAATAGAAAGACGAAATTGGTTTTCTCGTTCGTTTCATATTTCCGTTACATTCTTCCGTTCGGCAGACTTTGTTCTATTCACTACTCTCGGCAAAATTAACATTAAAAGCTTCGCTTCAATAAAATAAATCATCAAAACTGGTTCGTAAACGGATAATTGTTTGAATATATTTTTTTGTAATTTTAATGACGCAAACCTACTTGTTTTCGATTATTTTATACAACAGAAACATACTGCAAAACACAACGGATAAAACGAGTCTACGTTTATCAAAATCGGTTCAGTAGCTGTGGAAGCGTCATTGTTGAAGAAGGAAAAAAATGGTTAAAAGCATTTTCAAGTATTTTCTCTGCGCTTTGACTCTATAGATTTTAAACTTTCTTTAATTCTTACCATTTCGTCACCATCTTTAAAGTAACTGTACTGGATAAATATATTTATATAAAATACGAGTAAAGAAAATAAAGAAAAACGTAGAAGAAAACTCAACAATGTGTTGCCGTGATTGCAGTGATAATTTCTGAAAATATTAAATGGAGGATATTTAATTAACTTTGATAATGAAAAGCCCTGCAGTTCCAAGATAAATAATTTTAGTGATTTAAGTAAATTAAGTATACAATCAACGTGAGATAACGGTTGAAATATACCAAGAACCTGTAAACAGACGGAATATTAACACAAAAATTTGATGGGCGACAAAACCTATCAAATTTATGGGGGGGGGTCCATACTAAAGCCGAAAATTTCACCATTGGTACATAATTATCAGACATAAGAAAATACTTCAATAATTAATACAAAAACAAATATTTGTATAAACAGTGCACTTTTTACACAAGTTAAAAACTAACTTATTAATCCACAGCTTAGATTACAATTCATCGTTATACATTGTAAATTATTCACAAATGGAAACATCTAATTTCACCTGTACATCACCGTATAGTTATAGAAAAGAAATTTTTTAAATACATGTCGTAATATTTAATGACATTTTTACTATAACCTCGAAATGAGTAAATATTTAAATAGCTAGCCAAGGCATAAAAACTTTATACTTTGAACTTCAGATTACATTTGTAATTGTGAAGTTTAAATTAAATAAATAAACGTTTGTGAAATACGTTTCGCTTTGTCGTAATCCTTTTATAAACTTTAGGACTGTTTAAAACTTTCTATTTGTTCTTCAAGGTAACACTAATACTTCGTATATTGAGAGAATATATACAAAAATATAATATTTCTTAAGGTTTCAATGACAAACCATTGATTATAAACGTACTAAATGTAACCCTTATGAGAACATTATGAGCGCTCGCTGCTGGTGGCATCTTGTGACGAAGTGTTGAACTACAGTTAAATATAAAATAGTACTGTTTATTTTCTCAAACGTTTCCGCCTTTCATTGCAGTTCGCAGCGTTCTTAGCGGCAGATAGTCCAACTACTTGGACTTTAGTCGCTGATATAGAACACGCTTTTTGTAATTATAACTCTACTTCTAAAATCATTATATTGTACAAATTGTATATTTCATTGTATT
The DNA here is from genome assembly GCA_022606455.1 of Callitettix versicolor. Lineage (NCBI taxonomy): Eukaryota > Metazoa > Arthropoda > Insecta > Hemiptera > Cercopidae > Callitettix > Callitettix versicolor. The sequence continues at coordinate 20,703,092 of CM040186.1, forward strand.
ATTAGTTTTTATTCAGCATTGTTGGTGCACACGTATGTTCACATTTCACGCATTCATTGAATTTACCAAAAAATGAAAACACGAAACTAAAGCGAAATCTAGTGGGCAATTTTTAGAAAAATAGTACACATTTCATCAGATTTTTGTAGATATCTTACGAACATTTTATAAAAAAATTAAAACAAATATTTTAAGAATTTATGAAAACAAATTAGTAAAAAATCATTTTTAATACAAATTCACAGTGACTGCATTTGTCGATTTTATTTTAGTGTTTTTTTTATAAACTTAATTAATTATTGTGTTAATAATTAATTACACAATTAAATAAGTAATTGTGTTACTTTCTACACAATTAGAACATGGGATATAATATTGGCTAACTGAGAACACTTAAATTTCAAATTTAATTGACTTGCATTAAATCCGAGATCGAAATTCGCCCACTAAATTTTCTCTTAATTTACTCTGTGTAGTAAGAAAGTAATATTATATATTTCCATCAAATAAAACTGTTATTAAAATCCGATGTAAAGTACAGCCTTAAACTGAACACAAAAGTTAGGTTTACCGTAAAAATATAGCTTAATACATTAACGTACATAAAGAATTAACAACAGTAGCGACATCTATTGTCGTAAAACAGTACCGTTCTTTTGTAACGTTGTATGAGTAGAAATAAAATACCGGAATTGGGTCAACTGGTGACGTCATAATGGCGGAGTCTGGATGCAACAATGGCAAAGGTAAACACGAGCAGGAAGGATGCAATACTAGACGTAGACGCTACAAACATTGTTATGTGGAACTTATTGCGATTGTTTTATTGTTTTTTCTTGCAATTTTGCGTTTTATAATGCAATAGTAACGTTTTATTTATAATTAAAATTCTTTGTGCGCACATAGCACGTTGTTTTGTCAAATAAAAAAGAGATAAAAGATTGTTTGTTTGTTGTAGAAAAAACCAACTTCCTGTTTGTAGTATCTACAGAATTTAATTACGTTACGTTAATGATTGACAAATTTGTAAATTTAAAGAAAAGTAAAGTAGAAAACATAACCTCTAAAAGACAAGGCCGCCTCGGTGGCCTAGTTGATAGCGTACTAGGCTTTCACCCCGAGGACCCGAGTTCGATTCCCGGCGAGGGCTTTGGCATTTTCATACGCTATAAATTATCCCATCGTCTGCATTAGCCCAAGTGTGCACAATAGTCAGACGTTAAACACCAAAAAAAAAAAAAATCTAAAAGACAAACTAAACTACTAACAAGATGCACAAACACATAAACGCGCTCCTGTATACACTATATAATAATCTCAAAAACGATTCTTTCACAATTACCGTAATTTCTATTTAGCCTACGTTTCTAATAACAAACTTACAGAACATCTAAAAATACGTATGCACTATTTTTTTGAGTACATTCTTCCGCCTTGCTGTTTCTGACCATTTTTTCATTTGCTGACGTGTGTGGACTTATCACTATTGTTAACTTTTTGCTGTATTTTAAAAATCATCGTTATATGTTTACTAGTCACGGTTGATAATTAGTTTCAACTAATCACAATTACGCCCACGTGAACGTCCGTATGAAGTAATTTTCATAGTATTGACGCGTTTTGGAACTGTTCCGTTCACTGGCGCATCCAGGTGTGTTGGGGGGGGTTGCAGCCCCTTTTTTAGAATCGGAAGCAATTTGAAGTAGTATGAATATTAGTTACCAAATTATAGGTAAAGCAGCATATAGACTGATAAAGTTATATGGTTGCTGGCTATCCTCAACATTGGGGCATGCTAGAATGTAGACTGGGATCTGCATCTGAGTTCATCGGACACGAGCCGGCTTTAGAGATCTCTGTCGTTGGCCAGGTCTGATATTAATAGGTGGATTAATAAGTAACACCAGGCAAGATGGGATAACCTTCATGAGCATTCCCATAGTAAGCGTCTCTTAAGCATGGTTCCATATGGGGGATTTAAAGGGGCAGCAGGTGTCTTGGGCAAAGCACAACTCGGTAAAATCATGAAGCCTATTACTGGGCACTGTGGTTTGAGGGTGTACATGGAAAAACCGTGTGTTGGTTGTACAGGAAAGAGGAAAAGATTACAGCACTCATAATTCTTGTTTGTGAAGCTCTTGCTGGTAGGAAGCTAGCGGTTTTTGGTTTCCAGGACCCTAGGATCTTCAGCATAATGAGCTTACAGTAGATTGCTGCAACTTACTAAGGGCATCAGTCTACTAAACTAGTACTCAAGATGTTTAGTTGAACAATAGGTCTGTTGATCGCAGTGCCTGGGGTTGTATTATCCCTTCCTCTAGTTTGAATCTAATCTAAAGTTACAGAGAATTTTATTACTTGACTGGTGATCATATATATTATTACCTGCGCATAGACCCTCTTGAATCACGCAAAGCACTCCGACTCATGTCTTGCTCCTTCTAATCCTCCACACCTCCCTCATCATGTCCCCATGGATCCTCCTCCGCTCCTCCGTCCATTTTACCCCTGCTCTCTTTGGGATTTCATTATCTGGGACCTTCCAACCGAGCATTTTTCTCCTGTATGCGTGCCTGTCTTCAACGTCGGTTGAGTCTATTCCTGCGTCATGTAGGTCTATTCTGACTTGTGCGATCCACGACGTTGTTGATTTGACTCCTTGTATATACTCCTTAAGGATTCTGTTGGCAAGTTTCGTTGTTGGGAGTCTACTGATGTGTCCATAGAACCGAAGCCTCCTTCTTCTGATATCTGCTGCCAGGTTCGATATCTTCTCTGTGGTCTTCCGGGAGTGCAACCTGTATCCATCTTCTGTTAATCTCGGACCAAGGATCTTCCTCAAGATTTTGCGTTCTTCCTTCAAAATACCCTCCATGGTAGCTTTTGGTATTTTATATATCATATATATATATATATATATATATATATATATATATATATATATTATTTCTCAAGTCAACATCCCTTTTTCTCAGCATATACTATTCGTACAGGCATAAATGAGGTATCTTTAGAAAGAATTTTTAACCGGTTTCTGACATTGCAAAACTATTTTGCGCTAAAACGTACTGTTTGTGGAAAATTTTAACATAAAAACACTTTTAACTGTCATATGCAAAACGGCATCATGGATGCGCATGCGCGGCATCACAAATCTGTCACAAATCAGACAATATTTTGTATATATTACGAAGCTAACTTATTAATCACGAATAGACAATCCCATTACAAATGCCACTTTTTTCCATAAAGTGATTAGAGCAATTTCAATATTTACTTAAAAGTTATTAAACCTACAGGTGTGTGGACTAGAAAAATGTTTCAAGAGGAAATCGAAAAAATCAAACTGACTGATGTCGGAATTTTTCCTGCGTTATATTCGATTACGTTTGTAAAATTTGTTATTAAATGCATCAAATTTAATGAGCTAAAACAATGTTTGTTTTGTTAAAAGTACACAGATCAAAGTTCACAATCGGATAGACTGATTTTGCGAAATTCGTTTTGGCACGGACTTATAAGTTACTGATCAAATCGTCTATAAACACAAATAATCAAATTGTCTCACACAAAAACTAAATTGCTCTGAAACTATTTGACCCGAAACTGGTACAATTATTCAGTATCGTATATGTTCTTTTTCCGTTGTTTAAAAGTTAAAAGAAGGTTCACCGTCTGCTTCTTGCTCGACCTGATGCATGATGTAAGGGAAGAGTTTAATAATACAGGCACGTAGCTTATTGCAGGACAATGAAAGGGCAACAACAAATACACAGATACGGTTGTAAATCAAAGATAACATACACGAACACAGTCCCGGGAGTAACTTAAATATTAAGTATTACGGGAAGTACGTGTCACAGTATAACATCATGTAACGCTGGGACGTACAATGGAAGAATTATAAACGTCAGAATGCATTGTTTTAGCAACAAAGTATTGCAATTTGCTAAAGTAATTTTTCTATCGTACCGTATTTTTAAAAACTCTAATTTCACCATCATAAAGAGCAATAAAATCAGCGAATATTGGTATAATGAATTTTCAAATTTTATGAAAATAGAAAAATCCGGACCGCCGTCAAATTAAATTTATTAATTTGAACAGACGAGAAAATTAAAATTAATTTATGCAGTTTTTAAACCTGTACACGTTGTTAAAAATTAAAAAGAAGTACATACGATATTTTTGAAGAAGTTTAATATTTGATATCACCGTTATTTTTAAACTGTTAAAAGTATTTCTCAAGCTATTAGAAAATTCAAAATTCGATTTTTATTATGAAAATTCTAACTGGTATAGAGGACTTATTGGCACAACAAAGTTGAAGATAGCTGTTTCGTTGAATTGACAAAAGCGACTTTCAAAAAGTATTTTTCTTAAAACAGCATATATTAACATTTTAAATTTTCAAATTGTTCTGTAAATAGGGAAATGAATCCTGACCGCAGTCAAAACAGTTTTTAAATTCAACATATTTTGAAAATTCAAAACGGTAATTCGTTTAGATTTTAACGCTAGCGATTAAGTTTCAAAATCATTGAAGGCAACAAAATTATGATATTTTGAAAAAAATTTTAATCAGCGCTATTTCGAAACTGTTGAAAAAATTTTGTTGTTAACAAACATGTCCATTCTATTACCGCAACCAATTCTGGTACCAATTTTGAATCAATTCTGACCGAAATTGCTTGCAGAAGTGACGCACACAAACGAAACCTCTAAAATTGATCTCGATGTCAGGATCGATGCTTATTTCAAGTTCAGGGTTTAGGTCTTACCATGATTATCGTTCCATGGGCCAAATTCGCTAAAGAGATCGGTTATTTTTCTAACACTTTTAATAACTCAATTTTTCTCAAAATAGGTTTTAACGATTCTGATCAAATTTTGCTCAATTGAAATCCATTAGTTACAAAAAATATATGCCCCAAAATTCAGTTTAGCAGAGCATTTAACACAAAATAGGCCTACATATCTGTTTTTTAAAAAATGTACACTCAATTTTGCAAATTTGACATTAACGTCATTAAAAATTTTATTGTAAATCGAAAAAAAATTAACAATAAAAGCACTGGCTGACAGAAATGAAAATTTTAAAAATTGAAGTATTTTTTTCGTTGTTTTTTTTATTGGTCCAATTATTGCTAAACTGAAATCATACACAACTGATATAAAAAAAAACTGTTAATGCTCCATTAGTACAATGGCGTTAATTACAATATAAATACTCATCACCGAACTTTCTCATTATGCATAATTTCAAACACATATTTATTAAACGTAAAAACGTTAGCCAGTGAATTATTTTGAAATCACGCCCTTGAGTTTCATAAGCAGAACTCACGGCATTGAACTACGAAATATAAGTAAAAACAGTCAGCTCACTGGTAGACTTACATACACTCCAACAATATAATAATTACGTGTTTAGAAAAAGTGTGACTTTTTTTACACGTTATTCGTGCTAAACCAAATTTATATTTCTTCCCTCATTTTAAAATTGCTCGCCTAAAAAGATTTTAACTTCAAAAATCCAAAATTGAAATCCGTCCCCTTCTGAATCGTTTTGATTTTTTGATAACATCGAACATTTCTTCTATTTCAAACATAATACACTATATAAACTGGTTCATATACGACTAAAATTTAGAAAAAATAGACAATCTCTTTTTGAGAATTTCAATTGTTTTTTTTTAATTTCTTTCGACCAGGTTAGGTTTACTTAATATTAATGAAAGTCGTTCGTCAAAGTGTAACGTTTTTACAGCGCTTCCTGTGTAAGTTGTATTCTTTTATGTTTTCGTTCTGAATATTTTTGTTCGCATAAGGAAAACCCTGAAGATGTGTTTTCCGCGCTTCCATTGGAAAACACTAGAAACAAAGCTGTCGCTGTGCTTTCAGCATCATCAAGGAAAGCCATTGACATAAATCTAAACTGAAACAATCGCTGTAAGTACCAGCAGAAGAATATAGGTCAGCGGAACCATTGTCATTGAGACTGGCATGGAGCTTTAAAAAAACCTATTTTATTTGCTCCAAACGGGTTACGCTAGCAGTTATTCAAATTTCTTCCTTTCAAATCTTATATAACTATTTAAACGTGTCACTAAATAATAATAGCAACAGACTCGTTGACGTGATAGAAGCGAATTTAAAAACCGTTTTTTCCATCTAACCCTGTTTTTGAAATACTGAAAACCATCATAATCGGCGTTAAAGTATTCATAGTAAACTAAATTTAAAATTAAAAAATAAACCACGGACGCCTTTAAATTGATTTTCATCTAATTTTGATTTCAACAGATTTAGAAAATTCAAAATTCTTATTTTTAACGCTAACTACAATAAAATATGATTTTCCAAAACATCTGAAAAAATTTTGAATTTTCAAAGATTTTAAATAGCGGAAATTTTTAAAGTGTTGAATTTTGGCCGGTTAACGAATTCGTCCAAGATCGATTTTTGTACCACTTCTATTTTTGTGCTAATTTTGTGCCAATATATATAAACTAGGCGACCCGTACCAATACGTCGCATGGTTAGTGGTCAGTTACGTAATATAATAAAGTTGAAATAAGTAAATATAAATATTTGTCAATTTAAAATATTTTATTATAAAAATAGTAAAAAAATTAACATTATATACAGTAATGTTTCCTTTTTTTTAAATTAATTTCATAACACTTCTTTGAAAACAATGTTGGTGGTTATGACGTGATCATCGTTCACTTTTTGCCCGTACGGAAGTTCAACACAAACAATAATATCTTTACACTTGCGGACTCGTGAAAAAGCCACTTATGTATTCACTCGTTCACGTGAAAAACCGAACCTCATTAGATTCCATCTTTTTGGAATGTAATTTTTTAACGAAAACATTAATTTTAATATATTTACTTACTTTTCGTCATTATAGGAGAAGATAATCTTCAAAATGGCCTGTCAAACATTAATTTTAATATATTTACTTATTTTTCGTCATTATAGGAGAAGATAATCTTCAAAATGGCCTGTCAAACATTAATTTTAATATATTTACTTACTTTTCGTCATTATAGGAGAAGATAATCTTCAAAATGGCCTGTCAAACATTAATTTTAATATATTTACTTATTTTTCGTCATTATAGGAGAAGATAATCTTCAAAATGGCCTGTCAAACACCTCATTATAGGAGAAGATAATCTTCAAAATGGCCTGTCAAACATTAATTTTAATATATTTACTTACTTTTCGTCATTATAGGAGAAGATAATCTTCAAAATGGCCTGTCAAACATTAATTTCAATACAGTATTAAGGGAGATATTTCATACTAACAAAAAACACCTTTGAGAAGTTATATATAGAGATTTTAACCATCCTACGAAGAGTCCAAATTGGCGATCATTTCAAGGTTCCTGGTCTGGGTCTAACCACGATGGCCGTTCAAATAGCTCATTTTTCAACGAAATTCGGAAATAAACGTTACACAAATGTTATGCGCACAAAATTATTTCCCCCAAAACGATTGAATAATTTTAGATCTTAGAGTGAATTCTTTTATTTTTAATTTGTCAAACTGACGTAAGTTGTAAACCTTTCGAAGCGAAGCTTTTAATGTTAACTTAGGCGAGAGGAGAGGATAGAAAAAAAATTCTTCCGAACGGAAGGATGTAACGGAAATATGGAACGAACCAGCAAACGAATTTCGTCTCTCAACTTCTGTCTTTTTTTTCCTCCTTTTCGATAACAGTGCACGCGTATTATATGAAAACGTTGTGACGCTTTGGTTTCGGTATTATTTCTCAGTTAACCAACACGTTAACAACGAATATTATACATTCGAAAATATTTCCGTTACATTGAAAAGGTTCGGGACACTTTTTTTCTATTCACTCCTCTCGCCAAAGCTAACATTGAAAACTTCGTTTCGAAAATTTTCCTTAAGCCATGTAAAATTTGGAAGCCCAAAGGGGTGAAACCCAAAGTGAAAAATGACAGTCTAAATTCCTGATGACATACTTGGACATAAATACCTTTATTTTAAGATAATTAAGCAAATCGCTCGGATAGGACAATCTACCAAATTCATTTTTATTATATATTAGTGTGTATGTTTGTACGTCAAAATTTTATTTTTTTTCAATTTTTTGGTTGTACGATTCGAATCATTTACAAAAACTGATGGAAATAATTTTTTGTTGTTGTTATTTTAAGGCGAAAAGCATATTTAGGCTCTTACCGCCTTCCTAAATGTAAGTGTGCCTTCCTAACCTAACCTAACCTAACCTAACCTAACCTAACCTAACCTAACCTAACCTAACCTAACCTAACCTAACCTAACCTAATCTAACCTAACCTAACCTAACCATAATAATCTAACCTAACCTAACCTAACCATAAGAACCTAACCCATAACAACCTAGCCATAATAACTAAGATTAAAGCGTGAAAGTAGTGTTGTAAGTGTAGTGTGTGTTAGACTCGGGTACCGCGAGGGACGTCTAAATCCTCTCAATAGGTGCAGCTAGTCTGCACCCCCCCCCGCCCAGCGGGGTGTTGAAAATAGCTTGAAACAAAGTGAACCGTTGACGGTTCAAAGTGGAACATATATTTCTTTTTAAATCAATTTTTTTCAGTAAATAATTTCAACATCAAAATCAGTTTTAAAATCTCTTTAAATTATCATTCGCATTTTAAAAAAATTCAAATCAATTTGACGGCGGTCAATTTTTACTTTTGCATTTCCAGTGGAATTTCATAATTTAAATTACTTCTCTATACAGATGTAACCGATTTAAAATATCGATTATAACAGAGAAAACAGATCTTAATGAATTATACAGCGGTCAGGGTTCGTTTTCATATTTCTCTTTACAGTTTACGAATACGTTTGCGTCGATACGTTCTTTTACTTTACGTCGTCTATTGTTACGTCAGCGAAACATTTTGCGTGCAACGAAAATTATTATTCTAAAAAGTTGCGCACACAATAACGACCTTTTGTTACGAAAATAAATCACGTTTTATACAATTATTTTCTCTTTGTTTATGTTCCTCCTATTTACAGTTCACAGTATCAATCATATCACGTGACCAATTCAGAATAATCGGCTGAAAATAAAATGCATTAATGCGCTTATATGCGCAGTGTGATTTATATATGCAATACACGCTTTCACATATGCAGTTAATAGACGTTATCTGGACAATCTAATGTAGTGACCCGCCGTTGCCATGGTTACTGGACGTGTGACGTCACTGAATGTTCGATTTGATAGTCGAAGATTGCATCAGTGATCATGATGGCTGTCACTGTGGATACATACTAGTAGGAAATTGTATGTGTTTATAAGTGTTTGCTTCAGGTCGGACGGCCATCAAATGCGTAGCGGAACTGAGCCGAAGAGGAACGGCAACCGGAAGCTGCGTCCAGTCTGTTTTAAGAACATGTATTACGTTTTCGGTTTTTATGTTGGATTTTGCGGGACGTATGATGCGAGGAACATGTTTATATAGATATATAAATATATTTTGCGCTTCGCAAGCTCGTATTACATTAATAATTAAAAATTACTGTTTCCGTCTTGGATCGAACCGGGGTTCTTGCGTGTGTGAGACGCGCTAGATAACCACTACACTACGGAAACTCCGAAGAAATTTGACCGTTTTAAGTATATAAAATGAATAATCATTAATTTAATTTTGGTAGTTATATTAAAATAACAGCTGTTTTATATTAATTCGTAAAGATCAGCTTATTTCATTGAACAGCTGATAGGCTATAATAAGTTTCGGATTATGTTGTTAAAATCTAACGAATTTAATTTGACTTGTTTTCGAACAAATTATCGTAATCAAAATAAAAGAGGAAGGGAAAACATGATGCATTATTTTTATTTTTTGTTTAGGCCTACAGTAACAAAGTCTAAGAAACTACTGTGTTTAAGCCGTAACCAAGGTAACGAGAAATAAGAAGTTTGGAGGCGTGGTCAGCATGGTGAGTGAAGCGAAGTCAGCTTCAAAACCGAACCTGTACAGAGTACAATCTAAGCGGAACGGCGCCGCACTTACATAAAAAAGAATAGGTTAGGTTTTGAATGCGTAGTCAGCTTCGCTCACCACAACTCCTCTCCGCATTTGGGGGCCACCCGGCCGTAGCTTGAGTTAGTACGTTGGTGGCCTTTCAAAATCTTAGCTTTTATTTTACTGTTATTTGAGATTATGATTTTACCGTTGTACAAAACATTCTTTTGAGTTAGATTTCGTAAAACCTCCGCAAAAAGAAAATTAATGTTGACAGCCACTTTAGTTTTATACACTGTAGGTGGATAGATATTTAGAGGTTACAGGATCCAACAGTCGCAGTCATGGCTGACCAAAGGGTCTCCACTGATTAACGTATTTGGCCGTAGGTTCTCAGGGCTTTAGAAAAAAAAACACCTACGCTTCCTGTTAACAGTGTTTGTCACCTACAGTTTTCCTATACTTCCCGTTTAACCTACGCATGGTTTCTCGCGGTATAATATTCCTAGCTGACAGCCCTTGTATACGGTCCTCAATAGCTCTGTCATCGCAGCTCTAATAAGGGTTGTATTTCCCATCCCCAAAGGTTTGATCCCTGGGTTCTACTTAGATTTAATTAAAGCCCTTTTTGCTGGTTCTTTCTCTCTTCTTAGTTTGCCCTTATCAGACGCTTGTCTGATTTGAGATCTTCGCCTCCACGTTGTCCATTGCAGTCCGCCTAACGTCTCCACAGGCTGGCGCAGTTCACTGCTTATAAGTTCCATGAGGTTAGATACAGCCACATTTTCTCCTCTTCAGTTCTATTTTCACTGCCCCCCCAGGTCCAGTTTTGCACGTTACTCAAAGATTTGTCGGTATTTTTCAGGAAAAAAATCCACAAGTAGCCAGGGAAATAAAATGTCCACCAATACAGTCCACGCATGCGTAGTCCATATACCTGAACTAAGCTTTCCTTTATTTTTGTACAACGTTATTTTGAATTAAAACAAAATATTTACAAAAAAATCAAAAATACAGTTGGTTAAAAAATTATTGTATACTGTATTGAAATCTATATAAATTTCTATTTTATGTTCTGAAATTTAATTTAAAATGCGAAATAAAACGTAACATAAAATAAAAAATTTATCGTATATCACGTTATTAAATGTCGTCATGTTTCTGAAACTTTTTTCCTGACATAAAGAAAACATTTTTTAACAGAATTCGACATTGACTGAAGCTAAAATTAAGCAACATCGTTAATAGAATTAGTTTTAAATAGAAATTGTTAAACCGAATTTCGATATAAACTCCTCTTTTTTATGCACAAGGATATTTGCTTTTGTAAGCAGAACGGTTCAGTCAGGTGGAAAAGATGTACAATAGTGCTGAATGAATAGAATGTTCAGAGAAGATTTTATGAATACAATAGCAATGTGCACCACATAATAACTGTATTATATAAAGTTCTGAATAACTGTAAAAGGATTTCTTTTATAGTGTTCATAAAAAATGAGCCATTAGAACTGCTATCATAATGAGACCTGTGGCCATAAAATGAGTTTCAAGGTCACATTTTGAGCGAACGTTAAAAATTTTACACATATGAAAAAATTACTAAACGACATAATAATAAAAAAAGATTTTTTCTGTCGAAGTATATGAAAAAAATTATGTTAATAGATAACAAATATTTTTTCTATTTCAAAAATCTTTACCATCTAAGCAGGTGTGTGTGTGTGTGTGTGTGTGTGTGTGTGTGTGTGTGTGTCGGAAACATATGGCTAGAGTTATCTCACCGGTTTTGATGAAATTCGGCCGGTAGTATTCATTTGCACTTCTCTCTGACGCGTGTAAAATATAATCTTTTAAAAGCCGTTTTTAGGTTAGAAAATCAGTTAAAAATTGATTTTTAACGGATTACGTTAAAATTTTAAATTTACTCAAACGTCGATCATCCGTATATAAAAAGAACTTAGGGTTTTCACCGAAAAAAATCGGTTCTGGATATATAGGAAAATCTAAAAATATCATAATTCATCAGAATTCATTCGAATTTTGCTGAAATTATTTTCATTAAAAATTTTAAGTAACGGAGATTTACGATGAGAAATAAATAGAAAAACAAAAAACGCACCCTGACAGCCGTAGAGTTTGTTTGTTTTTTTTTTGGGGGGGGGTTGTGCTGGGACTGCAAATCTCTTCTATTTCAAATTCGATACACAATTTTGCGTTCTTTTTGTACGTTTTGGAGAAATATTTTGTAATTTTTTTTCAATACGTATTCAATTGCATTATAAGTAATTCGCCCTGTTATCATATACGCTGGTTTAGTACTGACACACAAAAAGTAGCATAAGTGTTGGTTTTACCCGAGTAAAGAAATAAGAAAATATATCAGCTGAGAAACAGCTGTGCCATGAATACAGTTAATTTCGTTGCAGTCCCGGGGGAAATTTAAAAGTGTTGGTGCTTTGGTTTGTAAACCCATAGTTGCTATAAATTGACCACGACTGAATAAAAACAAAAACAATTTATCACTTTTGATATGATTTTACAGCGTCTGTTTGTGTCGTGTTAGTGCTGACACGATCAGAGTTTCAAAGACGTGAAATACACTGTAGTTTTACTGACTGGGATAAAACCAGCACATTTTTGTTTCCCAGATATATCTATTAAAACATAATGTGTCTGTGTGTGTGTGTGTGTGTGTGTGTGTGTGTGTGTGTTTTGTCAATAATATATAAATGATTAATATTATGACCTATTCTTCCCGTCAGTGGTCTATCCACTCACTTCATAAAGGCTACCGAGGTTTCGAAACTATATCGTTTCATCTTCAGGCCGTTATACAAAATGTTAAATCCCTCTGTCGAGGTCGTCACAAAGTGAAACAAAACATTGAAACATACTACACAAACACTGAGCACAATTACACGATTAAAATATTTACTATGAAATTTAGGCTTGGCCAAGCGACACGCGCGACTCGTACGTCGTTACATTCCGGACGTCAGTGTTATCCAGTCAGTGTTATCAGTTACGGTGCGTCTGTTGGTTTTTGTTACTTACTCAAATCACTTATCATAAGATCCATGCCATATATAAAATTTGTTTTAAATGAACGTTTTCCATTGAGGATATTGTGGGGGTCTGATTTTTTGCTCTTATAAATCTCAAACTCTTCAGTCGCATCCATATAACTACGTTTATGACACAAATGTAATATTTCCATGTTGGATGACTTCAAATTTATGATTTTTGTCCATAAGATGTTCTGCGAAAGTCGAGTTTGTCGATAATGCACTTCTGGGTATGTGCTCTTTAAATCTTTTCTTAAAAGAGCGAGATGTCTGACCGATATAAAAGCTTAGGCAATCACTACATTTCATTTTGTATATGCCAGTTTTTTCAAAGTTATCTCCACTTGTATTTGCAACTGGCTTCTTTAAGTTCATACCAATAATATGAAGTTATATTTCAAATTTTTGTAATTCATACCAATAATATGAAGTTATATTTCAAACTTTTGTAATTCATACCAATAATATGAAGTTGTATTTCAAATTTTTGTAATTCATACCAATAATATGAAGTTGTATTTCAAATTTTTGTAATTCATACCAATAATATGAAGTTATATTTCAAACTTTTGTAATTCATACCAATAATATGAAGTTATATTTCAAATTTTTGTAATTCATACCAATAATATGAAGTTGTATTTCAAATTTGTGTAATTCATACCAATAATATGAAGTTGTATTTCAAATTTTTGTAATTCATACCAATAATATGAAGTTATATTTCAAATTTTTGTAATTCATACCAATAATATGAAGTTGTATTTCTAATTTTTGTAATTCATACCAATAATATGAAGTTGTATTTCAAATTTTTGTAATTCATACCAATAATATGAAGTTGTATTTCAAATTTTTGTAATTAATACCAATAATATGAAGTTATATTTCAAACTTTTTGTAATTCATACAATAATATGAAGTTATATTTCAAATTTTGTAATTCATACCAATAATATGAAGTTGTATTTCAAATTTGTGTAATTCATACCAATAATATGAAGTTGTATTTCAAATTTTTGTAATTCATACCAATAATATGAAGTTGTATTTCTAATTTTTGTAATTCATACCCATAATATGAAGTTGTATTTCAAATTTTTGTAATTCATACCAATAATATGAAGTTGTATTTCAAATTTTTGTAATTCATACCAATAATATGAAGTTATATTTCAAACTATTGTAATTCATACCAATAATATGAAGTTATATTTCAAATTTTTGTAATTCATACCAATAATATGAAGTTATATTTCAAACTTTTGTAATTCATACCAATAATATGAAGTTATATTTCAAATTTTTGTAATTCATACCAATAATATGAAGTTGTATTTCAAATTTGTGTAATTCATACCAATAATATGAAGTTGTATTTCAAATTTGTGTTTTCATACCAATAATATGAAGTTGTATTTCAAATTTTTGTAATTCATACCAATAATATGAAGTTGTATTTCTAATTTTTGTAATTCATACCCATAATATGAAGTTGTATTTCAAATTTTTGTAATTCATACCAATAATATGAAGTTATATTTCAAACTTTTGTAATTCATACCAATAATATGAAGTTATATTTCAAACTTTTGTAATTCATACCAATAATATGAAGTTATATTTCAAATTTTTGTAATTCATACCAATAATATGAAGTTGTATTTCAAATTTGTGTAATTCATACCAATAATATGAAGTTATATTTCAAATTTGTGTAATTCATACCAATAATATGAAGTTGTATTTCAAATTTGTGTAATTCATACCAATAATATGAAGTTGTATTTCAAATTTTTGTAATTCATACCAATAATATGAAGTTATATTTCACATTTTTGTAGCAAAACTTTAATAACTTTAGTTAAAAATAATTATAGAAAGAACTATTGTAGTAATGTTAGCCAGTGGGAATTGAATATCTGTTCAAATAAACGAGGTTTAGAGACAACCCAACCTGTACGCTACGATTGAAACGCACAGAAATAATTAGAAATTCCTTAGTTATATTAAAAACTAAATGTTCGTAAAATAATGTTATAACAATGGTTTTCATAGATCGGACAATCTGAATGAAATATAAGTATAGGAAATATGGCTAAAATACGTAATTTAAACATATAATAAGAAATAATTTCATCGAAATAATGAAATATTTTTAAAATTCAAAGAAATACGTTTTTCCAAGTTGTGTCGAATTTAGGTGAATAAATTCTTTTACAAAATATTAAAATAAATATGTTAATTAATTGATGTGAATAGTAAACGAACATGAATTATATGTGGTAAGTTAAATTACAGCACCATGTTTATCTGACTAAAGATTCAGGTAAGGTTACTGTAACAAATATATAATACTGTAGCAAAAACAGTACTACCAATTTTGTTCAAACTAAAAAAAATATAATTGTTTAAATTGTAGGAAATATTTATATATTTATTCCTACAATATGCCTAATTGTTTTAAGAAATTTGAAGTAATAATAATACTGTACAGGAATCGTAGTTAATCAAAAATGAGTTTAAGACTTTATTGTTCAGTAATTAAAATTAATTAAACAAAATGCAAATAAAAGAAAATGTGAATAATACGATAAAAAAGTAGTAAAAGCAATTCAACCGAGAGGTAAAATGCGTGATCATTAAAACTAAAATCGCTTGTTTAAATTTAGAAAAAAACTATATTAATTAAATTAATTAGTAATTAAATCATAAAATTTGATTACTACTGCGACTACAGACTTCATTCAAGATGCTGTCGATTCAGAGGAATGAGCTGAAGACAACAAACTTTTTTCCAAAAAAATCGCTTCCAGCCGTTCAGGATTGACAATAATTAGAGGAACCTATGTAAAAAAGAGGAATTAGTGTCCGATCAAAATCGACAGAAGCAGACAACTTTGGACTGGCAGGATCAGTGGTACCATCCTAAAACAGTTCAAATAAGAAAAAAAGCATTTAATTAAGAAATTAATTACAAAATAATTACAGCACTTGAAGAATGGATTAATCAACAACACATCGCTGAGACCAAGAAGGGTTGAAACAGCGCCATGCAGGTCAAAAAGGAGAAACTGTGATAGCGTATCAATTTCCTAAATGTTGCTGGCACTGAAGGAGTGTGGACATTTTGAGACAGCACGGCTAAGAGGAGCATAATGAAATTTCATTCTAAATTCCAAACTCAAAGACCGGAAGCAGTGGTTTTTTGTTCGTCCGAACAATCCAGAAAAGTTAGGCTTATCGGGGACTTAGAAAAACTGCTTAGTCGAAATAGTAACCTAACCTAAACTTGTCGATATCAGAAAAGAGAAATTGAATTAAAAACTAAATAAAATTATAAAAGCGCATTGTAACTGAAGTAATTAAATAAATAAATAAAATATGTATGTAATAAAAAAAATAAATCATCATGAACTACCAAAAGTCAAGGGCTAAATAGTATGTTATCACTTTTATTGACTTTCAAAAAGCATACGACTCTATAGATAGGGAATCCTTATTCTCGGTTCTGAGAGAACTATACCTTGATAACAAAACCACAAATCTTATCAGGGAAACATTGATTAATACATTCTCCAAGGTTCAATTCATGGGAGAACTTTACACCCCTTTTGAGATTAAAAAAGGTGTCCGACAAGGAGATGGACTCTCTCCATTGTTATTTAATTGTGCTCTAGAAAGAGTAGTTAGAGAGTGGAACGTGAATACGCATAGTGGAATCAGACTAGGAACTATGAACAAAGGCATTAAGGTAAATTGTTTGGCTTTTGCTGATGACATGGCCTTACTAGCTGTGACATTGGAAGAAGCTAAGGAACAGACTCTTGAACTCCAGAAGCAAGCGTTAAAAATGGGTCTCAAAGTTTCATTTGAAAAGACTAAAATATTGAAAAACATACAAAAACCACAAAAAAAACTTCAAGTGGGAGAACAATACATTCAGATAGTCAAAGAATTCAAATATCTTGGGGAATGGATCAACTGGAATGCCCTAGAGAAAAAAGCTATGGAATCTAGGAGAAATAAATTTGAATTAGCTTTCCAACAGAAGCCTTATATGCAGCTGAAACATTATCTCTCACAACCCAGGACCCACTTGAAAGGCTGGAGATCAAAGAAAGAAAGATATTACGAAAAATCTTAAGCCCCAAATTCCGTAACAACCAATTACTCCACATCAGTAATGAAACTCTTTACCAAAAAACTGAAACATTATCAGACACAATAAGAAAAAGGAGAATTGATTTTTATGGGCACATCCTCCGAATGGACAAAAATAGACTAACCAAAAAAATAGTTGACTACTTTCGCAATAAAAGAGCCAAACCACTTCGGTTTAGTGAAACAGAGAAAGACATAACAAAACTGCAGATCACTGACACTATGCTCATGGACGGAACAGCCAAAACAATAACCAAGGACAAGAAGCAACGGTTCCAAGGCAAAGTCAAATCCAAGCGAACAATCCAAATCTCTGACGAAGAAAGAAAAGCAAGATCACAACGAATGAAGCAATACTGGGCTACGAGGAAGGCACAGAACATTAAAAAGTGATTGATTTAGTGTATCCCAAAGTTGGATGAAACAAATAAAGAGAAAATAAATAAATAAATAATAAAATAAAAAATTACACACACACACACACACACACACACACACACACACACACACACACACACACACACACACACACACACACACACACACACACACACACACACACACACACACACACACACACAATAAGGTGGAGTCTAGTAGTATGTTCTGAGATACTTTATTTTGTATATTTACTGTGATAGTATATCTAATTAATATTGAAATAAATGTGTTATTTTATATCAAATTGGTACTTTATTCTTGACGCTTAGGCTTATCACTTATCTACTGTTTCTTCATAACGTACGTATAACAAAGAAGGAATAATCTACTCATCAGAGTCAATAGTTAATTATGAATATATTTTAATATGAATTAAACATCCATAACTACTTGTCTGCTATTTCTGGCTATTAATTGAACATTTATTATTTTTTTCTTTGTAGAACACTTATACAGAAAGCTGGTAATGTATATACTTACATCCCACTTATAGGACGATCATATTTATTTATATAATCATATAATTTATATATTTATTTTAATAAATATTATACTATATCTCTAAGGGTACGGATTCTAAAATTAAAATACTTATTTAGTTTAACAATGAATTGTTTTATTTAATTTCAAACTATTAATACTAGAAACAGCCAAATACTAATAAATAATAAAGTATTATTAGTAATACTTTAAATAATAAATATTATTAATAATAAAGTATTAAAATATTCTCTCTTTATTTGTTTCACCCAACTTTGGGGTACACTAAATCAATCACTTTTTAATGTTCTGTGCCTTCCTCGTAGCCCAGTATTGCTTCATTCGTTGTGATCTTGCTTTTCTTTCTTCGTCAGAAATTTGGATCGTTCGCTTGGATTTGACTTTGCCTCGGAACCGTTGCTTCTTGTCCTTGGTTATTGTTTTGGCTGTTCTGTCCATGAGCAGTATGTCAGTGATCTGCAGTTCTGTTATGTCTTTCTCTGTTTCTCTAAACCAAAGTGGTTTGGCTCTTCTACTGCGAAAGTAGTCAAATATTTTTTTGGTTAGTCTATTTTTGTCCACATTAAAATATTATTATTATATTTATATTTATTTATAAATAAATAATAAAGTATCAAATAAAGAATAAATAATTAATTTGAAATAAAATTAATTTGAAATAAAATAACACTTTTATTTCAATATTAATTAGATATAATACCACAGTAAATATATAAAATAAAGTATCTCAGAACACACTACTAGTACTACTAGTATCCCAAATACTAATATTTGCCAAATGAATTAAAACTAATAGAAATATATTCTCAACAATTATTAATGAAATTAATTTATTTTTTACAAATACAACAGAATTACGTTCACTGAATAATAGTCCAGTGCTTTGAATATTATGGCAATATTATAATTTTAATTTTTTTCATGTTTCATTACGTTAATTCCTTTATATTTTTTAAATTAATATTAAATTTATATTAACATTTATAATTTAATTTCCAATTAATTATTATAATTCAATAATTTTTATAATTTAAAAGCAATGTTTGCCCCGAATTATCTAGTTGTAATGCGAAACATTTCAACCAAATCAACTAGGAACGTAATATGTTGACTTTGGATCTGCATCTGTGTTTATCGGACCTGAGCCGGTTTTAGGGATTTCTCTATCGTTGGCCAGGTCCGCTATTAATGGGTGGATTACATGTCAACACCAGGTAAGATGGGACAACCTTCATGGGCATTTCCATAGTAAACGTCTCTTAAGCAAAGTTCCTTCTGGAGGAATCAAAGGGGCAGCAGATGTCCTGGGCAGAGCACAACTCAGGAGGATCATGGGGCTCATAACAGGGCACTGTGGTCTGAGGGTGCACATGAACAGGATAGGTGTGTACCACGGAGAAACCGTGTGTATATTGTGCAGGAAGAAGGAGGAAACTGCAGGTCACATAATTTATGATTGTGAGGCTCTTGCTAATAGGAGGCTAGCGGTTTTTGGTTTCCAAGACCCTAGGGATCTTCAGCAGTGTGAGCTAGTCAGTGGGTTGTTGGAACTTATTAGGGGCACCAATCTGCTGAACTAGGTATTTTAAGAGGTAAGTTGCACAATAGGTCAGTTGATCGCAGTGCCTGGGGTTGTACAAATCCCTTACTCTAGACTGTAATCTAATCTAATATGTTGGCTTTTTTGCAATAATTATATATGCGATGATTCGTTCCTGTTTACCCTAGTATGTTGTTCACAGACTGGATTCCTCATTGGTCCTGGATCCCGAATGTCCTTGGCGATGATCCTTGGATGGTTGTCAAGTGTCTTTCTTCCTTAAGATGGTGACGAATAATTCTACTGTTTCCCTCAATGACGTTAGAAGTGTGTGTGTGTGTGTGTGTGTGTGTGTGTGTGTGTGTGTGTGTGTGTGTGTGTGTGTGTGTGTGTGTGTGTGTGTGTGTGTGTGTGTGTGTGATTTGATTACTACCGTAATCGGTGTATAACACGGGGGTGTGTGAATTTTCAAAATCCGTTAATATTAGTAAGTTGTGTATCACTG
Source organism: Callitettix versicolor (assembly GCA_022606455.1). Taxonomy (NCBI): domain Eukaryota; kingdom Metazoa; phylum Arthropoda; class Insecta; order Hemiptera; family Cercopidae; genus Callitettix; species Callitettix versicolor. The sequence continues at coordinate 20,723,317 of CM040186.1, forward strand.
CGTTCCTGGTATATTTGCGTAGTTTCAATGCAATTTAAAAGTTAAGACTGCAAATATGTACGGATCCAAATGCAGATTATAATTGTGAAATCTTAATTTGAAAAAATCTGATAGAAAATTTTACGTTTTAAAAAATAAATCTATAGGTCCCAATCACAGCTCATTTCAAAGTACCGGGTCAGGTTCGAACCACGATGGCTTCTCAAGTAGCTTATTTTCCAATAAAAAAGTTACTGCTCACTGTTAGGTGTGAATTTTTTAAACTACATTTTTATTTTCTAATTAAATAATGAATTTTCTGAAGCCGTTGAACGTGTTTAAATGGTGAACGAAGTTTATTTTAATGTTAAGTTTTTATCAAATCGGACCAAAATTACGAACACGAGTGTACCGACATCAAACATCCCTCAGGAAGTCCGTAAGTCTCTACTAGCTTGAATGCAAAAAACAAGGAAACGTTGTTTATAAAACTCATGCACAAACCGACTGCAAACTAACGTCAAACTGCAAACTTTTTAAGGATTTGCTTTCATTGTGCTCATACCAAAAGTTTTCTTACTTAATCCTTGCCCTCTTGCACCAGGAAATAGACTTTTCAATTTGAATAATTCGCAAAGTTTTATTTCGCTCGTTATTAAAATTTATTTTTAAAGTCAGCAAATACAACCGACACATGTTCGTTAAACCGGAAGACCGTAAAAACGGAAGTTTTGTCACGGAAATAAAACACGCTTTGTTAAACTTTGAACTGTTTACGGTTGCCACGGTGATTTGTATAACAATATCTGAGCAGACAGCTGATTGTGGCCTATTTATCTTTTCTTGTTATAATAAGTTATATGTGAGTTTATAAAAACATGATTATTTCAATTTAGCTAGGAAAGGGTGTGCTCGCGAGCTTGTTTGCGCGCGTGTGAATCTGTGTGTGTGTGTGTGTGTGTGTGTGTGTGTGTGTGTGTGTGTGTGTGTGTGTGTGTGTGTGTGTGTGTGTGTGTGTGTGTGTGTGTGTGTGTGTGTGAATGTGTGTGTGTGTGTGTGTGTGTGTGTGTGTGTGTGTGTGTGTGTGTGTGTGTGTGTGTGTGTGTGTGTGTGTGTGTGTGTGTGTGTGTGTGTGTGTGTGTGTGTGTGAGTGTGGGTGTGTGGTGTGTGTGTGTGTGTGTGTGTGTGTGTGTGTGTGTGTGTGTGTGTGTGTGTGTGTGTGTGTGTGTGTGTGTGTGTGTGTGTGTGTGTGTGTGTGTGTGTGTGTGTGTGTGTGTGTGTGTGTGTGTGTGTGTGTGTGTGTGTGTGTGTGTGTGTGTGTGTGTGTGTGTGTGTGTGTGTGTGTGTGTGTGTGTGTGTGTGTGTGTGTGTGTGTGTGTGTGTGTGTGTGTGTGTGTGTGTGTGTGTGTGCATGTGTGTGTGTGTGTGTGTTGTATCACGCTCATGTTCGCAATTTTTGTCCAATTCTAATCACGTCTGGCAAAATATTGGAGCTTATACAAATTCGTTAAACAGTTTCAAAATGGCGCCCAAAAATTTCCAAAATGCGTAAATTTTTTACCTTAAATTTTTGTGAAAATCTGCTTTCACTACCGTAGTCAGAGTTAAAAATTGCATAACTTTCCATTTTTAATTATCGAAATTCGTTGAAAAGTCGTTAAAATTATTGAAATGTTATAACGGCGGTCAGGGTTCATTTTAGCATTTCACTGTAACTTTGGAAGCTTAAAATGCCAGCATGTGCAGATTTTAATGCAGGTTTGGACGGTGAAATTAGAATTTCAAAATTTTAAACTAAATAAAATTACTTGGAATTCAGCTTCTATCACGTCAGCTAGACAGGATTATTTTCATTTGTGTAATTTCTATCCTTTAATGACGTCCTTGTGTTTCTTGGCCAACATACGTGCTGTAGGCCCTACTTCTCATTGTTTTCCAGGACAGCAAGTCCAAACAAATAACTCTTTTCTAGCAGCTGTATATATTTCCTTTATAAACCAGGTCATACATACAAAGAATTGCAGCTCCGACAGTTGCTTTCAGTTCTATTCAAGTGAGACCTCTAGAGGGATTTCACAGAATTGTAATTATTTCCTTTGTTCTGTAGACTAATTTTTATTTTCTAATTCTACGAAATATCCTAAAGGGTAACAATGTGACAGTAAGAAACAATGTTCAGTTTTTGAATGAATATAAATTAGAATTTATTCACCAACAATATACAGAAAACAAACTATTACGTTGAAACTTTGGCAAAAAACTAATAGAAACAAAATAAAAATTATACTTGCAAAACAAAAGTAAAATAATAAATTATTCGTACAAAGCAAGATTGTATATTCCAATATAGAAATTCAGAGGGAAATGGTTAACAAAATAAAAATAAAAAATATCTTGACAAACAGAAATTTAAAATAAATTGCGAATAAAAATTTAAAAAAACATCTAAGATTAATTGATTGTCGAGTACAAAAGATGTGGTTACAAAAATATTTTTCGAATGAGAAGCAGTGATTTTGAAGTTCTAAATTTGATCGAACTAAATATACTTCTTTCAGAAGAATGATTTATAATGTGCGAGATTCGAACCTGCGTTAAATTACATGTTCATGATTTCGAAGTGAACAATTTCAAAAATCATCCCAAATGTTTTGATGCCATATGCAGCCTTCTACCAGATTACATTACAGGTAGAATTATTATTAAAGTATCTAGTAAAAATTTAAAAAGAAATATTTTGTAAAATGTTGCACAAATTATTAAAAACATACAGTAAATACTAAATAACCAAAGAGTGCAGGTTGTCAAAATGCATTCAAAAACACAAAATTATAGTTCAGTAATTGCAGTTGTAATTGCAGTTTCTTTTTATTAGAGTATCATCAGAAAAATAAGTTAGAGAAATAGTGAGCGACTCTTAAAATGGAGGGCTTAAAGAGGTAACAGACGTCTTAGGCACAGCACAACTCAGGAAAATCATGAGGCATCACTGGTCACTCTGGTGTGAGGGTTCAGATGAACAGGATACGTATGTACACCTTGGAGAAACCGTATGTGGGTTGTGCAGGAAAGACGAAAAGACTGCAGGACACATAATCTATGATGAGGCTCTTGCTGGTAGGAGGCTAGGGATTTTTGGTTTCCAGGACCCTAGGGATCTTCAGCAGAATGAGTCTGCGGATTGTTAGAATTAAGGACATTAATCTGCACACGAACAGGATAGGTATGTACCATGGAGTAACCGCGTGTAGCTTGTGCAGGAACGAGAAGGAAACTGTGAGAAAGATAATCCTTGATTGTGAGGCACTTGCTGGTAGGAGGCTAGGGGTTTTAGCGTTTCCAGGACCTCCAGCAGAATGAACTAGTCAATAGATTGCTGCAACTTACTAAGGGCATCAATCTGCTAAACTAGTACTCAAGAGGTTTAGCTGCACAATAGGTCTGTTGATCGCAGTGCCTGGGGTTGTACTGTCCCTTCCTCTAGTTTGAATCTAATCTAATCTAACCTAATATAAGTTACAGAGAACTTTATTACGTGTCTGGTGATCATATATATATATATATATATATATATATATATATATATATATATATATATATATATATTATAAATATATATATTATTTCTCGAGTCAATATCCCATTTTCTCAGCATATACTATTCGTACAGGCATAAAAGATATTTTTAGAAAGAATTTTTAACTGGCTTCTGACATTGCAAAACGATTTTGCGCTAAAACTTACTGTTTGTGGAAAATTTTAACATAAAAGACACTTTTAACTGTCATAGGCAAAACGGTATCATGATGCGCATGCACTGCCTCACAAATCAGACAATATTTTGTCAGACAATATATATTACGAAGCTAACTTATTAATCACGAATAGACAATCCCATTACAAATTTTCTTTTTGCATAACGTGCTTAGAACAATTTCAATATTTACTTAAACGTTATTAAACTTACAGGTTATGTTACCCTACTGACAGTCCCCTATCCCTGCCCGTCATACAAGCCGGGCATTTTGACCAAACATATGTTTTGGACACTGTTTTTACACAAATATATTTGTGATTTCTCCTTCCATCGTGCATCTATCTACTGCTAATCGATCGCTTTTCGATTTATTTTTTAAACATGTTTCCCCTTCCTTCCAACTACCGCCCTCACCCCGACGACTATTTCTATTCAAAAATCTGTGTTTACTTGAAACTTTCATAGTGCGAAAATTCTCTAAAAAAGGGAAACTAAAGTAACAAATAATTTTTTATGTGAATTTTGACTACCTGAAATCCTTGTTCATTCACTATTCATTATGAGTAAGTACCACTGTTTCACTGAAAAACAATTTAACTCGTTAAAAAACAAACAGGCATAAAACGGTAATTAATATTTTGGAAATTTGATTTACTATAATTTCATTAAAATATATATGGAATCACTGTCAGTGTACCTATAGGAAGATGCAGTTGGGGCTTGTCTCTGACTATTGGGGTTGAATGGACGCCGGCATTAGACAGGAATACGAAGGCTTTTGAGGATGTGCAGGGGAACCACGAATAAATCGAGGTAATGTATGAGGAAAAAGGAGGTTGTGAAAAGTGTGGTAATCGGTAAAAAGGCTGTGAATTAACTGCGGTGATTGAATGGGGATTGTCATCTTTTCCAATTTTTGCCTCAAAGAGAATAGTCCTGATAAGATGTATCAATATGTTTTTGGTATTTTACGATTGAAGGTCTCTTATTCGCATTCCTATTGCGTCTGCAAAAGCAGCGAGTCTTTGAATATCTCTCATAACAGATAGGATTTGTTCTGTGATCGACTTTCGTTTTCGGTGGTGACTTTAACAATCTTTTGCTTCCTTTTTTACCGCTCTCAGAAGTTCCATTACTATACTCGAGGGGCTCTGGAATCTGGTCGACATTCTGAGTCTCTTTTCGAGAGTCTTCCATGTACTCAGGCGTTTCCTGGTCATAGAAAAGCGAGAAAAACATCTTGTGATTTGTAAATACAACGAAAAGAAAATGCCATTAATTTGTTTCAGATGCTACAAAACAAAGCTGAGTGGAAAACTGTGTCAAAGAAGTTCAACGATAAATGGCATTTCCCAAACTGAGTCGGTGCTTTTGATGGGAAGCATAACCTGTCAGTCTGTAAACATCAATTAAAAGTGTTACAGAGTGAAATCTTTAGTATCGTTCTCTTCGCTGTCGTGGATGCAAATTATAATTTTATTTACGATAATGTTGACTGCAAGGAAGAATATCAGACGAGGTGTATCTAGGAAACAAAATTCAAAAATGCCTTCAGGATAACACAGTGTATATTCCTCCCCCTTGTGCACTTCCCGGAAGAAACATTACTACAACTTTTGTTTTTGTCGCAGAGGATGAGTTTTCTTTTTCAAAAAAAAATTATAAAACCCTTTCCAGCAGCACAAGTAAATGGTTAAAAAAGAGAATTTTCAATTATCACTTAAGTGAATGAGTTATGAATAGAGTGTATCGCATACAAAGGAGGCCTTTGTTGTTAAAACCAGAACGGGCAAAAAAGTGGTACTAGCAGTAATTTATTTGCATACTTTTTTAAGGAAAAGCAACTTTAGAACAATATAGAATACTTTAAAATATTTGATTCTGACTGCTCAACCATAGGTGAGATTAACCCAGACGTTTGGAGACAATCACCTTCAAATGAAGCATTGCTCAAAGTTCCCAGAACTTCAAAAAGTACTGACGATTCACAAGCGATTAGAAATGAAATAACATGTATCATGTTTTATTGCTGGTTTTGATATTAGAATTTGCGCTATGAGTGTCAATGCCATATTGCATAAATATAATTGTGACTTCTAAACAGCTGATTTCGCACAACAGCTGTTGCTTCAATATCATTTCAATTGAGGTTATGTTAAAAATTCAATTTCTAAATACAATTATTTTTAAAAATATGTCTTATATGAACAAATGTTAAAAGAAAATGAACGAGAAAGACTACGACGATTAGAAAATAAATTAAAACTAAAAATGAAATTAACGCTGAAAAGGTTACAATTAATAAAAGAGTTATGACTGTAGAGCCACATCAACTAATTAATAAAAAAACGATCGATAAAACATGATACTTGATTTATATTATTGGTTCGGGAGCAGAATATTTTTTACTTATTTACTTATTTTTTACAATTTCTATGTAACAACTATCTACAACAACTTAAATAATATTAGAAACAACTTTTTATTGCCAATAAATTGATTATCATTTGACACACAGAAAAAAAATTGAGAACATAATAATGTTGTTTTTATTATGTTCTCTGTTCTCTATTTTATTATGTTCTCTATTCCCTATTTTATTATGTTCTCTATTCTCTATTTTATTATGTTCTCTATTCTCTATTTTATTATGTTCTCTGTTCTCTATTTTATTATGTTCTCTATGTTTTCTAAGACCCCTGTGAGTCTTAAGGGATAAAATGTAACATATGTTTGTTACTTGTAATTGTTTTAAAATTAATCGTTTTATAGATTTTCAACATTAACAATTTCAAACTTTTTGAACCAAATTCATCGATCAAGCTGTTTTTTTTCGAAATTACTTGAAAGTTATTTCAATATTAACTCTATATTGATATATTGAAATATAATTACTGTACTAAATGTATGTACAGATTTTCTGTAAAATAATGTTTTTTTTACCATATTATATCCTAAATTACTGCACATCCTGTATATGGTAAATAATGTTAAAGTGATTAACATATTATTTATTGATATTTTTATTACTATTGTTGCTTGGTGATTGAGGGAAGAGAACATGTGTATAGCTACAGTACCGTGAGATATCGCATGTTAATACGACATAATCGTGGCCCGCAGCTTTCTCGATGATGGGGCAGAATTTGCTAACATTTTTATCTTAAATCATTACAAAAACCAATTTTTCAGTTTTATTGCTCATTTAAAATCTGCATAAAATAGCATCATGTATCTAGTAGCCTATTATAAGAGCAAAACTTTCAACTAAAATTTTTAAAATAAAAATAACAAACCAAGGTAACTATAAGCTATATTAGTATTGCTAAAGTTTATCGAAATCGTTTAAAATACTTTAATGCATTCTTAACATACATTACACGTAGAGAAATCAAGCATTTTATACGTCCCGCCACGTGTAGTTTAGTAGATTTCTTTAAACTTTTTAAAAAAATTAAATTCAATGTGAGAAAGTTTGTGCCATGTTTTTTTTAGAATCATTAGTTCAGTTAATTGATATAACACATATTTATTATAAATATTAAATCATATCTAGTTTAACTATTTCAAATTAATAATTACTTAATTATTCTCCGCTACGTGACTAACTGAACACATTCACTGGTTTATCTATGAAATTTCAACCTCGTTGTAAAACAAAGCGATCTAGTCACCAATGACGAAACACATTTTCCCAGTATTCTAAACCTCAAACAATCAGTTTAATTGGTTTACCATTTTACGTTATTTTGCATTAGTGCTCTAGTTTTGTGATGGTTCAAATCATTTTTGTGCTTGTGATGTGTTTGTGAATAATAAATTATGTCACTTACAGCTTCCACTATGTAAGTAGATAATCTTCATAGCTCCATATAGTTTTGATATTTTATTGGAAGTAATGTGTAGATAGATTGTTTCTGAACTTATGAAATAATGTTCAGGCTCAAATACATATTTTTATATTGTTACGTTTTATTCTAAACTGTCTTATAATTGACATAAAGTGCATAATATAACTTTAAAAAATGCATTTTAAGAATTAAGCAACCGGTTTAAACAAAGAGAATAACCAATGCCTACACATGTAAGATGTCTAGGCTGTCAATATTTAGGTTATGTTTCAACAAATTCAAAACAGTTAATACCCACTAACATAAATAATCTGTTATAGGCATATATATAATTGTTTTGTATTTAAACAAGTAAATAGCTAATACATAGTTTTTCATATAGCCTCAATAAGGCTAGTCGATCGAATAGGCATATAATTTTATTGGTTAAGCTTGCACGAATAAGGATCTAGTGAGTACACATAAATAGCTTAGTGTTACAGAATATATTTAGGTTATGCCTATACAAATTAGAAACAATATTATGTAGGCTAAAATTATAGGTAAGGCTTATAATTTGCATATTAATAACATACCCAATGCATTTACGTCTGAATAACCAAGTCTTATATTAATATTTAAATTGTGTTCCACAAATTTAAAGCAATAAGCATTCATATAGCCTAAATAGTAGCCTACTTAGGATATAATATTTAGGTTATAGAGTAGGTTTAAGCCTACACAAATAAATAGCCAATAAATGTAGAAATTGTAGTGAACTAGGTTCACATTAATATATAGGTAATGCTTAGGCTACACAAATTAGATGCAATACCCACTCACATAGCCTAAATATCGCCAAAGATATAAACATTTAGGCTTACCAGTAAGGCTTAGGCCTACTGAAGCAAATAGGCAGTACATTAGGCATTTGAGTATCCTAGGTTTACATTAATATTGAGGTAATGCTTAGGCTACACAAATTGGAAGCAATACCTGCTCACATAGCCTAAAGAGCACCAAAGATATAAACATTTAGGCTTACCGGTAAGGCTTAGGCCTACTGAAATAAACAGGCAATACATGTAGGCATTTGAGTATCCTAGGTTTACATGAATATTTAGGTAATGCTTAGGCTACACAAATTGGAAGCAATACCCACTCACATAGTCTAAATCTCACTATTGATATAAACATTTAGGTTTACCGATAATACTTAGGCTTACTGAAATAAACAGCCAGTACATGCAGGCATTTCAGTATCATAGGTTAACGTGAATATTTAAATAATGCTTAGGCTACACAAATTAGAAGCAATACCCACTCACATAGTCTAAATAGCACCAAAGATATAAACATTTAGGCTTATCGATAATACTTAGGCTTTCTGAAATAAACAGCCAGTACATGTAGGCATTTCAGTATTCTAGATTTACGTGAATATTTAGATAATGCTTAGGCTACACAAATTGGAAGCAATACCCACTCACATAGTCTAAATAGCACCAAAGATATAAACATTTAGGCTTACCGATAATACTTAGGCTTACTGAAATAAATAGGCAGTACATGTAGGCATTTGAGTATCATAGGTTAACGTGAATATTTAGATAATGCTTAGGCTACACAAATTAGAAGCAATACCCACTCACATAGTCTAAATATCACCGTACATATAAACATTTAGGCTTACCGATAATACTTAAGCTTACTGAAATAAACAGCCAGTACATGTAGGCATTTGAGTATCATAGGTTAACGTGAATATTTAGATAATGCTTAGGCTACACAAATTAGAAGCAATACCCTCACTCTAAATATCACCAAATATAAACATTTAGGCGTATATAAACATTAAACAGCCAGTACATGTAGGCATTTGAGTGTCATAGGTTAACGTGAATATTTAGATAATGCTTAGGCTACACAAATTAGAAGCAATATCCACTCACATAGTCTAAATATCACCGTACATATAAACATTTAGGCGTACCGATAATACTAGACTTAACATGAATACTGAAATAAATATAAACAATACAAATAAACAGCCAGGCATTTGAGTATCCTAGGTTTACGTGAATATTTAGATAATGCTTAATAGGATACACAAATTAGAAGCAATATCTACTCATATAGTCTAAATATCACCATAGATATAAACATTTAGGCTTACTGATAATACTTAGACTACTGAAATAAATAAACAGCCAGTACATGTAGGCATTTGAGTATCATAGGTTAACGTGAATATTTAGATAATGCTTAGGCTACACAAATTAGAAGCAATACCTACTCACATAGTCTAAATATCACCATAGATATAAACATTTAGGCTTACCGATATGGCTTAGACCTACTGAAATAAATAGGTAGTACATGAAGGCATTTGAGTATCCTAGGTTTACGTGAATATTTAGATAATGCTTAAAGCCACACAAATTAGAAGCAATACCTACTCACATAGTCTAAATATCACCATAGATATAAACATTTAGGCTTACCGATAAGGCTTAGGCCTACTGAAATAAATAGGCAGTACATGTAGGAATTTGAGTGTCATAGGTTTACGTGAATATTTAGGTAATGCTTAGGCTACACAAAGTAGATGAAATACACACTCACATAGCCTAAATAGCACCAAATGTATAAACATTTAGGCTTACCGATTAAGCTTAGGCCTACACAAATTAATAGCCAATACATGTAAGCATTTGAATATCATAGGTTTACGTGAATATTTAAATAATGCTTAGGCTACACAAAGTAGATGCAATACACACTCACATAGTCTAAATAGCACCAAATGTATATAAACATTTAGGCTTACCGATAATACTTAAAAACTAAAATAATAGCCAATACATGTAGGCATTTGAATATCATAGGTTAACTATGAATATTTAAATAATGATTGCCTTCTACTTCGTCAAACTTTCGTAAGAACCTCCATCTTAAAAAACTATATCTATAAGTTTTGAAGATGGAGGTTCTCAAACATAAAAAAGTTTGACAAAGGGATTAGATCATTATACTGAACATAGTGACCATAATCCTAGCAGAAAAGAAGAAGATATAAAAAGAATTTCACCGTAGGTTTAAATTAATATTGAGGTAATGCTTAAGCTACATAAATTAGATGAAATACCCACTCATATGGTCTAAATAGTACCAAACATATAAACATTTAGGATTTCTGATTAGGCTTAGGCCTACACAAATTAATAGCCAATACATGTAGGAATTTGAGTATCCTAGGTTTACATGAATATTTAGGTAATGCTTAGGCTACACAAATTAGATGAAATACACACTCACATAGCCTAAATAACACCAAAGATATAACATTTAGGCTTACCGATTAAGCTTAGGTCACACAAATTAATAGCCAGTACACGTAGGCATTTGAGTATCCTAGGTTTACATGAATATTTAGGTAATTCTTAAGCTACACAAATAGGAAGCAATACCCATTCATATAGTCTAAATATCGCCATAGATACAAACATTTAGGATTATAGGTTAGACTAACACAAATAGTAGCCAATACTCGTAGGCATTTCAGTATCCTAGGTTTATATTAATTGGTGTAATAGGATAAACAAATTAGAGGCAATAACTACTCATATAATCTAAATACTACTAAAGATATAATCATTTATGCTTATAGATTAGGCTTACACAAATAATAGCCAAAACATTTAAGCATTTGAGTTTGATAGGTTTACAATATTTAGGTAATGCTTAGACTACACAAATTAGAAGCAATACTTACTCATGTAGTCTAAATACTACTAATAATTTTTAGGATTATATGGTAGGTTTATACAAATAAGTAACCAATACACAGACATCTGAATATATTAAGCCTATTTGAATATTTAGATTACCCTTATACAAACTACAAGCAATAACCACTCATGCAGCCAAAATAGGCCTACTTTTATAGAAATATAGGCTTAAAAATATAAGACTTACTCAAATAAGTTACCAATTCTTTTCCAGGGAATGGGAATGGTAGTTTGTAACCACCTAGAGTCAACCTGGCGAACTATATTTACGTATAACAGTGAAGTGTGCATATTTATGAATATACTCGCAATTTTTTCCGGTAAAATGAATATAAAACCCTATTTGTTGCTGAGATATGAAATTGGCGAACAGTTATTTTGTAAAGAAAACGTCTCTTTTCAAAGTACAACACTATTTTCCCTCATACAATTCTAATGTTACGTCGGCAAGGAAAAGGCGATAAAAGTTGAGTGGCGAGGATTGTACAAACTGCGAAATTATACAATATACAATATACAATATACAAGTAGCGTATTGTGTTGCAAATACGGTTACATTTATCTGTTTGAAACTGTGTCATGTGAAATACGTGACAAGTATAAGTATACTTAAGTATTATCAGATTATAAGTTGAGTTTATCGATCTTATTAGTTTGTTTTGCATGTAAGATAGGCTGCAGTGTGTTGGAAAAGTCGTTTCCTCTTGCTCTGATGTTTCTAAGAACTTAAACCAGGGGATCCGTGCGAAATCTCGCACTGTGGAAGTTTTAAGTAAACGCAGCCTTTTGAATAATAGTAGTCGTTGGGGTGAGGGCGGTAGTTGGAAGGAAGGGAAAAATAAAAAAGCGATGTAAAGCATTGTAATATACGCATTTCAATACAGGTAATTATTTGTTAATAGGAATTTTTACAGGGCATTACAATACCTTGTTTTAAACGATATTTTATTTAAGAATGTACTTTTTGTATTTCATTTTCTTTAATGGACACAAACATATCAGTTGGTTTAGTTACCTTTGAAAATTCTACATACAGTTTTCCGTGAGTAAGAACGGCATTTGATAAACGCAATCCTGCTCTTTGAAATCACAAATATATTTGTGTAATAACAGTGTCCAAAGTGTGTGTTTGGTATTCGAAATCTTTGTCCCGGCTTGTACGACGGGCAAGGATAAAGGACGTCAGTAGAGCCACTTAACCTATAAGTTTAACGAGTTTTAAGTAAATATTGAAATTGTTCTAAGCACGTTATGCAAAAAGGTGGAATTTATACTGGGATTGTCTATTCGTGATTAATAAGTTAGCTTCGTAAAATATAAAAAATATTGTCTGATTGTGATGCCGCGCATGCGCATCCGTGATGTCGTTTTTCCTATGACAGTGTCTTTTATTTTAAAATTTTCCACAAACAGTACGTTTTAACGCAAAATCGTTTTGCAATGTCAGAAGCCGGTTTTAAATCTTTCTAAAGGTACCTGATTTATGCCTGTACGAATAGTATGTGCTGAGAAAAAGGGATGTTGACTCCCGATGTATGATAGATCCGAACTAGGGAAGTGTTAATTATGCCAGTGTAGCGGGTGTTCGTGTTACAGGTTTTGGGGATATTGTACGCCCAAAAAGAGTGGAGTATGTCAACATTTTTCATGTACAAACATTAGCTGAGTGAGGTAAGGCCGAGTGGCCACCAAAAGCGGAGCGGAATGAGGCGGCGTCGTTGAGCTCCGCTCCGCATCAGCTTTGATGGTGTTGGCATACTGAGTAATAGGGTAGAAGAGTAAGAAGTGTGCACATGTTTCGCCGCTACAGAGAGGTTCGTGGAAATGTTTTGGCCTCAATGGAGCAAGTTATAATATACATTTTTGCTACCGCAATGAAAAGAGACCAACATATTTTGCCGTTATAGAGAGATTTTCGTTATAAAGAGATCAGAAATAGAGAGATTTTACTGTATATTAAATTGTTATAATTCATTTTGTTTCATTACTATCCAACTTTTAATGTTATTTTATATTGTATACCGTATGTAGTATAATCTTATTTTTGTCAATTAAAAGACTATCTATAGTGAAGTAAACAAATTCTTCATTTTTTAGTACCGATATGACATTGTGCTTTTTCAAAAGGTAGAAAAAATTATTTTCGTATTTAAGAAAGTTTGTCACAGTATATGTTGTTATCGTGCATCTTGGTTCGGTTTTCAAGCTGACTATGCTTCCCCCCACCACGTTGACCACGCCTCCAAACTTATTATTTCTCGTCACCTACGTTACCGTTGTCTAGGTTATGGTTTTAGAACAATAATTCCTAGAATCTGTTAAAGTAGTCCTAAGTGTTTAGACGAAAAAATACAAACGCCTTATTTAAACTGGCTGAACTAAGCTTCTGGTTGTCATTCAACTTCTTTCCGCTACGCCGGCCTCAGCTCAGCCAGCTCCGCATTTCCTGGCCGCCCGGTCTAATACTGACAGATTGTAAAGATCTGCTTCGAAAGTTAACAACTTACAGACTTTGGTTGTATAAGTACAATAATTATGTAATAATAAAGTTTATTCACATTCTATTTTAAAAACAAAAACCTCTTATTTCTGAACACTAAGAACTAAGAACTGTTCAGAAGAACTAAGTGTTCTTTCTGAACACTTTTATGTAAACTAAGTTCCTATAAATGTATAAAACAAAGCCTTCTAATTTTTCAAAACCTAATTAACATAATACATTGTACAAAAACTAAAACAAAGGGATACATTAAACATATATTCGAGTTTTATTTTTTGTCTAAAATTTAAAGTCGGTATTGTTTTTTTCGTCATACTGGTCCACAGCACTTTTTTCCTTACTTGTTTGCTCATTTGTCACCTACGAGCTGGTCTTTGCTCGTCCCTGGGAATCCATTCTGTAGTTAGTTCCTCCCATCAATGATCTTCCATTCTTGCTAAGGTCCAGTCCCTGCAGAGGGGTGCAGACTAGCTGCACTTATTAAGAGGATTTAGACGTCCCTCGCGGTACCCGAGTCTAACACACTTACACTTACGACTTTAACACTTTACACTCACACTTACATTTAGGGAGGCGATAATAGCCTCTAAGTGTTCTTAGCCGTAAAATAAACAAAAAATGCTACGTCCAGCCGATTTCCATATTAACATTTGCGCTTCTCTCGCCAAATTTTTCATGTTCACCTTCCTCATTGCCTCCTTATTTTCTCCTTCTGATTCCAGCCTAGCATACTTCTTATCATTCTGAATTTTGTGACATCCAATCTTCTAACTAATCTATTTGTGATGACACAAGTTTGGCATACGTAACAAATTACTGGGTACACACAGCTTACTCAATAATACCTCAACTGTCTTGAGAAGCTACTTTTAATGATTTTCCTAAAGGACCAAAGTTGTCTTCTTCCAGAGTTCATTGTTAGTTCTCCACCGTTAAACGTATAGCGGGATTATATATATATATATATATATATATATATATATATATATATATATATATATATATATATATACATGAGGTGTGTTCAGAAAGTAACGATAATTTTAATTTTTGAACAAAATATTTATTTATTCTTCTACATTGATGTTGTCGCCTTCATTGGAGATTATGCACTTGTGCTAGGGCTTCTTCCAATCCTCGAAACACTTCTCAATCTCGATCTTTGAGATATCCATTAGTTCTTTCAGCGATGCGCTTTAAGGTTCTCTTTATTTTTGGAAATAGAAAAAAGTCACACGGAGCCATGTCTGGCGAATATGGAGGCTGGGGCATCGTTACAGTACTGTTTTTGGCCAAAAATTCACGAACAAGCAATGAAGTGTGAGCTGGTGCATTATCGTGGTGCAAAAGCCATGAATTGTTTTTCCACAGATCCGGGCGTTTTTTCGGATTGCTTCACGTAGGTTGAACTTGTAGGTAGTACTCCTTATTGACCGTTTCACCTGGTGGCAGGAATTCATGATGCACTATGCCATTAATTTGGAAAAACACAGTGAGCATAAACTTCACGTTCGACCGCACTTGTCGAGCCTTTTTCGGTCTTGGCGAGCCAGAATGCCTCCACTGGGATGATTGAGTCTTAGTTTCGACATCATATCCATAAACCCATGTTTCGTCACCGGTTTTAATACGTTTCAGTAATTCTGCATCGTCGTTGACTTCATTTAGTGACTCCTGAGCAACTTCCATTTGCCGCTGTTTTTGTTCAAAATTCAACAATTTTGGAACGAATTTTGCTGCCACGCGTTTCATACATAAAACACGGGAAACAATGTCATGACATGATCCAATCGATATGCCAACATCATCAGCAACCTCTCTAATTCGGCGATTGTTCATAACCATTTCTTTTACTTTTTCCACGTTTTCATGGGTCGTTGATGTGCTGGCGCTTCGAGGGAGTTCGTCATCTTCAACGTCTTCACGGCCTTCTTGGAAACGCTTATACCACTCGTAAACTCTTGCTTTACTCATAGCAGACTCACAGTAGGCCTTTGTTAACATTCCATACGCTTTGTTACACTTTATTCCATTTTTTACCCAAAATTTGATACAAATTCGTTGATCCATTTCTTTTAACAAACGAAAATCGCCGAGCTCATAAAAACACGTCTAACCTTAGTGACTGTCACAGACAAAGTCAACAATGAAAACAGCTGAAAGTTGTATCATACTTGAAGGGCATGTATACCAACATAATAAAAAAAATGTTTGACAATCGGTCTCTCCAAGCCAGCGAAATTTAAAAATTCTCGTTACCTACTGAGCACACCTTGTGTGTGTGTGTGTATATATATATATATATATATATATATATATATATATATATATATATATATAGAGAGAGAGAGAGAGAGAGAGAGAGAGAGAGAGAGAGAGAGAGAGAGAGAGAGAGAGAGTGTGTGTGTGTGTGTGTGTAGTGCGTGTGTGTGTATGTATGTGTGTTTTTTTTTGGTTTGTTTGTTAGCTGTTTGACGTTCACAATTTTAGTCTGATTTGATACAAACGTGACATAGAAATAGATTTTGGTAATACGTTGAACAAGTTCGTTATGCAGAAATTTATCAGCAACAGATTCAAAATTGGGGCCGTTTTAAATCTTACAAAAAGTCTAAATTGTTTGTATTATACTTTTTTGAAAATATGATTCTACCATTATACGCCTTATCAGCGCTGAAATCAGTTTATAAAGTCAGTACTTTAAAAAAAATTTTAAAAATCATTTGAAATAGGAAAATTAAGCTGGCAGTAGTCAGGGTTCATTCTTGTGTTTACAATGCAAACAATGGAAACATAATGTGTTAATTTAAGCGAAATTTAATGTTAATTATGATGCTCAAATAATAGTTTTTTAAAACGTTTTACGATAAAAATATTGTTTCAACATTTTTTTTTTTGAAACAATACGTCATCGAGATAGCTGCTTGCCGTGATTATTTTGAAAAACTGTTTAACGTTAAAAAAGTGATTTCTGAAGTCATCAATAAAACAAACGTTTTGAAGTTAACTTATCCAGATGATTTTCTATTATTTAAATGAAATATAAAACAAATCTGCATGCACCAAAGCACTAAATAAAATTTGTTATCACCTGTTATCTGGATTCACATCATTTTTTACCAAATAATAATAATAAATAACTTGAAATTAACGTTAAAAAAAATTATGTTAAATTATAACTCTGTTTTATCTCTACGCGATGGGGTTATATGACCAAAAGATCAAACAACCAAAAGTTCATTCAACCAAATTCTATACTAATATTTTGGCCAAATGAACTTTTGGTCATATGAACAGTATTTTTAAGAGGCGAGATCATATGACCAAAAGATCAAACAACCAAAAGTTCATTCAACCAAATTCTATACTAATATTTTGGCCCAATGAACTTTTGGTCATATGAACCATGTTTTTATTATTATTTTAAACACCATCATACTACTTACCCAGTCCAACTTAATTGTTTAGCATTCAAGTGTTAAATCTATATTTTCCCCCCATTTATTTATTTTCAAGATGGCGGACGCCGATTTAACGATGACGAGTGTACGCAATTTTAATCAAACGTATTGGCCAATAGTTTTGAAATTTGGAGCCTGGTATCAAGCCCAAAAGACGTATATGTAAGCTATTTTCCCATTCTCTTACGTTTCAAGATGGTTCCGATTCAACGTTGAGAGCGTAGTTGTTGGTCGTTTCATGTAATACTGGCTGAACGGCAAAACCTATCGTATTCTGACCGCGTCGTGGTGAAAGATCAAAAAATGTCCAATAAATTTGGACCGTAACATTGTTTTGTAAATATTACGGTCACCGGTTAAATTAATTAATATTAATTAAGAATACACTGCGAGGTCTGCTGTCTTTTGTACCAGTAAATAATGTTAGCAAACCGTACAAGTATAGTTGAAATTATTGTTATTTTTATTCACATTTGCATTTAGCTTCCCTCGTGCGCTTCAAATGAAATTATTTTAAAACATTAAAGAATTAATACAATTACTTTTGAAAACATTAAACCACCTCGGGATAATTTTACTATCAGAAAAACGAATACGGTGCCCAGATATTTCAACAGATTGCAGAAAAATCTAACTGGAAACAAAACGGAAAATAAAGTTTAATTAAATTAAAACAACATTTTCATTTGTTTATACTTTAATCCTGCAATTTCTTTATACCGTACTGGAACCTTTTTCTATTTATTTCAGAGTCACAGTGTTGGCATCACTGCAAACACAGCTGATGGCTTTGAAAAAAATGTAAAAGCTTGCTTTGTTTTTTTGTACAACAGAAAGAAACTGAATGACTCTCATTAATGTGCCCCGTTTCAGTGAGGTCTTCACTAAAATGTAGTTTGTAATTAAATTAAGAACTGTTTTTCCGATCCCAAAGTTAGTGAAGGACGTTATTTACACGGTCATTAAAACTTTTACAAGGGTGGGTAAAATTAAACCTGTGCAATAATTATTTTTTTTGTCTATCATTTAAGTAGAGTAAGGTAACCTTTATTCGAGGTTATGTTTTTAATTGTATTTCTTATATTTACAATTGCATGATGTTTTATGATAAAACCAGCTGTTACCCGTCAGTGCTTCGCCCGCAATTATAATATGTAGGTAATAAAATGTAAGTAATTAGGATTATGACGTATTCTTCCAGTCAGCTCCACTCACCTCGTAAAGGCTACCGCGGTTTCGAAACTCTATCGCTTCATCTTTAGGCCGTGATACAAAATGTTAAACCCCTCTGTCGAGGTCGTCACAAAGTCAAACAAAACATTAAAAACATACATCACAAACACTCAGCACAATTACACGTTAAAAATATTCATCATGAAATTCGGTTTGGCCAAGCTACACACGCAACTCCTACGTCGTTACATTCCGGACTGCGGAGTCTCCATCATTAGTAGCGCGCCCGTCGTTGTTATCAGTTACGGTGCGTCTGTTGGTTTTTGTTACTTACTCAAATCACTTATCCTTAGAGTCATGTCATATATTAAATTTAATTTAAATGAGAGTTTTTCATTGAGGATGTTATGGGGGTCTGATTTTTTGCTCTTATAAATCTCAAACTCTTCAATCGCATCCATATAACTGCTTTTATGACATAAACGTAATATTTCCGTGTTGGTATAGATGTCTTCGCATTTATGGTTTTTGTCCATAAGATGTTCTGCGAAAGCCTTGTCGATAATGCACTTCTGGGTACGTGTTCTTTAAATCTTTTCTTAAAAGAGCGAGATGACTGTGACGACCTCGACAGAGGGATTTAACATTTTGTATCACGGTGTGAAGATGAAACGAGAGTTTCGAAAACAATAATGAAATAAAATTTATATTAGATTTTCAAAATCAGAATAGATTTATTTCAATTAATTGTAATTATGTATACAATATTATATGATATGTGGTTGTTGGCCAAAACATATAGATTTTTGCTACTCGACACTCTACAACAAACGACATATAACTGACCGTGGGAGAAGCACGGAGTTTCCAGATGTATTTCTGCTACTATTAACGTTTGACCCTGCGACTTACTAATTGTCACTGTAAATGCCTACTTCAATGGAAACTGCAAACTTTTACGTTGGAAAGGCAGGTTGCCTGGAATTATAAGGATACAAGGAACCATAACTTCTTCTAATTTTGATATTCCATTTCTTCCTGACTGAGTGATACGAAGTCTACTGTTATTATTATACAAATTAGGTACACAAATCTGATAACGCCAGTGAGTTCAAGAACTTTATCGGATAGGAGGTCCTGCACGATAATTTTTTCCTACATATATCATTACATATCTTAATATATAAAAGAAGTCCTGACTGACTGATCTTAATCAACGCAGAGCTAAAACTATTTTAGCTAGCGACTTTTTTTTCGGGGTACATTTATGTTACCATGTAGGTGTGCACAATGAAAGGATTTTGCAAAAAATTGATTTTAACACCATAAACTACTTACCCAGTCAAAATTTAATAATCAATGTACTGCCAATACACTATAGCTAAGTCACTATAGCTAGAGACTTGAAATTTTCAGGGTACCTTCGTACAACAATGTCAAAGTATACTAAGAAAGAATTTTGTAAAAACTGATTTTGACGCCATTAAACTACTTACCCCATCCAAATTTAATAATCAACATACAGCCAATACTATTATAGCTAGAGATTTGAAATTTTCAGAGTATCTTCTTACAACAATGTCAAGATACACTAAGAAAGGATTTTGCAAAAACTTTATTTTAACGGTATTAAACTACTTACCCAGTCCAAATTTAATAAACAACGTACAGTCAATACTATTATAGCTACAGACTTGAAATTTTCAAGATATCTTCTTACAACAAGGGTAAAATCCTTGTTCTGCAAGATAAATCCATCTTCTGCACTAAGAAAGGATTTTACAAAAATTTGATTTTGACGCCATTAAACTACTTACAAATTTAATAATCAACTTATAGCCGAGACTACAATACCTAAGTATTTGAAATTTTCAGGATTACCACCAAGTGTAGGGGTGAACTGAAAAACGATTTTCCAATATTCAACCCCTAAAGAGGTAAAAATGAAGTACAACAATTTATATTGGAAAAATATGTTTTTCATCTGACCTTCTTAAAACGTAACATAGTTATTGTTAGATATAAGTAATGAAATATGTTTTTCATCATTTCCCAAATTCCATCTCCTAAAGAGATTGAAAGGGGGTAGAAAATGTGAAAAAGGAGTATACAATTTTGCTTTGAAAAAATATTTGTTTTGGATCGTATATTCTAGAAATATGCTATGAAACACATATTTCACATTTTTCCGAATCATTTTCTAAAAGTTTAAAAATGTAAAAAAGAGGTATAATTGGAGAAAAAGAGTGTTTTCATTGGAGAAAAATATTTTATCGGCTTTTCTTAAAAGTAAACAAAATATTCTAAAACAAAAATTATGATACACGTTATTCAGCATCCCCCCGAATTAATCCCCTAAAAGGACAAAAATATAAAAGAGTTATAAATGTTTTTATTGGAGAAAAATATTTTTCATCAGATTTCTTAAATTCGGATGGAATACGTTGAAATAAAAAAAACATATTCATGTTATAATATTTTTTCATATTCACTGTAAAATAATCACGAGTTTAGATGATCACGCTTTTATTAATATATTTTTTATGTTTCTAAATTATTACATTACTGAAACAGTTTAAGTTTCGTGGGCGAAGCCACGACGGGTAATGCTAATATACATATATATATATATATATATATATATATATATATATGTGTGTGTATATATATGTACTTACAATTAATGTATCGTAATAAAATTATATGTGTTATATATTCTGCACCCTCAGTCAAAAGTGTTGAAAAATTGTGAATGAAAAAAACTAGGTTGAGTGATTATTTGATTTAATGAAACTTCAAATAACAGAACTACAAACAGTAAAGCATACCATACTTTCACGGAAAGAAAATTAGTAGTCAATATTACGATATATATTTTATTAGTAGACAATTATAAGCTACTCTTACAAATATCTTCCATTAAAAATAGTATTTCTATTAAAAATACAAGTGTTGTTTTAATTGTACTTTAAAATGCCAATATATACAGTAAAATCTATCTGTTGCGAATCTCTCTATAAGGAAAATCTCTCTATAACGGAAATCTCTCTATAACGGCAAAATGGTTTGTTCCGTTTCCATTCCTATAGTAAAAATACGTATTGCAACTTTCTCTATTGAGACCAACAAAATTCTAGGAATCTCTCTATAGCGGTGAAACTATTGCACACTTCCTACTCTTCTACCCCATTTCACAGTATGCCGACTAGAGGTGGGAGTTTCTTCTATTTTTACAAAAACGTCAACAAACTGTTTGTTGAGGAAAAAAGCTGCTTTTTAAAACAGTTGGAAAAAACAGGTTTAGAAAACCGAAACTCAAAGTTGTATTCGCAGCTAAAACATTCGTTCAGTTTTCTAAGACTACTTTTTCATTCCCATTACCACCATGTCTTTAAATTGTTTTTGGGTATAAAGCATTTAGAAAGGAAAACATATCCCTATAAGTGTAGTAATAATTAAATTACATTATCACAACGTAATAATTATGTATGCTTTTTTATATTTACAAAATTCAATGAATTTCTAATAGAAGTATTCTTTTTTTTTACTTAAAAATTAAATAGTTATTTGCATATTTACTGTATAAATGCAAACGATTTAGAATATTTTTAGTTGATTAAAAAATATTGATGATTGACAATAAATATAAAAAATATGTTTGAATAAAATTAAGCTCTTTATTTACCAAATGTGATAGGTTGTTACTACAACTCGCAAGAAAATAGAGATAAACGTTGACATTGACCAAACAGTTCTTACTTCACTACAAGCAACAAGCAACTTTGGAATAAAGGGAAAAAGCATAAAAACAGGCAGAAGAAAAGCAGTTACCAGGAAAGCAGTTAGCATGCAAACAGCAGGAAAACAGTTTTAGCGCTTGCGGCAACGTTCGAATAGAACCTTGTTTAACAAATCATAAACCAGTCCTTTTTTTGTGTTTAACGTCCGACTATTGTGCACACTTGGGCTAATGCAGGCGATGGGATGATTTATAGCGTATGAAAATGCCAAGCTCTGGCCGGGAATCGAACCCGGGTCCTCGGGGTGAAAGCCCAGTACGCTATCAACTAGGCCATCGAGGCGGCTGCATAAACCAGTCCAAATCAAACTGCTTGTTTCCGTTTGAAAAAGCAGTTTGATTGTCGTTTATAGAAAAGCAGTTTTTCTGCCCCAGCACTAATGCCGAGTGTTAAAAGCAGTACGTAGTGCGTCAATTGAATAGAGTGTTTTGTGACTGGTACATGTTACAAGTAATGGGGTTATTTTCTTATACTTTTACGAAAATGTGTAATGGCGTCTAATGGAAAATTTTATCGTTAGATGTTAGGTTAGAGTTTTGCGTGAATTAGAGAAATTTTAATTCGTGTTTTGGCACAGTACTGAAAAATAAAAATAAAGGAAAAGTTTCAACAAAATGTTAGAGCCAAAATTTGAAGGACTGATGAAACACTTCGGCAGTAGTTTTGGGAAAATATTGCCTTTTTTAACAATTACAGTATTTCATTCGAAAAGTATTATTGAATTATGAATCGTTATTTCAAAGTTTTCTATGTATGCGTTGTCTTTTTATAACTTTGCACTAAGTGCGTCAAATTAAAACTATTGTATAACACGTTTTACAAATAAAAACGCAGATTAAGCACTCTGTCTCAATAGCGGAAATATCTTCGCAGCGGCGAAAACTTACATTGATACGTGAATGTTGTCCCATTTATAACTTAACTATACATACAGTACCGTCAGTAATGCATTCAGGTTTTTGTACGCGGGAAAACAGATTAGTTCGCGGTTATGTCAAAGAATCGTTTTTGTTTTACACGAAACGCTCTCGCGCTCGAATACTACCCGACTTAACCTAGAATACAAGAGGTAATTAAATTTAATTACACCGGCAGCTTTAATTACTTCTGGACTAAGAAGTTTAACTATTCCAGGTGCCAAGTATGTGTCGCGAAGCCAATTGTATTAACTCTTACAGTAGTTGGGGTGGTGGTTTTATTTTCGGAATTCTAATCTGTGTTACAAGGTGCATTAATTTGTTCAGCTGAATATTAATTACGTAAATAAAATCCCAGCAAAGCGATTTTATATTAATTACTTAAATAATTAAACGAGCGAAGCAAGGACACCGTTTCAATTGATCATTTGATTTGAATTCAATTGAAAACGTTTGGTTTTTGTTTGTCTGTTACGCTGTTTTGACCAAACGCACTGACCGATTGCTTGGAAAATTGGTACGAATGAACCTCCTATATAGCGCAAACGACTTATTTGCAAGGTTTTTTCCCCATTCACTTACATTTAAAGATGGCGGCTACTGATTTACAGTAACGATTGCAAGCAGTTTTAGTCAAACGCATTGACCGATTGCTTTGAAATTTGGTACGAATGAACCTCCTATATAGCGCAAACGACTTATTTGCAAGGTTTTTTCCCCATTCACTTACGTTTAAAGATGGCGGCTACTGATTTACAGTAACGATTGCAAGCAGTTTTAGCCAAACGCATTGACCGATTGCTTTGAAATTTGGTACGAATGAACCTTCTATATAGCGCAAACGATTTATTTGCAAGGTTTTTTCCCCATTCACTTACATTTAAAGATGGCGGCTACTGATTAACATTAACGATTGCAAGCAGTTTTAGCCAAACGCATTGACCGATTGCTTTGAAATTTGGTACGAATGAACCTCCTATATAGCGCAAACGATTTATTTGCAAGGTTTTTTCCCCATTCACTTACATTTAAAGATGGCGGCTACTGATTTACAGTAACGATTGCAAGCAGTTTTAGCCAAACGCATTGACCGATTGCTTTGAAATTTGGTACGAATGAACCGCCTATATAGCGCAAACGATTTATTTGCAAGGTTTTTTCCCCATTCACTTACATTAAAGATGGCGGCTACTGATTTACAGTAACGATTGCAAGCAGTTTTAGCCAAACTCATTGACCGATTGCTTGGAAATTTGGTACGAATGAACCTCCTATATAGCGCAAACGATTTATTTGCAAGGTTTTTTCCCCATTCACTTACGTTTAAAGATGGCGGCTACTGATTTACAGTAACGATTGCAAGCAGTTTTAGCCAAACGCATTGACCGATTGCTTGGAAATTTGGTACGAATGAACCTCCTAATAAGCCAAACGATTTATTTGCAAGGTTTTTTCCCCATTCACTTACATTTAAAGATGGCGGCTACTGATTTACAGTAACGATTGCAAGCAGTTTTAGCCAAACGCATTGACCGATTGCTTGGAAATTTGGTACGAATGAACCTCCTATATAGCGAAAACGACTTATTTGCAAGGTTTTTTCCCCATTCACTTACGTTTAAAGATGGCGGCTACTGATTTACAGTAACGATTGCAAGCAGTTTTAGCCAAACGCATTGACCGATTGCTTTGAAATTTGGTACGAATGAACCTTCTATATAGCGCAAACGATTTATTTGCAAGGTTTTTTCCCCATTCACTTACATTTAAAGATGGCGGCTACTGATTAACATTAACGATTGCAAGCAGTTTTAGCCAAACGCATTGACCGATTGCTTTGAAATTTGGTACGAATGAACCTCCTATATAGCGCAAACGATTTATTTGCAAGGTTTTTTCCCCATTCACTTACATTTAAAGATGGCGGCTACTGATTTACAGTAACGATTGCAAGCAGTTTTAGCCAAACGCATTGACCGATTGCTTTGAAATTTGGTACGAATGAACCGCCTATATAGCGCAAACGATTTATTTGCAAGGTTTTTTCCCCATTCACTTACATTAAAGATGGCGGCTACTGATTTACAGTAACGATTGCAAGCAGTTTTAGCCAAACTCATTGACCGATTGCTTGGAAATTTGGTACGAATGAACCTCCTATATAGCGCAAACGATTTATTTGCAAGGTTTTTTCCCCATTCACTTACGTTTAAAGATGGCGGCTACTGATTTACAGTAACGATTGCAAGCAGTTTTAGCCAAACGCATTGACCGATTGCTTGGAAATTTGGTACGAATGAACCTCCTAATAAGCCAAACGATTTATTTGCAAGGTTTTTTCCCCATTCACTTACATTTAAAGATGGCGGCTACTGATTTACAGTAACGATTGCAAGCAGTTTTAGCCAAACGCATTGACCGATTGCTTGGAAATTTGGTACGAATGAACCTCCTATATAATCCCGGAACTTATTTGCAAATTTTTTTCCCCATTCACTTACGTTTAAAGATGGCGGCTACTGATTTACAGTAACGATTGCAAGCAGTTTTAGCCAAACGCATTGACCGATTGCTTGGAAATTTGGTACGAATGAACCTCCTATATAGGGCAAACGACTTATTTGCAAGGTTTTTTCCCCATTCACTTACGTTTAAAGATGGCGGCTACTGATTTGCAGTAACCATTGTAAGCAGCTTTAGCCAAATGCATTGACCGATTGTTTTGAAATTTCGTACGATGATGCCTTATAAAATAGCTTAATAACGTATGTGTAAGATTTTTGCATTTTTTTCAAAATGGCGGCCTCTGATTTAACGATGACGAGTGCACGCAGTTTTGGCTAAACACATTGACCGATTGTTTCTAAATTTGGTACGAAGATACCTTTTAAAAAATCCCGGAAGATGTATGTGTAAATTTTTCCCGTTCGCTTCCGTTTCAAAATGGCAGCCTCTGATTTAAAATAACGTATGTAGTTTTATCCATATGCATTAACCGATTGTTTTGAAATTTTATACGGAGACATATTTCTAAGAATTTTTTCCTATTCACTTCCGATACAAAATCGTGGTTTCTGAACCAACGTTGCTGGTTATTTCCTATAATACTGGCAGAACGGCAACACTTATCATAATTTTGATAGCTTCATGATGAAATAGGGTAAGACTTTTAATTAAGTTGGTCTAGTAATATTTGTTGTAAATATTAACATTACCGGTTAAATTGGCGGAAATGTTACGAGCGCCGTTTTGGTTTTATGTATTAAATTAAGAAATAATCTACTGCGAGAGTTACTAGTCTTTACACTACTAGGTACAGACCAAGCGAAGCAATGGCACTGTTCAACTCGACTGTTCGGCATTTGGTTAGCAATTTGCGCAAACGCATAGACCGATTATTTTGAAATTTGATAAGAATGTACCTTGTGAAAATCCCGAACAACATATGTGTAAGATTTTTCCTTATTCACATCCGTTTCAAGATGGCGGCTTATGATTTAACGATGACGAATGTAGGTACTAGTTATTTTTGTTATACTGGCTGAACGGCAAGACCTATCACATTTTGACCACTTCATGGTGAAAGAGCATTAAATTTCAAATAATTCTAATATAAAAACAATTTCCTAATTATTACCGTTACTGGTTAAATTGGTGTTTAAAAGCTCGCATTTAATTGATTAATTAATTAATTAATTAGAGGTTGCGAGGCTAGGCAATTAAAGAATATCCTGCAAGGTCTACTGTTCTTTGAACTACAAGAAGGTGAAATAATGTTTTTAAACCTTACTGTAATGCTGACCACACTGTCCCAACTGAAAATTCCACTACAGTCCGCTATACTTTCACGTAAAGGTACTTTAACCTCCTGCGTTATGATGGCTGCGTTCGGTGAATTTGAAGGCGCCAAGTGATCACAATGGCCTGCGATTGTCAGTCTATTTTGTCACTTTACTGTACATAAAAAAATGTTGACTGTTCAAAATTAATCTTAAGACTTTGATAAACCTTTCTAATTTTTCTTGAGCTCAAAATTTGAGTTTCATTTTCACATCGTTTAATAACGAAAAAAAGATCGTTCTATTTGTTGCGTGTTTGTTTATTTATACAAAGGGTGCTTCAAAAAAAATCAAAAATAAAGTAGTTGGCTCACAGATCAAAACGAATAAAAAATTTCATATAAACGTATGTAAAAAATAGTTTATATCTCTAAAACGCTCGATTAATAGTATTCAAATTCAACATGTTGCTTTACCTGATAGAGAACTATTTGGAACAAAATAACCAACTTTATACATTAACCCGTTTTATAACGGTGGCGTTTAACATTTTTTTACCAAAATTAATCAATAACGTTACATTTTAGGGACAAATATCGAGAACCTTGTTTGTAGTCCTTTTAATTTTCTATTGAATTGTGTAGACGGCAAAACTAAGGCGGAAGCAAACAGCGAAGCTGTCGGTGACCTAGTTGATAGCGTACTGGGCTTTCACCCCGAGGACCCGGGTTCGATTCCCGGCCAGGGCTTGGCATTTTCATACGCTATAAATCATCCCATTGTCTGCATTAGCCCACGTGTGCACAATAGTCGGACGTTAAAACACAAAAAATGTTTTAATCAGTGTACCAAAGGACGATATACTTTACAACATCCGCTTGATTAACGCACTGCTGGAATCAAACAGTACGGTTACATAAACATCAACACTTTTTATGGTGATAATTAGGCAATAGCTGTTAAACAGCATTTATATTAAAGAAATACTTAATGATGAATTATTATTTTTAATTATCACAATTAAACTTATGATTCCGTACTATTGTTTGATTCCAGTAGTGTGAGTTGACACGGTAGTCTATGAAGCACCGGTCTGCTGCGTCTCTGAATTGCGCACCTTAGGGTTCTTGGTTCTAGCCGCAGTTACTCCCGTTGCTTTCCCTTACCGTTAAAGCTGATCCCTCGTTTTCATTAGTCTAACTGGCATAAAGTATAGATAAAGCACACAAAAAAACAAACAAAAAAAGTAGTATGACAATCACATGATACGTATATTGTACTTTGATGTACACCAAAATATTTATCGTTTTTCAATTATTTTTATTTTAAAATTTTAACGTTTGCCATTCTAAAAAGGTTTATTCTATGGTGTTAGTAATTTCTTTGTCAATTGGACATCAACAGAGCATGTAAGCGTAACAGATTTGAACTTACTGGTCGAACCCTTCTGGGAATATAAAATATTTCGTTAAAAAAAAAATGGCGGCTGGTGGGAAAATGTAGTCTT
The DNA here is from genome assembly GCA_022606455.1 of Callitettix versicolor. NCBI lineage: Eukaryota > Metazoa > Arthropoda > Insecta > Hemiptera > Cercopidae > Callitettix > Callitettix versicolor. The sequence continues at coordinate 20,751,811 of CM040186.1, forward strand.
TTGAACATATTTTTATAAGAACTTGTTTATTTGTTTGATTTTGTGGATCCATTTTTTCATTTCTGGAACTTCTTTTGGAAACACCCTGTGTTGTGTGTGTGTGTGTGTGTGTGTGTGTGTGTGTGTGTGTGTGTGTGTGTGTGTGTGTGTGTGTGTGTGTGTGTGTGTGTGTATGTGTGTGTGTATGTATGTGTGTATGTGTGTATATGTGCGTGTGTATGTATGTGTGTGTGTGTGTTTGTGTGTATGTATGTGTGTATGTGTGTGTGTGTGTGTGTGTGTGTGTGTGTGTGTGTGTGTGTGTGTGTGTGTGTGTATGCGCGTGTGTGTATGTATATATGTATGTATGTTAGTGTGTGTGAGGGGGGTTTATGTGCATGTGTGTGTGTACGTGTGTATGTGTATGTGTATGTATGTGTATGTGTGTGTGTGTGTGTGTGTGTGTGTGTGTGTGTGTGTGTGTGTATGTGTAAGTGTGTGTGTATGTATGTGTGTATGTATGTGTGTGTATGTGTGTATATGTGCGTGTGTATGTATGTGTGTGTGTGTTTTTTTTTTTGTGTATGTGTGTGTGTATGTGTGTGTGTGTGTGTGTGTGTGTGTGTGTGTGTGTGTGTGTGTGTGTGTGTGTGTGTATGCGCGTGTGTGTATGTATATATATGTATGTATGTTAGTGTGTGTGTGGGGGTTTATGTGCATGTGTGTGTGTGTGTGTGTGTGTGTGTGTGTGTGTGTGTGTGTGTGTGTGTGTGTGTGTGTGTGTGTGTGTGTGTGTATGTGTGTATGTGTGTGTGTGTGTGTGTGTGTGTGTGTGTGTGTGTGTGTGTGTGTGTGTGTGTGTGTGTGTGTGTGTGTGTGTGTGTGTGTGTGTGTGTGTGTGTGTGTGTGTGTGTGTGTGTGTGTGTGTGTGTGTGTGTGTGTGTGTGTGCGCGCGCGTGTGTGTGTGTGTGTGTGTGTGTGTGAGTGTGTGTGTGTGTGTGTGTGTGTGTGTGTGTGTTTTAACACTTTCACTTTCGCACTTACGATTCATTCAAGTTATTCAAAATCGATTTTATCAATAGGTTGGACAAATTCGTTACCCAGACAACGTTTTAAACATTGTTTAAAACGGCTATAATTTCAAATCTTTGGAAAAAGATAATACTATCATTATCGTAATCAGCGTTAAAGTCTTCATAAATTAACTTTTTACATTTTCAAAGCTCGCTGACCTTAAGAAAATAATTCTGACATGGGGCATATTATATTCTCGTTCTTTGAATGGATTTTTAAAGTTTACAATTGTTCTATACTAATTTATGAAGATTTTAATGCCGGTAAATTTGATTTTCAAATGATTGTAAAATAAAATGTATATAAGAGATTAGCTTGTTTACAAAAAAAAAAGATCTTTATTTACAAAATAACAAGATTGAAATCCCCGGATTTATCAGCTTTATTCTAACCTCTTGTGGCCGCATTGTAGGGGTAAAATGCTTTGTGCAAGGGATGTTTAATGTGTAGTTAATAAGGGATGCCTGAGGGAAATCTGAAAGTGATTGGATCTGATTGAAGGGTGAAATTAACCCTACTAGATTTAATGTGTTCACCTCTACAGACATTATACCAATAATTGTGTTTGTTATAATTTGTTTTTGCAATTTCATTCGCCTAGGTAAGAGATTTTTAAAACGAAAACTTACTATTAATATATCTAATCTATCTAGTATCCATTTCAAGGATAATAATAATGTACATAAAGCAAGCATGAAGCTTTGTTATACGTCACTCTTGTTTTCTTCATACTCATTCAAAAAAGCCCCATAAAAAACGTTTTTATTTAAAAAATTATAACAATTTCGTTCCTTTTTTTGTCGATCACTTATAAATTAGATGTTTTTAAAAAAATCATAAACGAAAGAGATCTTGAAATTCTTTTTATATTCTTCTTCTTTTCTGCTAGGATTATTATCACTGTGTTCAGTATAATGATCTGCCTTCCCTAGCTTCGTCAATTCTACTTTCGTTGACGCGTTTCGGAGAACCTCCATCTTCAAAAACTATATCTATACTCACGTATAGATATAGTATAGATGAATATAGATATAGTTTTTGAAGATGGAGGTTCTCCGAAACGCGTCAACGAAAGTAGAATTGACGAAGCTAAGGAAGGCAGATCATTATACTGAACACAGTGAGAGAACTTCGTTGTCAAGCACGAAACGTTACATTTTGTTCGTGAAATAGTGATTTGTTTTATATACGTATGCATAGAATAGATTTACAAACAACTTTTAAAATTTAGTCTGTCCGTCACGAAATGTTTAAGCACGATAACGAGAGAAATGGTTTACTTCGATTTTATAATACAAAACAAAAACGTCTTGAATAAAACCTTCTTGTTTTTCCAGCATTGTTGTTTATAAATTTCAGGAAAATTATAGGGAGTTTTTCGAAGTGGAGTATCAGTTTTAAAGAACATTTTGTTCTGAATACGAGTATAACATTGGCATCGTAAAAATGAATAAGAAATTTAGGGTATTAAAAGTATCGAAAATTTGATATCGATCACTTGATTTGTAATTTTTTTAATTGAGGGCTTTTAAAGGACTAACAACCACTAAAACGTTTTGTTTTAATATGAATAGGTCATGTGTGGTATTGAATAAATAGGAAATACCCCGCTGAATCTGAATGTGGTTACAATTTTACGTTTGTTTAGTTTTGGGGGTTATACAAAGAGTATAATATGAAATATAAACACAGTTCTTTTTTTCTAATGTTCGATTAACCGCTATTTCTTCTTTCACAAAACAGCTGATTTTCCAACATCTGTTATTTCGTTGTTAAACTTAACGTTTATCGCTTAGATACACATTATCTACATGACAGTGCAACATGTCAGGTTCCTGTCAAGGGAACAGTTCATCTTAATATTCCCTTTATTTTCTGTGCACAAAGCTTGTTACAAATTCTCTCCATTTTTCTGTCTAAATATTCCAGGATTCGAAAAAAAATAACGGTCGCTACAGAAAATAAAACAATGCTAAGTTTCGTAAAAAAAAATAGAGCACAAACTTTCTTGTTTGCATGGTAGCGAATCATTGTGAAATACATTCCAAACATTAACTAGAATGGAGTGAAGATTAGGTTTATAAATAGAAACAATAACGACGTTATAGGGTGGGGAGGGGTGAGATGGGACGCTAAATCAAACCATATCTCTTCCCTCTCTCTCCCATTCACGTCTACATTACAAAGACAGAGTGTTCACTTAATTTCTTCCGCGCCATCAGCGTAATAACCAATCCCATAAATCTGAACTAAAAGTAACATTATAGTTTCGGAGACAATGGGTAAATCATAAAAACGATTGCCGAAGGAGGTTTGTTAATTAATGGCGGAGAAGTGGAATGGTTGTTTCAAAATAATTCTGCCATTTGCTTCGCTGTAACGCGTCTTAGGTAAATAGTGGACAAACTTTATGCAAACCTTAACAGAAATTTAAAACTTTTCCGAGAAAAACACAGAAACGTTTTTGTCGACATTTTTCGAACATCAGTCCGTGTCGTATTGCTCACATTTTAAAATTAAATTATATTAATCGCAGCACGTAGCTGTCTCGCTGACGTGATGGTAGCAATTTTCAAAAAATATTGTTCTAATTTTATCATTTTTTTGGAATTGTGATATCACAATAATAATCGTAATTAAGTAAAGAATTTTAAATTTTAAATTAGACTCAAAATTCGAAATTGAAACCGAATTGTGATCAAAATCAATTTCTTACTTTCTTTTTTTATGTTTTGCCGCCATTTTGAAACTGTCGAATGAATTTTGCTGGTTGACGAACATGTACGAGCTGTTACCAAACTTGATTTCTGCGTCATTTGCGAAAGTTATAGTGCTAACAATCAACACGCACCATCATGGTAAGATCCAGTCCCGGGATTATGATAATTTTTCTTTATCTTAATATTTGTCTGAAATAGTGATTTCACAGTCATAATCAGCATTAAAGTGTGCATATACTAGCATTTTAAACTTTTAAAATACATTATTCGATTTTATAATACAAAACAAAAACGCCTTGAATAAAACCTTCTTGTTTTTCCAGCATTGTTGTTTATAAATTTTAGGAAAATTATAGGGAGTTTTTCGAAGTGGACTATCATTGGACATTTTGTTCTGAATAAGAATACAACATTGGCATCGTAAAAGTGAACAAGAAATTTAGGGTATTAAAAGTATCGAAAATTTGATACCGATCACTTGACTTGTAATTTTTTTTAATTGAGGGCTTTTAAAGGACTAAAAACCACTAAAACGTTTTGTTTTAATATGAATAGGTCATGTGTGGTATTGAATAAATAGGAAATACCCCGCTGAATCTGAATGTCGTTACAATTTTACGTTTGTTTAGTTTTGAGGCGTATACAAAGAGTATAATATGAAATATAAACACTTCTTTTTTTTTAATGTTCGATTAACCGCTATTTCTTCTTTCACAAAACAGCTGATTTTCCAGCATCTGTTATTTCGTTGTTAAACTTAACGTTTATCGCTTAGATACACATTATCTACATGACAGGGCAACATGTCAGGTTCCTGTCAAGGGAACAGTTCATCTTAATATTCCCTTTATTTTCTGTGCACAAAGCTAGTTACAAATTCTCTCCATTTTTCTGTCTAGATATTCCAGGATTCGAAAAAAATAACGGTCGCTACAGAAAATAATCTGTTGGCGTAACAATGCTAAGTTTCGTAAAAAAAAATAGAGCACAAACTTTCTTGTTTGCATGGTAGCGAATCATTGTGAAATACATTCCAAACATTAACTAGAATAGAGTGAAGATTAGGTTTATAAATAGAAACAATAACGACGTTATAGGGTGGGGAGGGGTGAGATGGGACACTAAATCAAACCATATCTCTTCCCTCTCTCTCCCATTCACGTCTACATTACAAAGACAGAGTGTTCACTTAATTTCTTCCGCGCCATCAGCGTAATAACCAATCCCATAAATCTGAACTAAAAGTAACATTATAGTTTCGGAGACAATGGGTAAATCATAAAAACGATTGCCGAAGGAGGTTTGTTAATTAATGGCGGAGAAATGGAATGGTTGTTTCAAAATAATTCTGCCATTTGCTTCGCTGTAATACGTCTTAGGTAAATAGTGGACAAACTTTATGCAAACCTTAACAGAAATTTAAAACTTTTCCGAGAAAAACACAGAAACGTTTTTGTCGACATTTTTCGAACATCAGTCCGTGTCGTATTGCTCACATTTTAAAATTAAATTATATTAATCGCAGCACGTAGCTGTCTCGCTGACGTGATGGTAGCAATTTTCAAAAAATATTGTTCTAATTTTATCATTTTTTTGGAATTGTGATATCACAATAATAATCGTAATTAAGTAAAGCATTTTAAATTTTAAATTAGACCCAAAATTCGAAATTGAAACCGGATTATCATCAAAATCAAATTCTTAATTTCTTTTTTTGTTTTGTCGCCATTTTGAAACTGTCGAATGAATTTTGCCGGTTGACGAATATGTACAAGCTGTTACCAAACTTGATTTTTGTGTCAATTGCGAAAGTGATAGTGCTGACAATCAACACGCACCATCATGGTAAGATCCAGTCCCGGGATTATAAATATTTTTCTTAATCTTAATATTTGTCTGAAATAGTGATTTCACAGCCATAATCAGCATTAAAGTGTGCATGTGTTAGCATTTTAAACTTTTAAATTACATTACTTTGTCATAAACGTATTTTTTGCAGTTTGTAAAACTGAGTGCAATGTTATAATCAGATATTTAAAATATTTTTATAAAATTTATTTTTTTTAATGATTTGAAACGGCCGCTATTTTGAAAGCGTTAAAAGGATTTTTTTTGTAACGAAGTTTTAAAGTTATTACCAAATCGATTTTCGGGAAAGTTTGAATACGTGAACTCATAAAACCATTTGTTATTGTAAATCAGAGGCCGCCATCATGAATCCGAAGTAAATGGGAACAAATATTACACATATCTTGTTCGGGGCCTTATACAAGGTGCCGTCGATCCAAATTTCAAAAAAATGGCTTAATGCGTTTGGCCAAAACTGCGTAACTAACACACAAATCAAAGGTCGAGTTGAAACAGAGACTTCGCTTCGCTGAATTATTTTCTTAATCGGCTGATTTTTTGTAAAACCCAAACTTCTGTATTTTAAACAAAAATATTTCTGTTTTATATAATAAACAATGTTGGAAAACCGAACTGGTTTAAAGAAATTGAAAAAGACCTAATAGAATTAAAAATTACAGAAAATTCACTGCTTGACCAAACTGCTAAGATAATTACCAAAGACGAAAGAATAAGATTCCAAGATAAAACCAAAATAAAACCTAAACCTATCATTTCAGAAGAGGAGAGGAAAAGAAGATCAGAAAGAATGAAGAGCTACTGAGAACAAAGAAAAGTGCAGCGCGCAAGAAATGATTAATTCAGCGTAGCCCAAAGAGGGTGAAACGAAAAGAAGAAGAAATGTTGGCCTATTATACAATCAATGGTTGTGTACAGTGTATTTGTACGGAAGGAAAAAATTAAATATATAAAATTTATGTAGCGATAGCAATAAAGTGCGACGCTTCGGGACACGTACTTGGCACTTGTGATTGTTGAACGTCTTAGTCTGGAAGTAATTAAAGTTGCTGACGTAATTAAATGTGCATTACATTCTTTTCTAGGTTACGCTGTATTAAAAATTTAATAAAAATTTTAATGAGAATATTTTAAGCGAACATGCTTCTGCTCGTTAACTCAGAATAAAAGTTCTATAATGTAATACACTGTTTGGTAGGTTTGAACAGTAAAACGTGAGGAAATGTATACAGTGAAATGTAGGGAAAGCAGAAACATTTTTTTTTAATTTTCAGGATATAAACTACTTAGTTTTATACGTATATTTCTTTCGTATTTTATAATATTATATTCGAAACAAGTAGTTGTCTCGCTGACGTGACGGAAGCGAATTTTCAACAATAAGAATATCTTTTTTTTACTTTTTTAATTAATGCAGATTTTAACGCCGATCAAGATAGTTAAATATGTTCCAAAAACAGTGTTAAACCGGGTGGCCACCAAATGTTGAGCGAAGCGGACTACGCATTTAAAACCTAACCTGTGGTATTTAATGTAAGTACGGCCACTGAAGCGTAACGGAGCTGAGCGGTCTCCGCTACGCGCACTTTGACTCTGTCTTGGTTCGGTTTTCAGTCCGTCTCCGCTTTCCCCGCCGCTTTAACCACGCCTGCAAACTTATTATTTCAAACATAATATTTCATAGAATCCATCAGAGAAGGCCTAAATATTTATTTAGGTTTAGGTGTTAGAAACTCATTCTTTAAACTGACTGAATTCCACTTCTGGTTGCCGTTCCGACTTCAGTTCGCTCAGCTACGTTAGATTCGTCTCAGCTCAGCGCAGCTGAAATACAGGGGAAGCGTATTTTAATTTTAAAAAAAAGATATTGTTGAACGTTTTTCCTTGTCAAAAAAATTATTAAAAACTGTTTTTTCTCAAAAACGGTATAACACAGTTAAATATAAAAATTTACTAAAATTTAGTTCATAATTTCACTGAAAAACTGATAATATTTTAGTCACAATCTGTTCATCATATTATTAAACATAAAGGTAAATATCCCAAATAGTTGCAGCGAATTCGAAATAAAAGCTAGTTTACAGTGCGGAAGTAGATTGGAAAAAAAATGAACATTATTTCTTTAATTTTTGTACAGTGTTTGCTTTGGTTAATTCTTTTAACTTTTAATTCGTTTTGATTTTCTTATTTGTATATTTTATTATGTTCATTTTTTATTATTATTATTTGTTTACTTACTATCTATATTACCATTTTCATACATGATCACATTTTTATATGTGATGATAAAATTTTTGAAACACTTTTGGGTGTTTTCTGGATTTTTTGGGAAAATAATTTAGCGTGAGAAAAATTTTATTAAGTTTGTGCACGATTAAATTTTTGGGACATAACAATATCAGGTTAGATGTTTTTCGTGTCATTAAAATTTCTTTAATTTGTGTTAAGAAAGTAAACAGGTAAAAGTGCAGGAGCGTAAATGTTATGGAAGGGGATTTAGTAGGACCTTTTACAATATAGTAAAAATTGAAACAATTTACCTGCACCAGTTCCAATACAAAACCAAACAAAGCCGGTATGCAGCACAAGTCTAGAGTCTACATTTGTTTGATTAGTTTTATCCCTTATCCAGTGACGTCACTTTGTATCCTCTCTGTGCATTTGACTAATTGCTCGACTCTGAATATGACTGCTTCTGATTGTAGTTCAGTTGGTGCTTTGTTTTCTCGTTACATATACGATAATAGAGCTGTCAAACTGACATTATGGAAGCGAATTTCAAAAATAATTTTATTATTGCCACGTTTTTAAACCACGAATTTCACTATTTTAAATAGCATTAAATTAAAACTTGGTAAATTGTACTGAAAATATGAAAATTAACAATGACCGATGTGAAATAATGCACTGTTCTTAATTGTAAAGGATTTTGAAAGTTTTGAATGCTGATTTATGCAGTTTTTAACGCTGATTGCTGTGACGAAATTACATTTTCAAAAACGTTTAAAACAAAAACTGTATGACTTTGAAAATCTTAAAAATGAATCAAATTACACTAAAATTGTAAAAGTGAATGTCTTAAAGCGCGCGCGCGCGCGCACACACACACACACACACACACACACACACACACACACACACACACACACACAACACTGCATGCGTACTAGCTGTAAAACCTTCAATGGATCTAATAATAACCAATGAAAGAGCAACTCTACCGACGCAACCGATCTGCTGAGCAGCTGTATAGTCATGCAGTGACCATTAAAGAGGAGCGAAATCGGACCTTGAGTGCCTGGCAGTGACTGTGGGTCGAATCAGCAAATGACGACGGACACACCAACTCATAAGCAACATCCAGGATTGGTGAAACAGGGAGCACGGGGAAATGAACTTCTACCTCACACAGGTTCTAACTGTGCCTGGTTGTTTCCGAGCTCACCTGTTCCGTTTCCGGCTGGAAACAGAACCTCTCTGTCTTCCAGCAGTGGAGGAAGTTGCGGAGCATGTATCTTTTCACTGTCAGAGATTCGACGAGGACAGGATGAAGCTGCAAACATATCTGCGAGGCAGCATTACACCGGCAAATCTGGTTGCGACAATGATGGCTTCAGAAGCCAACTGGAGGGCTATTGCAGGATTCACCGCAGTGGTCACGATGAGGCAGAAGTAATGTCTGGCGGCGGTTCCGCTTCTAGTGGTTTTTTTAGTTGGTAACAATAACATATAGTATAACGTGAACTTAATTTGAGTCACACACTCTGGGGAGTGACGGTACTCTACCCAGGTTGTCTGTAAAAGATTTTTCCACCTTTTTGGCATCGCAAACAAAAAAAGAAACACACACACACACACACACACACACACACACACACACACACGCGCATGCAGGCGCGCGCGCGCACACACACGCGCGCGCGCGCACGCACACTCACGCGCGCGCACACATACACACACACACACACACACACACACACACACACACACACACACACACACACACACACACACACACACACACACACACACACACACACACACACACACACACACACACACACACACACACACACACACACACACACACACACACACACACACACACACACACACACACACACACACACACACACACACACACACACACACACACACACACACACACACACACACACACACACACACACACACACACACACACACACACACACACACACACACACACACACACACACACACACACACACACACACACACACACACACACACACACACACACACACACACACACACACACACACACACACACACACACACACACACACACACACACACACACACACACACACACACACACACACACACACACACACACACACACACACACACACACACACACACACACACACACACACACACACACACACACACACACACACACACACACATACACACAGGTTATAGTGGGTCGCGAAAATAAATTTAAGTCTAAAGAGGATCTTATGACACTGGGAAACGATAGGGGCTAAATGGTGTGCGGGCGGCATTTGACCAATTGCAGGCGAGCGATAGCAATTGAAGTCTTTCGCTAGGTCTATCAGTCCTTGTCGCCGTGGATCATATACAACGATCCTTGTTTGCCTCCCACAACGATGCAAACTGCAAACCTCCACTTTAGTGTGTGGTAGGTAATAGTACGCTAGACCTGAAGGACTGTCACCGAGGAACGTCTATTAAAAGTGGTGCCGGGGACTCGATTACTAAAACACCGGTCTGTCTGCTGCGTCTCTGAACCGCGCACCTAAAGTTCTTAGTTCTAGCTGCAGTTACTCCCGTTGTTTTTCTCTTACCGTTATTTGTGCCTAATTAACGAGCACTTGGGCCAGCATAAGCTAATTATCCAGATAACGTTCTTTTAGAACAGCTGTTCCCGAACTAAAGTCGCGACCCCAGAGTGGATGCTGGAAGGCTTCGAACTTTTTCAGTGTTTCGAAACTCTGAAACACAGCTGATCTGAAGTAAGTTTGCCATAATTTGGTTTTACTTTTCTATTCACCTTTGTTACAGCAAGCTGGATTTCCACTGACAAAACGGCTCGATGGTCCATGTGGTCTGCTGCGTCTCTGAACTGCGAAACATAAGGTCCCTAGTTCTAGCCGCAATTACTCCCGTTGCTTTTCCCTTACCGTTAACGATGTGCCTCGTCCTAATTAGTCTAACTGGCATCAAATATGGACGTTAATAAAAAAAAAATTCGCGAAGTAATAATTATTGCCGATTTTAGATTTTTTAAAACCATATTTTATAAGTTTTTCTTTAAAAACTTATAAAATTTATGACAATAATTTTTAATATTACCTGTGTAATTGAATGTTATCGGAAAACATTGTTCAGATGCAAAACGTATTGTACGACTTAAAATGGGTTTTGATTCATGAATCATATTCAGTTAGTTTTAACGTTTTTTTTAAACTAGGAAATAATACTAGATGAAATTCATGAATAGTGTTTTTTTAAAGACATTTTTCCCATCTTATAATGTAAAATAATACCTAGCATAATGAATACTATTATGAATTCATTTATTCATTCATTAGCATAATGAATTCATTTATAATTCATTTATTAGCATGAATAATTCATTTATTAGCATAATGAATTCATTTATAATTAATTTATTAGCATGAATAATTCATTTATTAGCATGAATAATTCATTTATTAGCATGAATAATTCATTTATTAGCATGAATAATTCATTTATTAGCATAATGAATACTAATAAAGGTGTCTTGTTAAACTCTTTATTACGTTAGGTGTATAACTTCGCTATAATATGGGTAAATCCTATGATAATGTTGTATTGTTACGGTTTTCATGCATAACTGTGTGTCTGAGATTTGTTCGGAGAAATGAGTTTATGGTCGCCCTTTCGCGTTTTGCATGACGTTAGATACTACCCCAGTTTCCTCCACCTCCGTGCTTCTTCATTCTCCGAATACACTTTTACCTGTTGCCAAGAAATGTTTGACAGTCTATTTTCAACCACTATGTGACCTGCAATTTTCTCATCCATCCATATTTTGCTTGTTAATTCTAACATATATTATTACGTTAAGTATTTAGATCGGTTTTGCGCCGAAAAATAAGGACTTCCTTTTTGAAACTACACATATTGGGTTCATCGGAACACTAGGTATATCTCACGCGTCATACGTAAAACAAAACCGACTTAAAACCGATAACAAGTGAACAAAATTCCAGGAGCAGTACAAAGTGTCCCCGTGTGAGTACAGCACAATGCAGGGATTGGTGACAGAAATAATTTTGTGTGTGTGTTTGTGTGTGTGTATGTCTGTGTGTGTGCGTATGTGTGTGTGTATGTGGTGTACCAAAACAGCTGATTATTAAAAATAACATTGTCGAAAGTAAAATTTGGTAATTATATAGCAGAGTAGCCTCACTTCGAAATTAATTTTTATGGATCTTATTCGTCGAATATTTGTTGAAAACTTATTGTAACATCAAAAACAAGTGTCGGAAATACTATTTCAAGACAAAAAATATATATCGTGTATCGGTATCGCAGGAAATCGCAGAAATATCGGTATTGCAGGAAATTGCAGAAATATCGGTGATGCAGGAAAAAAAAATTTTATTTTTTTTTAAAGAGTACTCCATAATTTAACTAACACGGTTGTTAGGTCTAACACGGTGATGCGTTAAAAAAACCTTTATTAAAAAAAAAATCACCATAACCTAACTGACACGGTTGTTGGTCCTAACACGGTGATGCGTGATCTTTAAATGTATTTCACTCGTAATTATGATTAGCTGTTACACGTCACGGCTTTGCCCGCAATCATAATATAGATTAAAGATCACGCATCACCGTTGTTAGGTCTAACACGGTGATGCGTTAAAAAAACCTTTATTAAAAAAAAAAACACCATAACCTAACTGACACGGTTGTTGGTCCTAACACGGTGATGCGTGATCTTCGGTTGTTAGGTCTAACACGGTGATGCGTTAAAAAAACCTTTATTAAAAAAAAAATCACCATAACCTAACTGACACGGTTGTTGGTCCTAACACGGTGATGCGTGATCTTTAATCTATATTATGATTGCGGGCAAAGCCGTGACGTGTAACAGCTAATCATATTATACGAGTGAAATACATTTAAATTCAATAAATTCTACTACTACTGAATATTCATCAGAATCTGACTATGATTAAGATAATAACATATTTTTCCTGCGTTCACTATGATAATGTAATATTTGTTTTGCGGACTTAAATTATGTAATTATATTATGTAATCATCTTTCCGACACATATTTTTGATGATAAAATATTTTTCTCACATTTACTTGACTAATAAAATCCATAAAAATTAATTTCGAAGTGAGGCTACTCTGCTATATAATTACCTAAAATTTAACTTATTACTGCGTCCAAGAATTAAATAATTATTGACTAATCAGTTTTGAAAGTAGATTTTTTTTGTTTAACGTCCGACTATTGTGCACACTTGGGCTAATGCAGACGATGGGATGATTTATAGAGTATGAAAATGCCAAGCCCTAGCCGGGAATCGAACCCGGGTCCTCGGGGTGAAAGCCTAGTACGCTATCCACTAGGCCATCGAGGCGGCTTTTTGAAAGTAGAATCGGTAAGACAAACTAAGCAGTTGTAAATACGTGAGTGTTATTAAAAAAATCCTCCGATTTTAGTAATCAGTAAATACTGTACCATACATTACGTATGTAACGTAAAATCCGGTTATAACAGGTTTCCTTTTTAAATATTTCGATGATACAATGTTAAAATTGAGTTATTATTTTATAGGTTATAGTTTTACATACGAAAGTAGGACAAAGTGAGGTATTTTGTATTAAGTGAACTAAATTAAATGAAAGATGTTCTTTTGAAATAACTAATAACTTCTTGGTATTGTATAGAATAAAATATTGTATATTATTTTCCCTTCCATTAAATGCGAAATGTCTGTCGGGTTCCGCTAGTATGTTTTGTTTATTTGAGCAAACAAAAAGTGAACAAGTTTTTAAAAAAACTTTCTTAAACTAAATTCAGTTTAATTCGCGACAGTTTTCAAAATGAAAATTCCACTTAACTTAGTTATTAAAAATAAAAAGTCAAAAGAATTGCCAACGTTTAAAAGCAATAAAACTAATAAAAACAGCAATAACTTGAACTATGGCAATAAAAACAAAGTAGTTTTTTTTTAATGTCAGCAAATAAAACTAAGTGACGGTACGTGGGACAACTAACTTTGTTAGGGAGGAGATGGGAGCGGTACATGCAGGGCGAGATTAAAGTTTGAAAGTTAGGTTAGGAAGGGATTTATTTCAAATTGCAAATACAGACGGGCACTGAGCTTTGAACTTCTTACTTCGGTGTTTTCAGAATCAATTACTTCGGATTTTAAAGTAAAAAGTACGATTGTTTTAAAACAATTAGAAACTTTTTGTACAAATAGGTAATGGTGAACGTTATTAAAAGAATCCATGGTTGTGTATCAGTAACGCGATGCGTAAATAACAAATATGGTTCAATACGGTTTGATTTCTAATAAAATAATAGGTTATATTAGTCATTTATTTTCATTTAAATAGGCCTTAAAAAGTAACAACTTCAATACCCTGTTAAAAGACGAGTTACAATTGAGGAAATGAGCCTGTTATCAGTTTGCACACACACACACACACACACACACACATATATATATATATATATATATATATATATATATATATATATATTCTAAAGACAATATAACTTCCGAGAAATGCGACGCCACTGTGACCAACTTAATAATTTTCATAAACATTCTGGCTGATTGCTGCCCTCCATTCTTGGAGTACAGCCAGTTACAGCCCCTTCATTGTACCAAGGTTTTCCTTGCTTCAGTCTCTTGGACACTCACCTCGAGCTCAGTCTCTTTGGGTTTGTGGAAATACCCGTTATAAATGACTCCGAATCTTCCCAGCATTCCTCGTCACTTTACTGCTTTCATATTTCACTGGAAGGTATTTGTCACCTGTTTCAATTTGCACCTTTGAGCCACCGATAAACGTTTTTATGCGATTTTACTGATTTTGAAATCTTCGACCCCATCTTTCACTTCTTCTATTTCAGGTTGAGTGAGTCCAACCGAAATTAGATTTTATTGCGATGTACCAAAACACTTTTGGTTTCCACGAGTAAGTACAACCCCCAGTTTTATATTTTCTTAGTTATCACTCCTCAGGTCCAATTTTGCAAGTTTCCCAGAGCTTTATTCCTCCTTCTATCGCAAGTTGGGTTGGTCCGCCGAATGTGGAGGGGATGTTGTACACAAACTTTACGGGGGGTGTACACAAACCTTCACCGGGAGAGGAAGAGGACGTTGTACACAAACTTCGCCGGAGGAGGGAAGGGGTTGCACACAAACCTTTATTGGAGAAAGGAATACACAAGCATCACTGGGGTACGGAGAAGAGGTTGTACACAAACTTCACCTTAGGAAGGGAAGGAGATAGTACATAAGCCTTCACCGGAGAGGGAGACTTTTACACAAACCTTCATCCAGGGATTGTGCAAAAACTTCACCGGAGGAAGGGAAGCGGTTGTATACAAACCTTCACGAGGGGTAAAGTACCCAAGCATCACCGGAGGAAGGAGAGGAGGTTGTACACAAACTTCACAGAGGAAGGGAAGGGGGTTATACACAAATTTTCACCGGGGAGGATAGAATTGTACACAAAACTTCACACAGGGGAAGGGCTGTATACAAACTTACCGGAGAAGGGGTAGGGAGTTGTACACAAACTTCACTCGGACGTAACGGGTAAAGTGACGCTGAGAGGGTTGTGTTTTATTGTAACACAGTTGGATGTATCTGTTGTGAACTGAGACGTCTATTGTTCAGTTTTGTTTTGACTTTGACACTAGACACCGTGACACAGAACCTCGCTTACGTAAACGTCAGCGCAGAAAGCCACCGTTCTTTCTAGCTGTGATACAAAATCTATATAACGTTTAATAGTTGTAAATTAATTTTACTTTTTTGCAGAATACATTTTTCTCTCGTTCTCTTTGTAAACTCTACCATTCGGCATTTGGCTTTTGTGTTTGTTTTTTAAAGCAGTTTTGGGGCAAACGTATTGACCGATTATTTTGAAATTTGGTAAGAAAGTACCTTGTAAAAATCTCAAACAACCTATATTGTAGAACTATTTACGTTTCAAGATGGTGGTCTTTTATTTTTTGATGACGTGTGCACGAAGTTTTGGCCAAACGCATTGATTGATTTTTATGAAATTCGGTACGAAGTTAACTTATATAAAGACAAAACAACGCATATGTAATATTTCCTATTCATTTACGTTTCAAAATGGCACCTCTTAACCATAACGGTGTAGGCATTTTTGGCCAATCGAAATGTTTTGAAATTATAAAAAACCTGAACAATGGATTTTTCCCAATCGCTTTCGTTTCAAGATGGCAGCCATTGATTTAACGAGAACGAATTTAGTTGCCGGTAGTTTCCTTTAATGCTGGTTGAACGGCAAAACAATCATGATTTCGAACGCATTATTTAGAAATACCGTAAAATTTCCAATATTTTTTTCAAAATTTTCCGATTACTTGTTAAATGGCTTTGTACCAAAGATAAGTACACATATAGGGTACTGACAGATTCGACAGAAAACTAGAAAAATTTCACGTCTTATACTTCTCCACTTTAAGACTTTAAAATAAAAAAAATCCGACTAAAAACCGATAAAATTCCAGGAGTAGTATAAAGTGTCACCGTGAGATTGCAGCACAATGCAGGCATTGGTGACAGGAATAATTGTGCGTGTACCAAAAACAGCTGATCGCTTAAACATTGTTGAAAGTAATAATTAAATTATCACTGTGTCCAAGAATAAAATAATTATTGACCGAATCAGTTTTGAAAGTAGATTCGGTACTAGTCAATAAATATAAAAATCGGCATTTAGTAAACAGTAAATATTGTAGTCCAATTTATGTATGTAAGGTAAAATCCGGTTGTAGTAGGTTTCATTGTAAATATTTCAGTGAGGTGCGATGAAATCATTAATTTTATAGGTTATAGTTTTAAATACAAAAAATAGAACGAAGTATTAATTAAATAACCTAAATGTAACTAAGGATTCTGTTGTCACTTTGAACATTGTTTACATAGGATAGAGGTGCTGTTAACACTGTGCATTTCTTGATGTATATTATTCGTTTCTTTTTCTATTAAGAACGCAAGGTATCACTACACAACTACAACAATCACCTTAGTTATTTGTATTCTGAATAGTCAAACGCTTATTTGTTTTATAAACATAAACAATAAAATACATTAAACATGTTTCATTTATTATTATAATTACATTAAACAATGTATACCCCTTTTTTTGTTTATTTATTATATGAGTATTGTGACATTTTATCCTTGTCAAACCATATTTTATATTTGACGCAAACACAGCGAACAAATAAAACAAAATATAGGTCGTCGCACAGACACGGTTCCTTGTCCGCCGAACTACAGCTGCGAGGGATTGTTTGTCTGCAAAGTTTCCCTTCTTCTGTCAACACTGTCGAGACGCTTCACTTCAGACGCCAGCGTCGAACATGTTGTGCTTTTGGTTGTTTTTCAAAGCAAGTTTTCTAATGGATATATATATAATGTCGCTAACATTATCTAAAGTAAATAAAAATAAGAACGCAGCTGTCTCGCTGCTGACGCGATAATAATCTTTCACCGTTTTCAGTATTACAATACGAGTAAATTGGCATTTAAAATTCCAAAAATTACAATGGAAACACGAGAATTTAAAAGTGACCACGTCAAATTAATTTTTGTGTTTTTAGAGGAATAATTGGCATTTGTGCAAGGGGCGTAGATTATGAGACCCTCCGTCAGTCGAATTTCAATGAATGTATTAGTTCTTCAAATTCGCTCAATAAGGCGCATCCAATTAATGTCCTTACCGTCATGTCGCTCTCACCAGTGACGAAAACGCGGGAATAATCATAATAATAGCGGCAAGCATCTGTCTAGCTGACGTGATAGAAGCAAATTTCCAAAAATATTTTACTTTATTCAACTCTATTTTAAATTCTACTTTCACCATCGTACTTAGCATTAAAATCTTCTTTTGCGTGCGCTTTAAACTCTAACATTAGAAATACTAAAATGAACCCTGACAACCGGCAAGAAAAATAATTCAACGGATTTTGAAAATTCGAAAGATTAATTAGTACAGTTTTAAACTCTGTTTTTCGTTGGCGAAATTGGATTTTTAAAAACATTTAAGTCAAAAGTGTAATGGATTTTTAATATTTGCCGCCATTTTGAAACTGATGAACGAATTTAGCTGTTTAATAACCAAGTCTATGATATTACCGTTATCGATTTTTGTGCCACGTTTGAACTAAATCGGAACTAAATTGCGAACGTAAATGTGCTAAAACACACACACACACACACACACACACACACACACACACACACACACACACACACACATTTTTGTGCCACGTTTGAACTAAATCGGAACTAAATTGCGAACGTAAATGTGCTAAAACACACACACACACGCGCGCGCGCGCACACGCACGCACGCACGCACACGCGCACACACACACACACACACACACACACACACACACACACACACACACACACACACACACACATTTTCCCGGTGGAAAATCGCTAAAGATATTTTCCGAATATTCCCAAAAAAAACACGATAACATGTTTAATTACATTCACTTTTAAATCGTGTATAACCTAAGGACGATTTACTGATTAAAAAATCGTAAACAGCACATATGCAAAAAGCTTAAGACACGACGAGTCCAAAAGTATGAAAAAAATTTAGGGGGGGGGTCTTCACTCAAAATCTCTCGAGGCCTAAGTTCTTGTCGTATTTCTACCAACAAGCGGTGACTTGCAGGTTGTGCGGAGTCAGCTAGTACATTTTCAATGCGAAATAAGGGCTCTATGAAATGGGGTAACGAACTTGTTCCAGCTATTGCCGAAATCAAGCTTGATTTCTAGCTGTTATATAAACTAATATCACAAAATACACTTGTTTTTAAAGTATATATATATAAAACCTCGATTAACCGAACTCGGGTAAACCGGAACCTGGGTTATCCGAAGCTTATCCAGAATCGCAAATCCCGTGTCAATCATGTTAAGAAGACAGATTGCATGATCTATTATTTTCTTAAGAAATCTGTCTTAAAGGTTGTTGTTTGGTTTAAATATACGTTTTATGACTTTATATATATATATATATATATATATATATATATATATATATATATATATATACTACACCGTAATAAGTAATAGCCTACATACAATATACCATTTCTTGTTGAAATGTATGTAAATTTCTTGTTGAATGTATAAGACTGTAGAATAGGAGGCTCTTAGTCTCTAAGCGCCTTCGTTTATATAGCTAGGCAATTCCAATACAGAACTGTATAGCTTTTATAGTATGCCTGCATATTGCAGGCAACATCTAACTTTCAGTAAAAACTTGTATAATCACGCCTGACAAGTCGGAGAATTTAGCTATTTTGATTGTTATAAATCTAGTTGACATGTAAGCTTTTGGCCGTCACGGTTACGCAGTCTGTTTTTTCACATTTAATATTTGTTTAAAACCAAAATTACATACGTTATAACCTGTTGATTAAGTAGAAAATTGTTAGAGCGTTCACGGTGAAATGTACCTTTCACGTACTTTGTAAAAATGTGTTCTTTAATATATAAATAAGTTTAATACAAGTTACTTACAAAATACTCTCAACATGTCTTCTTCAAAGAACACAAAAACAGATAGAATACAGAATTGGTGAGTACCAGGCAGGCTTCCGTCCGGGTCGCTCGTGCACAGAACAAATTTTCAACCTGAAAACAATATTGCAAATAAAAGCTAAAAGGAATGTCCCAGTGCTCTGTACGTTCATAGATTTTAAAAAAGCGTACGATTCCATTGATCGAAAATCTTTGTTTAATATCCTGGAAGAACATGGACTTGATCCTAAAACACTGCGACTGATCAAACAAACACTGACAGGCACAATCGCTAAGGTGAAATTTATGGGGGAAATTTCCAAACCCTTCCTGATCACAACTGGAGTTCGCCAAGGAGATGGACTCTCGCCTCTCCTTTTCAATCTGGTGTTGGACAACGTTATCAGGGAATGGGAGAAAGAATTAAAAATTGAAGGGCACAGGAAACCAGTTCGACTTGGAAGACCTAAGGACAACACAGAAATTGCGTGCCTAGCTTTTGCAGATGACCTGGCCATACTCACAGATAATGAAACAACAGCGATTAAACAGATATAAGTCCTAAAGAAATGTGCAGAGAGGGTCGGTCTACAGATCTCGTTTAAAAAAACCGAATTCTTCTGTACAAAATTAAATATTCAAGAACTAAACATAAAATATGGTAAGATAAACAGAGTCAAGCACTTCAAATATCTGGGAGAAATTCTTGAACCCACAGGTGGCGAGAAGGCTGCGCAAAAGGTTCGGCTACTGAGAATGAAGAGGGCTGTTGGTATAACGCGTGATATCTACAATAAGAGATGTATGTCGACGCACACAAAAATCAGACACTACAATACAGTCATAAAACTGGAGGTATTATATGCAAACGAGACGCAAGCACTCCACACAAAAGCTACCATGGAGGATATTTTGAAGGAAGAACGCAAAATCTTGAGGAAGATGCTTGGCCCGAGATTAACAGAAGATGGATACAGGTTGCACTCCCGGAAGACCACAGAGAAGACATCGAACCTGGCAGCAGATATTAGAAGAAGGAGGCTTCGGTTCTATGGACACATCAGTAGACTCACAACAACGAGACTTGCCAACAGAATCCTTAAGTATATACAAGGTGTCAAATCAACAACGTCGTGGATCGCACAAGTCAGAATAGACCTACATGACGCAGGAATAGACTCAACAGATGTTGAAGACAGGCACGCATACAGGAGAAAGATGCTCGGTTGGAAGGTCCCAGAGAATGAAATCCCAAAGAGAGCAGGGGTAAAATGGACGGAGGAGCGGAAGAGGATCCATGGGGACAGGATGAGGGAGGTGTGGAGGATTAGAAGGAACAAGACATGAGTCGGAGTGCTTTGCGTGATCCAACAGGGTCTATGCGCAGATAATAATAATAATAAATAAGTTTAATAATTGTTTAAATTATTAACGGATTACATTAATTAAGCTAATGGCATGCCTAGTCCAGCGTTCACAGTTGTCAGGGAATTAACAGTTGGAAAATGAGATCTAGGTAAGTTTTCACTACTGTCGATCAGAACTAGAACTAGCATTTATTTATCTTACAGTTTTTGATTTAATGTTAATAATGAGCCTTAAAGTATTGAACTCTGCTAGACTGTCCAATGCAGTCGTTTGTGCGCACTACGTAACCTTTCGTATAATTGTAAATCCAATGTGTACACAGATATATGTGAAGCCAAAGTGTAAACAATTATTGTTCGCTTTAAAACATTCAATTTACGAACAGCTGTTCGGAAATACGTGATTTCTTTTTAATATTTTGACCTGATAAAATATAACGAATAAAATATGTTTAGTACAAAATTGTTGTTATTTTGAAAACCGATTCATATATTGTAAAAGTTTTAAATTTCCACAGAACTTCCGTTAGGAGTTCTGTAAAGTTTAATAGAATCGTTCGGGGTGATAATAAATCAAACACGTATTTCGTGCGACATAATGTATGTCCCAAGTTTAAGGGGAATCTGATAAATTTATTTTGAAAAGTTTATCCCGTCTTCAGTGTTTTTTCCCAGCGAAGGTTTATGTAATGTTTCGTCATCGTTTATCTTTCACCTGAGTTGCTTCAATAATTTTATTCTAAACGTGTACACTTCTGTACAACGAAATGTAGATAAAAATGGCTACGAACCGGAAACCGGAAGTAAGGTTATCAGAATCAACGGTTGTGCATACGGAAGTGGAGTAAGTAAACAAAATATAGAAGCATCGCATGATGGCGCAGCGTTGTATTACCCAGCGAGCTTCGTGTGTACTCGGCAATGTTCGTGTTTATTGCGGGCTCAATTTGTTTTTACAGCGAATAATCATAGTTCGTGTGCAGTTTTCTTTTTTGTGAACTGGTAATGTTCTTCGCCAAAAGTATACAAATAATAAAATCTTAGAGAATTTTAAGTAGTTCTAAAAGGAAAAAAGGCTTAAAGTAAACGTTTACTGGTTTATTTACAAGCCTCACGAACCATAAACGTAATTTGTAGGTTAACTGGAATATCTCAATTTTAAAGTAAATGTAAATAATGTTTTTTTAAAGAAATAGCTAATGACATTTCGCTAGTAGTTCAAAGAACAGTGGACCTCGCGTTATATCCTTAATTAAATGTTTGTTGTTTACCACAGGGTTTAGCCAATGTATTGTATTGTAAATTTCAGTTGTGTTATTTCGATTCTATTTCACTGTAGTACAACATCAGCCGTACCGGGTGTAAAGACGTATTTACAAAAATATAGTTCCGCGTAGGTTGAGACGTCATCTGCCCTATACGTTTATACGAAGAGTGTTCAGAAAGTAACGAGAATTTTTAAATTTCGCGGGCTTGGAGAGTCCGATTGTCAAACATTTTTTTTTATTATGTTGGTATACATGCCCTTGAAGTATGATAAAACCTTCAACTGTTTTCATTGTTGACTTTGTCTGTGACAGCCACTAAGGTTAGACGTGTTTTCATGAGCTCGATGATTTTCGTTTGTTAAAAGAAATGGATCAAAGAATTTGTATCAAAATTTGCTTAAAAAATGGAAAAAAGTGTGTGAAATGTTAACGAAAGCCTATGGTGAGTCTGCTACGAGTAAAGCAAGAGTTTACGAGTGGTATAAGTGTTTCCAAGAAGGCCGTGAAGATGTCGAAGATGACGAAAGCCCTGGACGCCCCAGCACATCAACAACCAATGAAAACGTGGAAAAAGTGAAAGAAATGGTTATGAACAATCGCCGAATCACAATTAGAGAGGTCGCTGATGATATTGGCATATCGATTGGATCATGTCATGACACTCTTTCCAGTGTTTTGTGTATGAAACGCATGGCAGCAAGATTCGTTCCAAAATTGTTGAATTTTGAACAAAAACAGCGGCGAATGGATGTTGCTCAGGAGTCACTAAATGAAGTCAAGGACGATGCAAAATTACTGAAACGAAATCCGTGGAATTACGGATATGACGTCGAAACTAAGGCTCAATCATCCCAGTGGAGGCATTCTGGCTCGCCAAGACCGAAAAAGGCTCGACAAGTGCTGTCGAACGTGAAGGTTATGCTCACTGTGTTCTTCGATATTAATGGCATAGTGCATCTTGAATTCCTGCCACCAGGTGAAACGGTTAATAAGGAGTACTACCTACAAGTTCAATGCCGTTTGTGTGAAGCAATCCGAAAAAAACGCCCGGATCTGTGGAAAAACAATTCATGGCTTTTGCACCACGATAATGCACCAGCTCACACTTCATTGCTTGTTCATGAATTTTTGGCCAAAAACAGTACTGTAACGATGCCTCAGCCTCCATATTCGCCAGACATGGCTCCGTGTGACTTTTTCCTATTTCCAAATTAAAGAGAAACTTAAAGGGCCGCGTTTTACAGTCGTAGATGACATTAAAAGAGCATCGCTGAAAGAACTAAAGGCTGTCTCAAATATCGAGTTTGAGAAGTGTTTCGAGGATTGGAAGAAGCGCTGGCACAAGTGCATAATCTCCAATGGGGACTATTTTGGAGGCGACAACATCAATGTTGAAGAATAAATAAATATTTTGTTCAAAAAATTAAAATTCTCATTACTTTTTGAACACACCTCCTATACTTAGTACCAAATCAGTTTTATATAATTACAGTTTCTATTATTACCAAAATTTATAAATAATATTTCACTAACGTTATTCGTTTTAACAATGTAAACTTTTTTTTGCATAACGTCCATACTTACACTAGTTAGACTTATGCCATCCATTGCTGACTACGACAAAACCCTGAGAAACGTATTGAAATTTAATAGTTTTAAATTTCGTTTTGAAAATTACCTATTTGCAATGGCTAGCATCGTAATCTAAACAGAAGGGGTTGCCTTCAAAACGAAATAACGAGCACTTACAAATCGTTTTTTAATCAGAAAATTACCGCAATTCGTTGTTATAAACAATATACGACGCCTAGAGAGTGCGGATCAACTCCAGTTCTCAAGTGTCTACTATAAAGCACAAAGCTTAAAAAGAAAGAACAAGCCTACATTCCTTAGCGTAGTTTGAAAGAAAAAAACTGGAACCAGGAAAAAACGCTGGCCGACACACACAGCGGTCAAACTTTCTTGATCCCGTTGTGATCAGGAAACCATAAGAAGCTAAATGAAAAAAGCATCACAATTGTTGGCGAATAACGCTCCAAACTATAAATGTGTGCTGGTCAAAAGCGACTCTCTGCTTAATTCCTTCGTTTTAGTTTTTTTTTAGCATTTTAACTAAGAGTCTAGTTAAACTATGTTTTAGTTTTAAGTCTTTTGTTAGGTTAGGTTAGGTGACACATTTGAAAATTAACGTCCATACTGCCAGTTAGACTAATGAGGACGAGGAATCAGCGTTAACGGTAAGGGTAAAGCAACAGGAGCAACTGCGGCTCGAACCAAGAACCGTTAGGTCTTTAGGTGCGCAGTTCAGTGACGTAGTAGACTGACCGATGCTTTAGCCACTTCGACCACCGAGCCCCACCATATTCTTCATTTTTTCGAAACGTTACTAAATTCGATTTCCCTGCACTATAAAATTTGCCGTACCGGGCGTAACATATATTAATATTTTATACAAAGAGTTATTTGTGTAATTATGTACAAAAATTGCAAGATAAGTAAACTAATTTAAACAAACTATTGAATAGGGTGGAACATCAAAAATCC
>CM040186.1:20783973-20846473 GCA_022606455.1 Callitettix versicolor
GAGAGGATACGGTGGTCGATGTGGCTAAAGCACCGGTCAGTCTGCTGCGTTTCTGAACTGCGCACCATAAGATTCTTAGTTCTTGCCGCAGTTACCCCCTTGAGTTCCCTTACCGTTAACGCTGATCTCTCGTCGACATTAACCGGCATAAAGTATGAACGTTAAAAAAAAAATACTCGTTCTTGATTTTATTTATTCAAACGGAGTTGTTCTATTTGAATTTTAACAACAAGAATCGATTCTTTATAAATATTAATTTAAAACATCAAATATTTGAACACTCGTTTAATATTCTTCGTTTTAAAAAATCCTTAAAAATAAATAATTTTCAGTTTTGAGTTAGCACTTTATTTACATTTAATTACACCTCCGTAAATTTAGCCTACTAGAAAACGTTCAGTAACTTGTTATCAGACAAGTTTGATTAAAATATATATTTAAATTTTTTCGATCCATTTCAATTCAATTTGTACCGAATCCAGATTCGAGAATGCATCGCAGTCTAAGTTGTACTGTTTTCAATTCCCTCGCTTTTTAGCGGATTTCCGTTGGAAAATGAGCCATTGTAGCCGCTATCGTGGTAAGATCCAAACCCGAAACCTTGAAGTGAACACCGATCCTAATCGCTAGATCTATTTTCGAGGGGTGTTTAAAATTTATGTGCGTGCTTTAGAACGCTCGCGTTCGAAATTTTAGTCCGGATCGAATCAAATTTGCCAAACAAATCGATTATGATAATAAACTGGCATTTGTTAACAAGCAAAATTTGTTCAACAGTTTCAAAATGGCGGCCACTAAAAATCTTTATATATTCCTAACTATGTTGTCTCTAAGTTTTTTGTAAGTCTAATTTCACCATCGTAATCAGCGTTGTTTACTGCATACGTTATCATTTTGAATTTTTAAAATCCGTTAAAATTAAGAAATTTTTTGACGGCGGTTAGGGTTCATTTTTTGTACTTTCAATGTAATGCTACTATATGCAGATTTTAATGCTGATTATGATTATGAAATAAGAATTTCAAAAACGGTATGATAAAGAAAATACTTTTGGAAATTTGCTTTTGTAACGTCAGCGAGACATTTGCGTGCAGCGATTCTTTACTCGATTCTTTTTTAGAATCGTAATCGATTGATTTTATCTTTCGATTATCCCATCAGTAAGTGAAAGCTGCTCACAGTTACAGTATTATAAAGGCCTTGATATTAGGCCTACTTGGATAAACAGACAGATAGTTGAAACAACAACTTGGACCTTGACAGATGTCAAAACACGCTCATGTCTGTTAGAGCTTCTGTTTAACCTTGGCTGCTTATTTAGTATTGTTCTTCGCACCTGCTGCGCAGCCCGCGGAGGGGGAGGCGTGTGTTATAAAATTTTGGGCGATTCTGAAAAGTGTTAAATTTAGATCAACGTATACGAAACGTATTTGCGCCACGCAGCTGTCTCGCTGACTTGATGGAAGCAAACTTCCAGATTTTTTTTTTCTTTACCACTTAAAAAATTCTGACTTTACTGTCGTAACCAGCATTAACAATTTTTTTTAATTTCAATGGATTTTGAAAATTTAAACGCTTTATAATGCAGTTTTTTAACGCTTGATTATGGATGAAATTATGTTTTCAAAAAGCATTTATAACAAAAAAGATTTTTTTTTAATTGAGATGGCCGCCATTTTGAAACTGTTTTAACGAATTTTGTTGATAAATGATCATGTATGCTATAGCGAAACCGATGTCTGTATCATGTTTATTTCAAATGGAACGAAAAATGCTTTGCAAGCGTGTTGAAATAAGAGCAAAAAACAATAGAATTTTTTATCAAAATTTTAAAAAGGCATAAGATAAACACAATATTTTTAGAAATTTGCTTTCGTTACGTCTGCGCGAGACAGCTGCATATTGCGAATATAATAATTTAAATTTTAAATTTGCTACACTTCTTAAATTAACAATCAAAATTTGAGCAATACCACATGGACTGATGTTTCTGAAAAATGTCAACAGAAACGTTTCTCTGTGGTGCTTTAATGTTTCGCTGAAAAACTT
Organism: Callitettix versicolor; assembly: GCA_022606455.1. Classification (NCBI taxonomy): domain Eukaryota; kingdom Metazoa; phylum Arthropoda; class Insecta; order Hemiptera; family Cercopidae; genus Callitettix; species Callitettix versicolor. The sequence continues at coordinate 20,786,023 of CM040186.1, forward strand.
TTTAAATTTCTGTTAAGGTTTGCATAAAGTTTGTCCACTATTTACCTAAGACGCATTACAGCGAAGCAAATGTCAGAATTATTTTGAAACAACCATTCCACTTCTCCGCCATTAATTAACAAACCTCCTTCGGCAATCGTTTTTATGATTTACTCATTGTCTCCGAAACTATAATGTTACTTTTAGTTCAGATTTATGGGATTGGTTATTACACTGATGGCGCGGAAGAAATTAAGTGAACACTCTGTCTTTGTAATGTAGACGTGAATGGGAGAGAGAGGGAAGAGATATGGTTTGATTTAGTGTCCCATCTCACCCCTCCCCACCCTATGACGTCGTTATTGTTTCTTTCTCAACATGCAAACTGTATGACAATAAAGTGGTCTTGACAAAAATCTTTCATATATTATCACGCTAGGCATTCCGATCAGTTCTGTACCAAAAATAAAAACCTGCCTAATTTAAACTACATATATGGAGTACCTACAGGTTCGTCGGAACACCGGGCAACTCTCACGCCTCAAATGTTTCAATTTTAAGGATTTATAATAAAATAAAACCGACAAAAAGTCTACAAACAGAATTCTAAGAGCGGTATAAAGTGTTCCCGTTAGAGTGCAGCACAATGCAAGCATTGGTGACAGAAATAATTGTGCGTGTACCAAAACAGCTGATCGCTATAAAAATTGTAATGTATTATATAAATCGTTACTGTATAAAAGATTTAAGTAATTATTGACCGAATCAGTTTTGAAAGTAGAATCGTTAAGGCAATCTAGGCTAAATGTTAGTAAATAAAATATTCTGCTTTTAGTAAATTGTAAATACTGTAGCGTAATTTAGATTACAATGCAAGCATTTGTGACAGAAATAATTGTGTGTGTACCAAAACAGCTGATCGCTATAAAAATTGTAATGTATTATATAAATCGTCACTGTATAAAAGATTTAAGTAATTATTGACCGAATCAGTTTTGAAAGTAGAATCGTTAAGGCAATCTAGGCTAAATGTTATTAAATAAAATATTCTGCTTTTAGTAAATTGTAAATACACTAGCGTAATTTAGTTATGCAATGTAAAATCCGGTTATAGTAGGTTTAATTTGTAAATATTTCAATAAGATACAATGTTAGAATTCAGTTATTAATTTTATAGTTTATAGTCTTAAGTATAAAAGTATAATAAAATAAGGCCTAATTTATTAAATTTATTAAATAACTTAATAAATTTCAGGATAATAAGGTAGTATATATAAGAAATGAAGCTCTCTATAAGAAAATTGAAAAACTGTCAGATACTATGAGAAAAAGGAGAATAAATTTATACGGTCATCTTCTTAGAATGAACTCCAATAGATTGACGAAACAGGTGTTTGATTTTTTCCATAATCGTAAAACAAAACCGAACTGGTTTAAAGAAATTGAAAAAGACCTAATAGAATTAAAAATTACAGAAAATTCACTGCTTGACCAAACTGCTAAGATAATTACCAAGGACGAAAGAATAAGATTCCAAGATAAAACCAAAATAAGACCTAAACCTATCATTTCGGAAGAGGAAAGGAAAAGAAGATCAGAAAGAATGAAGAGCTACTGGGAACAAAGAAAAGTACAGCGCGCAAGAAATGATTGATTCAGCGTACCCCAAAGAGGGTGAAACGAAAAGAAGAAGAATGACATTGGTTTATTAACAGGTCATACAAGTATTGAATATAACTACAATGTATATTTTAACAGAAGTTCATATTTACAAGAAATAGGAACGATTTTACTTAGGAAAGTATGAACAGCAATCTTAAAATACAAATATTGAATTTAAGATTAGTGTACAATAGTAATAAAATACCAGCCAGTGGTATTGTTGAATTATTTTACTTACAGAATTCGTGTTTATTTTAACTTTCATTTACGGACAGCGATTTTATAAGAACAACTTCCTGACTTCTTTTCCTTTTCGTTCATGTACCAATAAGAAAAATTGTTACAGTCATATATATTTCATAGTTTATAAAGAAGCGTTTTGTTTGTTTTTTTTTTAACGTCCGACTATTGTGCACACTAGGGCTAATGCAGACGATGGGATGATTTATAGCGTATGAAAATGCCAAGCCCTGGCCGGGAATCGAACCCGGGTCCTCGGTCTAGTTGAATCAGAGAATGTGGTTTATGATTTAATGACGGCCGAGTGTAGTTGTCGGTTATTGCCTGTAATACTGGCTGAACGGCAAGACCTATAACAATGTTGACCGCTTCGTGGAGAAAGAGCATACAATTTTCAACATAGTTGGTCCGGTAATATTTTACCTAAATATTATCGAATAAATGGGCGCGAAAAGTCGCGTGTCCGTCAAAACGCAGTTTGCGGAGCGAGTTCAGGTAATTAAATAAGGATATTGCCTACTGCGAGGTCTACTGATTTGTATATGTTTTTTAGCTATATATCTACTTTTTTTTTGGTGTTTAATGTCCGACTATTGTGCAAACGTGGGTTAATGCAGACGATGGGATGATTTATAGCGTATGAAAATGCCAATACCTCGCCGGGAATCGAACCCGGGTCCTCGGGATGAAAGCCTAGTACGCTATCCACTAGGCCACCGAGGCGGCTATATATCTACATACTCAAATCTATTAACCTACATTTGAAATAAAAAAATGTTTAAAATGGGCAGTAAATATATTCGGGCACAAATACCCTTCTCTCTTCTGTTTTGACAGTTTCTTGCTGTTTTCTTTAATTAGTTTTATCAATTAAAAATAATATATTAGTTTTAAAGTAACGATATTGTAAAAATCAACACAAATTACAAAAGTTACATCATTTACCGTCACCAAAGTTAGCAAAGATTGCAAGTGATACTGATAAATCAATTATTAATTAAATATTATTTAATTATTAATTTGATTTTTTAACATTTTCTTTTTTATGTACGTTTTATGTGACGTCATACAAGTTCTTACTTTGTGCAGTGCTTCTACGGGTTTTTTTTGGTGTTTAACGTTCTACTATTGTGCACACTTAGGCTAATGCAGACGATGGGATGATTTACAGCGTATGAAAATGCCAAGCCCTCGCCGGGAATCGAACCCGGGTCCTCGGGGTGAAAGCCTAGTACACTATCAACTAGGCCACCGAGGCGGCTTCTCTACTGTATTTTTCAAGGCACAGACGCCATATTTAACGTACGAATTTTTTGTACTTGAAATTGTTAAAGGAGCAAAATCACTAATCGATATGTTCATTTAAGATGTTAATCTTATTATTTTCTGACTTACCGTTTAGGCGCTACAGCAGTCAGATAGACTTTACCGCGAAACAGAATTTATTCCAAACAAAACGAAACCAGAAATTTCAACATCATCTTACTAGGAAGACCATTATAAAGTATTACGCACAATGCGTTTCATTGAACCCTGTATCCAGCAGGCATTGTACTGCTTTATCAAACAAGAAGAAGAAGAAGAAATAGCTCGATGTCTAGACAACGTAATAGACTAATATCAAAGTGGCCTGAATATCTCGCAGGCAGCGCTAGTATCGTGTAATACTTAAGCTGTTGTCACGTGTTTTGAAGCGATTACAGTGATTTGAGAGGAAAAATTGAAAATATTTTTATTCAGTAGGTTAGTGAAGACGTAAACTGGACCAGAGCGGACAGTAGTGCTCTTGTTACCGCAAATAAATTCCAAAAATATCAAATAACTATCAAAACACCACACAAAGTGAGAAAACAATTGGCCCACGGGAAAAGTTTTGTATTTAAAAGATATATAATTTAGGCTATTCAGTACTGACATCAAAGTTATTTTCTAACTTAATTTGTTAATTTGCGTTATATAGTCTACATATATATATATATATATATATATATATATATATATATATATATATATATATATATATATATATATATATATATATATATATATATATATATATATATATATACGAGGTGTGTTCAGAAAGTAACGACCATTTTAATTTTTAACAAAATATTTATTTATTCTTCTACATTGATGGTGTCGCCTTCAAAATAGTCCCCATCGGAGATTATGCACGTGTGCCAGCGCTTCTTCCAATCCTCGAAACACTACTCAAACTCGATCTTTGAGATAGCCTTTAGTTCTTTCAACGATGCGCTTTTAATGTCATCTACGGCTGTAAAACAACAGCTCTTTAAGGTTCTCTTTATTTTTTTTGAAATAGGAAAAGGTAACACGGAGCCATGTCTAGTTAATATGGAGGCTGAGGAATCATTACACTACTGTTTTTGGCAAAATATTCACGAACAAGCAATGAAGTGTGAGCTGGTGCATTATCGTGGTGCAAAAGCCATGAATTGTTTTTCCACAGATCAGGGCCTTGTTTTCGAATTGCTTCACGCAAACGGCGTTGAACTTGAAGGTAGTACTCTTTATTGACCGTTTCACCTGGTGACAGGAATTCATGATGCACTATGTCATTAATATCGAAGAACACAGTGAGCATAATCTTCACGTTTGACCACACTTGTCGAGCCTTTTTCGGTCTTGGCGGGCCAGAATTCCTCCACTGGGATGATTGAGCCTTAGTTTCGACATCATATCCGTAAACCCATGTTTCGTCACCTGTTATAATACGTTTCAGTAATTCTGCATCGTCGTTGACTTCATTTAGTGACTCCTGAGCAACTTCCATTCGCCGCTGTTTTTGTTCAAAATTCAACAATTTTGGAACGAATTTCGTTGCCACGCGTTTCATACACAAAACACTGGAAACAATGTCATGATATGATCCAATCGATATTCAAACATCATCAGCAACCTCTCTAATTGTGATTCGGCGATTGTTCATAACCATTTCCTTCATTTTTTTCACGTTTTCATCGGTTGTTGATGTCCTGGGGGCGTCCAGGGCGTTCGTCATCTTCAACATCTTCACAGCCTTCTTGGAAACGCTTATACTACTGGTAAACTCTTGCTTTACTCATAGCAGACTCATCATAGGCCTTTGTTAACATTTCACACACTTTGTTACACTTTATTCCATTTTTTACGCAAAATTTGATACAAATTCTTTGATCCATTTTTTTTAACAAACGAAAATCTCCGAGCTCATAAAAACACGTTTAACCTTAGTGGCTGTCACAGACAAAGTCAACAATGAAAACAGTTGAAAGTTTTATCATATTTCAAGGGCATGTATACCAACATAATAAAAAAAATGTTTGACAATCGGACTCTCCAAGCCCACGAAATTTAAAAATTCTCGTTACTTTCTGAAAACACCTCGTGTGTGTGTGTGTGTGTGTGTATATATATATATATATATATATATATATATATATATATATCGTGCTCTTTTTGTTACGGCCAGGGTAACCATCAAAACGACAGCTATGCCTAGGCCGTAATGATTGAGCAATTATTGAACACCGCTGTCAGCTATGGTTCCAAAAGAGACTTGCCACCATCAACCACGACGTACTGGGACCCTGTAAGTATTACAAACATACTCTGTAACGGCTGTGAATGGTGTGTATAAGGAAGATTTCGTCCCCTTATGCACGCCTCATCTGTGAATAAAGAGCTAGGAAATGGTGACATTACGAAGTTGGGAAATGCTTTTAAATCATCTGAATGCATTGCTATGATATCACTGAATGTACTTTGTTGTATTTGCACATTGTAGTACTTGTAGTTCAAATAACCGTAGACATCACAGCATATTCTTAATTAACATACGAGAGCTTCACGACAGCGCATTGACGCGCTGGTAACATTTACCGCCAATTTAACTGGTAACAGTTATATTTACGAAAGACGTTACTGTATTGCAAATTTTGTGCTTTTTTTTCGTCGTGGTCAAAATTATTGTATGGCTTGCCGTTCAGCCAGTGTTAAATCAATAGCCTGCAAGCGCACTCTTATCGTTATATCAGCGCCCGCCGTCTTGAAAAAATGTCAATTTAATTTTGTTACGAGCCGCCTCGGTGGCCTAGTTGATAGCGTACTAGGCTTTCACCCCGAGGACCCGGTTCGATTCCCGGCCAGGACTTGACATTTTCATACGCTATAAATCATCCCATCGTCTGCATTAGCTCAAGTGTGCACAATAGTCGGACGTTAAAAAAAAAAAAAAAAAATTGGTTACGATTTTAAGATATATAGTAATGTTATTAGTTTTAGGCAAATATTTCGGGTTGTTATTATATGTTTTTTGTTTTCTTATCTTTTCAAGATATAAGATGTAATCTAGGTTATGTAAGTATCCGTAATTGTTAATAAAAGTTGGTTATTTTATTTGCCTTTATTTTTCTTTCTATAATAACTTGAATTTTGTATTTTGATGTTTTGTTTTGGATATTTCAAATTCGCGTCACGCGATGTTAGCCCCTATGGGTTTTCGCCGTGGAAAAAAAATAACGCCATCTTGAAATAGAATTGCATAGGAAAATATCTGAACGTACGTCTTTTGGACTTTATAAAAAGGTACTTTTGTACCGAATTTTAAAATCTGTCAGTGCGTTTGGTCAAAGATGCGTATATCCGTCATCGTTAAAACATAGGCCGCCATGTTGAAACGGAAGTAAATGGGAAAAAATCTTAAATATACGTCGGCGTTTTTATACTATTTTCCTACATTGTATCGATACCAAATACCTTATCAAATCGATATCACCCCTAGCCGACTGGTAGTTGGGAAAGGTCTCAACTCTTCCACGGTGCTCTGGTGTATTGCTGATATGGAGAGGGAGCGAAAAGTTAAGCCTTTATTACAGATGTTATCTTGTCAAAATTTGCCCATTTACTTGCTGTCAAGCAAAAATTGACAAATTAAATCTGTATTTTTAAAACTTTAGAAAAAAATTCTAAAATTTCAAAATGCTTCATTCGGGAAGTGTTACAGCTAGAACTTTCATTTTGATCTAAAATTATAGATAATTTACTCTATTTTATAAAAGGCGTTTATGAGTTTTCTTGTCAGATTAATACTTTAGGAGCTTTTTTTGCAAAAATAGGGAAAAGTCCGAAAATGTAAAACTTTTTTCAAGATGGCGGCGCCTGCGGTGGTGGGGGGGATAATTCGAAAACTTCTATTTTTTAACAGTGTACCATTTCATATGCGAGAACGTTAACTATCCTAATTAATGTAATTACTTATGACAATTTCACTGGACTAATAGTACAGTTTTTAAGTCCCTGCCTTATTAGTTTAATCGCATTGAAAAATGAACAAATGGTTTGACCACCGTTGCTAGGAAGACTTTGCCGCCTCGGTGGCCTAGTGGATAGCGTATTGGGTTTTCACCCCGAGGACCCGGGTTCGATTCCCGGCCAAGGCTTGGCATTTTCATACGCTACAAATCATCCTATCGTCTGCATTAGCCCAAGTGTGCACAATAGTCGGACGTTAAACATCAAAAAAAAAAAAAAAAAGGAAGCCTTTAGGATTCTTTTTTTTTAATTTTGAATGTAGTTTTCAAATTTAAAATAATAAATATGCAGATTTGTAAGGCTGATTATAATAGTGAAATTATGTTCTCAAAACAGTAAAATAAAAGCATTATAAATCTTGCGGAGGTCTGGTCAGTTTTCAAGTAATTATCAGCTTTTGTTTAAAATTATTCTCTATTGTTTGAAATATTAAAAAACATCGGTTTTAGTTAAAAACCTTTACAATATGTGTAAGGAAGTCTGGTTAAAAGGTTTTGATAAATATATTCCTTTCAGATTTAGATCCATCAAAACATTTTTTGTAACGTATTTTTTTATTAATATTACCTTTTTAATAATAAGAGGAAGTTTGATTATTATTTTTTTACTTCCAATTTGCAAAGAGTCTCTGAAATTTTAAATCGAACAAAGTTTTTAAAAGTTCCTGTTCTGATGGCATTGAAATCACCAGCATTCTAGCACGCGTACAGTGTACAGTATTTACAAAACAGTGTCCTTGCATGACTAACCGTTTGCATGTCTGCATGACACATGTCAACCAGGATCCGTCGTGAAGGGCGCAGGTAAGTCAATGTAAGTGACCGTAGTTTTCTTACATTATGAGGAAGCTACAACGTATGCGAAGTCATGTGTTTGCGTGTCTATATTTTAAAGTTCCCAAGTACTTCACAAAGTCAATAAATTGCCGACACAAATGTCAAGCTAACGCTGTGTACGAAACGATTTCACTGTATTTAGTAATTAAATACTTAGACAAATTGTGCTTTCAGATTTAAACATTAAAAATTAAACTTACATAAAAATTTGTTCACAAAAAAATAGGTACGGAGACAATAACAGAAACTATAAAAATCGGTTCGTCTATTTTAATAAAATTGTGATAGACGCGAAAAGTCAGTGTTAAAAAACTTTTAAGAAAATATATTTACGGTCGAAAAATACAAACCATTTATTTAGTTTTTAGTTTTTTGAAGTAAAACTTTTAATGTTAGCTTTGGCGGGAGGAGTGAATAGGAAAAAAGTGTCCCGAAACTTTATAATGAAACGAAAATAAGAAACGAAAACGAGCAAACGAAAATCTGTTTCCTTCTTTTTCTTCCTCCTTTTCGATAACAGTACACGCGTATTATATGAAAACGTTGTGTTGTTTTGGTTTCGGTATTTTTCCTTAGTTGAAGAACACGTGCACGTTGTAACCGTTTATAATACATTCATTCGAAATTAATTTAAACATTTATAGTTAATATTGATAGTTTTTAACAACATAACCTAAAACTTATAGTCTATCAGCTGTTCAATAAAATCAGCTGATCGTTACGAATTATTTTTAACCAACTGATCTTTTATTAAGAAGTAAATAATATCTAAGCTAGATTCACGTATTTACTTATTTAAACAAAACAAGATATTTGTAAACATATTTTCAAACTATACATTCAGCAAAGATATCATTAACAAATGCTTCGCTTCTGTCGGTAACTCATCAAGTACTTTTTCTGATTTTTGAAAAACTGAAATTCTCCTTTATTTCGAATTTTCTACACATATTTGAATCATGTATGACCAAAACTTTAGCAAAATTGGATTTACCGATTATAAGAAACCGTAGGCAATTTTATTTACTTTTTACTAGTGGCTACAAAACCAAATTTTTGAGGATAGCGACTCAGACATTGTGCTTGCGTACTTTAAAACAGGCATGGTATCAAACTTGATCACAATCGTTAGAGCCGATTTTAAGAAGACTATATATTGAACAGTTTTTTGACCATTAAAGGTGATTTAAAGTACATTTCATCAAAACAATACTCTGTTAGGTTTGGAGATAATGTAAAAACCAAACACCAGTATTCTAATTTTGACTTCAACGTTTCAAATTATCAGGTATTCCTAATTTCGAAAATATCCTGACCTTTCCAACTTTCAGAAGTTGGCAAAACTTCAACAATAAGATTTATCGTTCTGTCGTTTAATTTAACTAATGACAAAAACACAATTTACTTTTAGTTGTACAAGTTTAGGTGAAACACATTCTACAACAATGAAGGTAATTGAAAACAATTTTTTTAAGTTAGAAAACCTGTATCGAATATAACATTTTGGGGCCTAATCGAAAATTATTTGAGCGTAGCGTACAGTGGTGTCATTAAATTGATAAAGATAAAAAACACTTCCAAAATAAACCATCTCGATAAAGACAACATGATAAGACAACTTCGAACTTGGCCAGTTAATCACCACAGATCATCCAGAATGAGCAGAAGCTTGACTTATTTAGTATAAACCAGTTTTAACCGGTTTTAAAGCAGAAATGGACGCGATAGAGGGTGTGCCATTGTAATAGTTACTGATATCTGTAAAATTTCAATCATTATTTTTTTATCAGAAAGAGATGAAGATTGAAGCGATGGCAATTGGCAATCCCTTCAGTTTCGTCTCTTTATGTATAACAAACACTGGTGACAACGTACACTATAATACGTTTTTCTGCTACTATTCATGTAAAAACATTTCCGATTAGCAGGAGCTTACTAAAATTATTACGTTTTTTTTTTATTTTATTACAATTGAAACTGAACTTAGTCCATCTGTCAATATATCTATGAATGAAAGCGTTAGTTGGTTGCACATCCTATGACGCACTCTAAAATCCAAAAATCACTTGATCTTGTGACAGTTGTATCAATCATGTCTTAGCCCAGATCAAACGGTTTTATCCTGTCCAACTGCAGAACTTGAACCGAATTGTCGAGAACTTGTAACATCTCGATGTTATGGTGCTTATGAAGTCTTTCTTCATGCTTCCAAGCAATCTCCGAACCTCTTCATGAACTGTAGCAATTTGTAAATCCTTATGAAGATCATCATTGCGTATGTACCATGGGGCATTAACAATGCCTCTCAGTACTTTATTTTGAAACGTTTGAATAATTTTAATATTACTTCTTTTCGTGCAGTCCCGAAGTTGCACACCATATGTCCAGATGGGTTTTAGGACTTGTTTATAAAGTAATAGTTTATTGTGCACTGACAATTCAGAATGTCGCCCAAGAAGCCAATGCATTTTCCTTAATTTCAGATTCAGTTCATTAAGTTTCTTTCTGACATGTACCTTCCAGCGCAGTCTTGTGTCCAGTATCATGCCCAAGTATTTTGCATTATTATCTTGTGGGATCACTTGTTGATTGATAACCACGGGAAGATAATTGAATTTTCTCTTAGTAACATGAATAGGTTTTGTCTCATTCAGATTTATCGCCATTTTTTAGTCCGGTCACAAATTCTGTTGACAGCTATCTGCAGCCTTCGAGTAGACTCCTCAATGCTATTTCCTTCTGAGATAACAGCAGTATCATCCGCGAATGTAGCAACGATGGCGTCATCACAGATTGGAATTTCACTTGTATAAAGCAAGTATAAGAAGGGCCCCAACACACTTCCTTGAGGAACTCCGGCAGATATCCGCTTCAAATCAGAGTAACTATCTTTATACTTAATTCGAAAGTGCCTTCTGAAATATAGGACCTCAGCAATGACTATGTTCTTTTGGCAAGTATTTTTCCATTTTGTATTCCTATCCTCGATGCCACACCTTAATGAAAGCTTGGGAAACATCCAAAACACAACAGAACAGATTCGTTTTTCTTCAAGTGCATTTTCAAAAACGCTGGCAATTCTATGAACCTGGTCAATCGTTGAATGCTTGTCTCTGAATCCAAATTGATGGTTTGGAATCAGATTCTTCCTTTCAGTAACTTGCTTAAGTTGCTTTAATAATAACTTTTGAAAAATCTTAGAAATTATGGGTAACAATGATATTGGCCGATATGTTTTATCATTAGGTGCCTTATAACTTCAGCAATTTTCCATTGCATTGGTACATAGCGCAATCGAAATGCAGCATTGATAAGATGAATATACCTTTCTGCGGCATCTCCTTTACTGATCGTCCATTTATCAGGTCATAGCCTGGAGCTTTTTTCAAGCTTAAATTGGAAATCTCTTTTGCTACCTCTTTAGGAGTAACAGGCTTCAACTTTGCCATATCTCTATTCTGTATTCTTGGTAAGTACTCGTTTGCTGTTTGTCTGGTGTGCCGCTTAAAAGTGTCAGCCAAATATTCTGCAAACAACTCTGCTTTATCTGCATTACTCCTTGCCCATTCCCATCTTCCTTACGGATTGGAGGTACATGATATTTTGGCCTCTTTAGATATTTAGTTGCCTTCCATAAGGAGTAATCGGTATCCTTATCGTCAGTCAGATTGTACAGGTAACTTGTCAAACTTTCATTTTTTATATCTTGAATAACTTGCTTCAGCTCTCTGCAGAGTTTATTCAAGAGTCGTTTATCATATGATGATCTAGTAACTTGCCACCTTTTCCTTGCTTTCCTCTTTTCAATAATCATTTCTCTAACCTCTTTAAGAACGTTAATGCCTGGTGCTCTTGGTTTCAGCATTGGGGATATTCCATGCTGCTTATTGTATATCTATTACAAACTGTTCTATTTCTTCATCAAGCTGCTTTTTAGTTTTTAATGGTACCTTCAGTTTGATTCTACATTCCAACTCTGTTCTGTATCTATCCCAATCAGTAAATCGGTTTGATAATACAGGAGGCTGTTGGGTTTTAATTACAGTTCCACTTATGGTTGGGACAATGCACGTGTGGTCAGATACTAAATCATGGTTTTCCTCCATGCATGTATATTTAGTTGATGTTCCTTTCATTACAAAGAAATCAATTAAATCGGGTATCACTAGGCCAATAAGTAGGTTTTCCTGTTGACAATACTTCACTATTCAAATCTTTGATTGCTCCATATAGTTCCTTACCTTTAGTAGTATCTAGCCTTGAGCCCCAAACATATTTTTTGCATTATTACAAGTAAGGATTATTTATTTTAATGTACCTAAAAGGTTAGGTTATTGCTGAGTTATAATTATGTTAGGTTATGATTAGGTTAGGTATAGTTATGTTTAGTTAAGTTCTATTTTCTATTGTTAATTAAATATCCAATCCAAAGAGGAACCGACCTATTGTATATCTAATAATATGATGTACCATTTGTTTGGTTAGGTTTAGGCAGAATCTATTTGCTATTATTAATTGAATTTCTAAGCACAAGAGGAATCAATGTAAAGTATTTGAAAAACGATCTCCCTAGTGTTATGTGTATAAATGGTGAAATTCATGAAAAACTACATCAAGTACATACAATCAAAGAGAATATCTTCAAGTGTTTTTTTAACGTAAGTAATCTTCAACGTGAGATCCATTTGTTGCCCTGCACACGTCGAGACGGTATTCCACTTCTCGCCAGGTATTCACCAACATAGCGGGTGTAACTGTCTCAACCGCCAGATGATTCTTTCCTGTAAATGGTTGCTGTCACGGATCTTTTCAGCATACACAACATTTTTATATGTCCCCAAGAGAAAAAGTCAAATGGGGTTAATTCTGGGTTTCGTGGTTTGCCAAGAGATTGGGCCAGCCCTGCCTATTCGTCTTCCCGGAAAGCGAGTGTCAAGAGTCTTTTATGTACCACATCGTACAAAGTATCTTTAGGCATTCCTACGTCTGACTAATGACTTTTTTGGGCTCCGAACACATGAAACACGAATCTGTTCAACATTAGCTTCAGACGTTCTCGGCCTACCTGGCAACTTCGCTTTTAAAACTGCCGGTTCCCTTGAAAGACTTTAGCCAGTAATGAGTAGTTTTTGCTGTAGGTGGTTCACCACCATATTCTCGTCTAAAGTTACGTTGTACTGTTATAACAGACTCAGTTTGCACAAGCCAAATAACAAACTGCGCCTTTTGTTACGAGATAGTCATTGCACTGCACTGAGCGCCTGAACTGAGCGCTGTGGTCGTTATCCTCAAGGTCACGCAGGTCTGCCAACTGCTGGAACTGAATTCCCACATTTACGTGAGCTAAACTTGAACAGCTGATGAATTAAATACCACAAACTAGAATAGTATGTCATTTTTTACAGATTGTAGGGCATATTAAAACTAGGGGTTCTTTTTCAAACACCCTGTATTTCATATCCAGTAATATGTTTACCATTTGTTTGGTTAGGTTAGGTTTATTGATGTTCTATTTTCTATTGTTAATTGAATCTTTAAGCCCAAGAGAAACAAATATATTTTATATCTAGTTATAGATTTAGCAATTATTAGGTTAGGTTACTTTTATTAGTCAGGTTCTGTTTTCTATCGTTAATTGAATCTCTAAGCCCAAGAGAATTTAACGTATTGTATAGTATCTAGTAATATGCTTAACGATTGTAATTCTGAAAACGTACTGCGAACCACTTCAACTTATAACTGGCATTGTTGAAAACTTTCTCGGTGTGTTACAAAAACTATTTAAGTCGTAACTTTACAAAGTTAAACTGTTTTTGATTTCCCCGGAGACAGAGTCTGCTCACGGAATTAAAATTAAACTCATAAATACTTCCTCCAAGTGGGTTACACTTTGACGAAGTGAAATTTTAATTAAATTAATTTCAGTCGCTTCCTCTTAGTCGGGCAATTACTTCGAGCCGGTTTTAAATGTTAATTGAATCGAAATAAAACTTCTTTAATTCTCTTTGTTTCGTTTTTTTTTTGGGGGATTATAAAAAAATATGCCACACGTAAAATGTTCAGCCGGGATTATGGAATTGTTAGCCAGACGTAGTAAAGCAGTTTTAGTAGACTTTCCTTAATGTTTTTTATACTTCTAAAATTTTGTGGCTCTTCTGCTCGTATCGTCATCATTAAATCTGGACCTTTTGACCGCTGCTGTGTTAAAGTATATTAGATTGTATTATTAGCGTGCGTGGGCTTAAGTTCCTTGTATGTCACTCCCAGTACGTACAACCAAGGCAAACTAATAGCTGTACTTTTAAAGAGGTTTCGGGAGTTTCCCTCTATACTAGCAACGGATTCATCACCTGTTTATGGAAGCCATTAAGTAGCTCTTCTCTTAGCCTCAAGCTTTCAAATTCCAGGACATGCTTAGCGGTCTCTTCAGACTAGGAACATGATGATCACTGTTGATAACTCTGAGTTTTAGCATATGTTTTCTGAAGCGGTGGTCCAGTAAGTTGCGCCAGTAACTTGTTTCAGAAGGCCAAGTCTTACAAATTTAGGTTTTCTGGACAGGTTATCCCATTAAAACATTTACTTTTAATGTAAACCTCCTGAAGACAGCATAATAAACCTGCTTTTTGGTGGACCAAGAGTATTTCAAGCCTTCGATCTCAGTGCCACCAAGCCAGAAGGATATTCCAGAGAGCACGTCGGAGGAATGGCAATTCTGAGGTGGCAGAACAAAATTACCGTGCGGCTAAATTAGCGCTCCGTAAGGCTATAAAACGGAGCAACTGCCGATGTTGGGCAGACTTGCGTGAATAGGTAAACAGGAACCCACGGGGAAGGCCATATAAGGTAGTAATAGGATGGTTGGCGGAATCGCGACAACAGCAAACAACGTGCCCGTACTTCCTAAGCAGAGTGGTGTCGAACACTCTTTCCACACTTGGACGAACCCATAAGATCAGAGATTGTAGTGCCGGCGGGAGAAGTGATTCGACCCATCACGATACATGAGCCGTGCAGGAGGATCGGAGATGCCAAAGCACCCGGCCCGGATGACATACCAAATGCGGCTCTTAAAGTCGCTCTTGAAACCATTCCTGATGTTTTTATTAAAGTACTGGATGGCTGCTTACGGGAAGGAAATTTTCCCACAAGAAGGAAGGAGCAAAAGTTGGTTCTGATACCCAAGATGAAAAAGCCCCCTGAAGCACCATCACCACATCGATCGATATGCCTACTTGATACAGCGGGGACGATTCTGGAGAAGATTGTCTATGGACGACTTGAACCATTCGCTGAAGGCACAGATGGGCTTTTGGAAGATCAATACGGATTTCGGAGGGGCAGATCTATCATTGATGGTATTAACGGTGTCCTTACTAAAGCGAGGGAAGCTACTTAAGGCAAAAGGTGGCGAAGAGGTGCGAAAAAATAGTGCGCCATTGTTACACTGGACTTTAAAAATGCATTCAACTCAGCGCGATGGAGTAACGTATTGCAGATCCTAAGCAGCATGGGAGTTTCAGTGTATCTCCAGAAGATGGTAGGGAGTTACTTTGAAAATAGAACTCTCATCTATGACACTGAGGAAGGAGAAATGAGGTACAGAGTAACAGCAGAGGTACCACAAGGCTCTGTGCTTTGACCCCTTCTTTGGAACATCATGTATGATGGGATCTTACGAGTCAGCGTACCATTAGACGTAAAAGTCTTTGGATTCGCCAATGACCTTGAGGTGGTTGTTGAGGGGAAGTTTTTGAAAGAAGTCGAGGTTCGGGCCAACGAGGCAGTGAAGTCGATCCGGAGGTGGTTGACATCTCCATGTCTGCAGCTCGTCAATCATAAGACGGAGGTCGTGCTTGTGACCAGCAGGAAAAAGAAGGATACAGTAACTCTTACAGTTGGAGATATGCAGATAAGCTCCGTCCCAGCCCTTCGATACCTTGGTGTGTGGGTTGACGCGAGACTCTGCTTCAGGGAACATCTCAAGGCTGTTAGTGAAAAGGCGGCGAACGTGGCAGGAGCCCTTTGTAGGCTCATGCCTAATCTGGGAGGTTCAAGACAGGCACGCCGCCGACTACTGGCTGGGGTAGTAAGCTCAATGCTCCTTTCTGGAGCGCCGATTTGGAGCCAGGCTATGACGGTCGCAAGGTTAATGCGGTGCACCGCCGTGCGTTGCTGCGTGTCGTGAGTGGTTACCGAACGGTTTCCTACGACGCTGCATGCTTAGTGGCGGGCGAACTCCCAATAGAGCTGATGGCTGATGAAAGAGCGAGGCTCTACTAGCGCAAGCGAAGTGCTGAGCCGCGGTATAGTCATACAATGGCTATTACAGAGGAGCGGAATCGGACCCTGGAGACAGTGGGACGATGGACATAACAAATGGATGATGGACATACCAACTCATAGGTAACATCCAGGATTGGTGTAACAGGGATCATGGGGAGGCGGATTTATATCTCACATAGATTCTTACTGGGCACGGTTGCTTCCGAGCTTATGTGTTCATTTCAGGCTGGAAACAGACTCGGCTTGTCCCCTCTGTCTTCCAGCAGTGGAGGAAGGTGCAGAACATGTGTTTTTACGGTGTCGAAGATTCGACGAGGAAAGGATGAAGCTGCAAACATATCTGCGAAGCAGCATTACACCGGAAAGTCTGGTTGCGAAAATGATGGCTTCATATGCAAAATGGAGGGCCATTGCGGGATTCGCTGCAGTAGTCATGAAGAAGTTGAGGGCTGAGGATCGAGAAAGGAGAGCCAACGCTGTAGAAAAATAGGCGAGGCGGTCAGTCAGTCCACCTTCCCACGAAGTAATGCCTGGCGGCGGTTCCGTGAGGGGGGTTTACAGAAGAGAGATGCTTTTGGTGGTTTATTTTAGTGGATAACAATATATCTTAACTTGAGTTGGAGCTTGAGTTTGAACTTAATTTGAGTCCCACACTCTGGGCTAGTGCGTACCCTACCAAAGGTAGTATATAAAAGATTTTTTCCACCTATTTTTTGGCATCGCAAAACACACACACACACACACACACACACACACACACACATATATATATATATATATATATATATATATATATATATATAATGAGTGAGAGAGAGAGAGAGAAAGAAAGAAAGGTGAAATTTTGTAAATATTTTTGAACTTGCTTCAGAGATCAGGACTATGGAGCAAATTTTAAGCTCCATAGTCTGGGTCTGTGTTGACAATTTTAAACTAAATTTTCCGAATTAGACCAACAGAATTTGCTAGAATGTATCGTGTATGAGGAAATTGAAACGTGTAATCGGTAAAACAAAACGAAACCATGAAAACATTTTAGCATTTCATTCAGTCTCGACTACGATAACCATAGTGTATGATTTTGTAATTAAAAACTGAAAACGCTGTCTTGAATTGTGCAGACGTATAAGTTAAACAACTCTGAGAAATTTTGTTGTCATTGTATATAAACGTACTAGAAGTACAGTCACCTTTATAAAAAGCGTGCTCGATATGACAGGCTGAAGTCCAAGTAGTTGGAGTATCTGCCGTTACGAACGCTGCAAGCTGCAAGGATAGAGTAGAAGATGTTTGAGAAAATAGACTATTATCAATTTAAGTGTAGTTGAACAATCTGCCGCAAGATGTCGCCAGCAGCGAGCGCTCACGTACCTCTTTACGTAGTACGTTTATTTTCAATGAATTTGTCAATATAATATAGTCTGGGAAATGTATTTTTATCAATACTGATTTTCGGTATCTCTTGAACTATGCATTTTGTTTAAATGCTTTCTGTTTTTTGAGGGTCGATGACTCAAATATAGATTGAATGCTAGAGATCGAAGTTTTGTACAGTAATTGGACATTTCTTAGTTCACCTTTTACAAATTCGCGCAAGAGGATTTTGTAATGTGAGCACTTGCTGAAGTTCCATGTTGCGCTTGAATAGAAACAAGTTTTCAGCCGCCTCGGTGGTTTAGTGAATAGCGTACTAGGCTTTCACCCTGAGGACTCGGGTTCGATTCCCCGCTAGGGCTTGGCATTTTCATACGCTATACATCATCCCATCGTCCGCATTAGCCCAAGTGTGCACAATAGTCGGACGTTAAAAAAAAAAAAAAAAAACAAGTTTTCAAAAATTGTTGGTGTAAATACAGCTTTCACGAAATCAAAATTTATTATTCGTTATCTCCGATAATTTCGGTTCATAAGTAATACGACATATTTAAGAGATATAGAGATGGCATTTTTCTAAAATTCCAGTCATACGTATCGAATCACAACTGATGACATCGTCAATATATTAAAATTTTTTTAAAAAGTAGTTCCAAAAAAATCCCGTCGATCAGTGTTAAATGTTTACCAAGACTACAAAGTTTCTTCCACGTCGGTAAGCACGAAATAAATTGTTCCAGTGAGCGGCTACGTAACTTTAATATTAAATAATCTTTAAGTAATTGGAGCACAAAGACGGAACGGTCTCAGCTGTTCTCATTTAAATTGAGGTTATATGGTGACCCAAATCAGCTGTTCCCATACTCGGTTGTTCTTATCAATGTGGCGTTTGCAAATTTAATTTCCGTCGCTATATAATTTACACTGTTATGTTCGCAATAACGGAAAATTAACGTTATTTGTTTGTTTTGGTTTTTATGCGGTTGAGCGATTCATGTTTCAGTAAATCGGGCGAAATAAATTCAAAAACCAGGGCGAAAATAATGTTTAGTAACATTTACAAATGGCATGGTTTGCATTGTTGTAAGCAATTACTTTTGGATCTGAAACAAAAGGTGCCGAAACGACGAACAAACTTGTTTTATGAAATTTATTTAAAATGGTTACGAATTCATAAAATATGAATAATGTATGTTAAGATGTAACTGATTTTAAACGGAAGGAATGTACAGTTGGAACCGAAAGTCGAAAAACAATACGTAGTTTAAAATCATTTTACAAAATATTTTTACAGTACAATAAGATTTGTTTGGCACAGATAAAAGAACTTTATACTTTCTCACACATTGTGATTACGGGTTGGCAATCCCAAAGTACCCCGCAGGATCTACTCTTGGGTTAGATCCCTTCATCCAGAGCTAAGGTGAAACAGCGCACGGGAAAGACAGCATTGCTTTAATATGCGGACTCTGGCTACCTGGAGACTTCCAGTTTCGATAGCTATGGACACAGGACTTTGTATTGGTGGACATTTTATTTCTGTAGCTGCCTGTTGGATTTTGGTGGCTGGAACCTAAACTTTAAAGCCCGGAAAAACCTTGGGAAAATGCAAGCCTTGACCTGGGATGTGAAAATAGCTAAGAGTGGGAGGAAACTGGAACTCTTAGCTGATCCTGTGGAACCCACGAACACAGAATTACAGCATTCAGTAGAACGTTAGCTTAGATCTACTCAACTTGTAGTGGAAGAAATGAGAGGTGGGTTTAAGTTTGTGCGATCAAAAAAAAATGGATATTTTGGCTTAAAACAACTCACATATGTTTGGAGATATGTTATTTTAACATAGAATTTAAAAAAATATTTTTAAGCGTTTTGGTGGTTATTAAATGGCCTTTTTAGTGTTTTAGTCAATCCACAGGTGTAAACGGAAGAAGCAATTTGAAACAAACTTTGTAAACATGCCCAACACTTTAATGACCCTCATTTTGCCATATCGGACTTTTTTAAAAAAACTGTTTCTTTGGGGAAAAAATATATTTTTTATTTAATCAAAATTTAACCTTCATAGCGAGGTGCAGATAGGTTTGAAGGTTATTTTACAAAAAAATATCTGTTCTAGATGATACCGTTTAGTCTTGGGGTTGTTTTAAAACATTCGGCTTACTCCTGCAACTGAAAAGAAGCAACCCGCAATTTTCGTTCTCTGTCTAACAGTTGCGCTCGCCTAACCGTCGCACGTATCAAATCAGTAATTTTTTTTTTTTTTTTTTTTACGACTATTGTGCACACTTGGGCTAATGCAGACGATGGGATGACTTATAGCATATGAAAATTCCAAGCCCTCGCCGGGAATCGAACCCGGGTCCTCGGGGTGAAAGCCTAGTACGCTATCCACTAGGCCACCGAGGCGGCTAATCAGTAAAGCGCAGGCCTATTTCAGACCAGAATTTTTTAGATGTACAAACTTCGACTGGGAGCGTAAAATCACAAACTAAGAAGAGAGGAGGCGGTAGCAAAGGGTCTGCTAATTAAGTTTACTTGGATGCAGAAAACTTTCCTGGAATAAAACTTTGGGTGTGAGAAACATTACCTATACAGGAATACTATGATAGAGCAGATGGAAACCGTACAGACATGAGGACTGTCAGTCAGGAACACAAATATACCGGGCAAGGAGCAACTCAGGGAAACTGGACACTGTGGTCTGACGGTGCACGTGAACAGGATAGGAATGTACCACGAAGAAACCGTGTGTGGTTATGCAAGAAGGAAGAAGAAAACGCAGGACGGAAAATCTACAAGTGTGAGACTGTTCCAGGACCCTGAGAACTTTCAGCAGAATGAGGTGTTCAGTGGAATGCTAAAACACATTGAAGATACCGGTCTACTGAATTATAACTCTGAGGATTAGAAGCACAATAAGACCTGTGATAACGGTGCAAGGGGCCACAAAAACCAATAAACTTAATAACTATAATCAAATCTAATCTACAGGCAAAAGAAAACAACAAAATCATCTTAACTGATTTTGCACAAATCACGTTCATAAATGAAGAAATGCAACTCGGTGCAACCAACATGAAATAATTGTAATTAGCGAGGACAACCGCAATCATGACATTTAAATCCACCAAGGACAGGTATAAATATGTTGTAGGCCTATTCAAATGGGCAAGAACCACCGCGAAGATGCGACTTTGGCAAAACGTTGGGCGAAACAGTTTTATTGAACCAATTTTCAACGGTTTTCCATGCGATAAGTACAGAGTGCAATTAAATAATTAAAGCAGGCGGCTCTGATAGAAGCAGATTTCAAAAAAAAACTTTTTAAATTCTGATTTTACCATTAAAGTCTGTATATATCCGCATTTACACTGGAAGTACAAAAACGATTCATTTCTTATGCAATTTAATTTCTTAATTTCAACGGATTAAGAAAATTTGAAGTACTACTTTATTCAGTTTCTAACGCTGATTACAACGGCGTTATCGGTTTTCGTATAAAAAATTAAAACTGATAGTTAATTTTTTAAAGTTTTGAAAACGGTCGCTAATTAAAAACGAATTTTGTCGGGTAAAAAACATTTTAAGTTATTATTAAAAAATATATTTGTACCAAATTCGCTGACACGTGCGTGTTAAAACACACACACACACACACACACACACACACACACACACACACACACACACACACACAAATATATCTTTAAAAGTGATTTAGAGGATAGGCGCTTATTTCAAGAACCCAAGTCTGTGTCTTATTATGGTGGACGCTTCAATAATTCACATTCATTGGAATTTGTATTAAAAAGTTTAAATAAGTTTTATATTTGTAATTGCAAATAATATAGGCCCTAAGTCTAATTCTATAGAGAAATGCAATAGGCATTCGAAAAAAGATACGTGATTCCAAATAGCCGATTTTTTTAGTGTAATAAACTACTGTTTTACCTCTAATCAGCTGATAAGTGTTCCCCATCGAACATATTTCATAAATTTACCTGAATTCTTATAAGCACTATAGCTGATATCGGGATTTTTATATTCGGACAGCTGACTTTTGTAAATTTTGAGGTTATATTTATTATTTTTTTAACGGAAGATCACATTTCTACATAGCGTTTTGAAATTATTTCCTGTTTGTTGCCAAAGATCATTGGTTAAAACACGACGTCATTGTATAAATCTACCTGAATTCTTACACAGCTGATATCGTGCATCTTGTGTTCCGACAGCTGACGTTAGTAAATTTTTGAGGTTATGTTTATTATTATTTTAACGGCACATCTAGTTTCTACATATGGTTTTTGTAATTATTCCCCGTTTGTTGCCAAAGATCATTGGTTAAAACACGACGTCATTGTATAAATCTACCTGAATTCTTACACAGCTGATATCGTGCATCTTGTGTTCCGACAGCTGACGTTTGTAAATTTTTGAGGTTATGTTTATTATTATTTTAACGGCACATCTAGTTTCTACATAGGGTTTTTGAAATTATTTCCCGTTTGTTGCCAAAGATCATTGGTTAAAACACGACGTCATTGTATAAATCTACCTGAATTCTTACACAGCTGATATCGTGCATCTTGTGTTCCGACAACTGACGTTTGTAAATTTTGAGGTTATGTTTATTATTTTTTTAACGGAAGGTCACATTTCTACATAGCGTTTTGAAATTATTTCCCGTTTGTTGCCAAAGATCAGTGGTTAAAACACGACGTCATTGTATAAATCTACCTGAATTCTTACACAGCTAATATCGTGCATCTTGTGTTCCGACAGCTGACGTTTGTAAATTTTTGAGGTTATGTTTATTATTATTTTAACGGCACATCTAGTTTCAACATATGGTTTTTGTAATTATTCCCCGTTTGTTGCCAAAGAGCAGTGGTTAAAACACGACGTCATTGTATAAATCTACCTGAATTCTTACACAACTGATATCGTGCATCTTGTGTTCCGACAGCTGACGTTAGTAAATTTTTGAGGTTATGTTTATTATTATTTTAACGGCACATCTAGTTTCAACATATGGTTTTTGTAATTATTCCCCGTTTGTTGCCAAAGAGCAGTGGTTAAAACACGACGTCATTGTATAAATCTACCTGAATTCTTACACAGCTAATATCGTGCATCTTGTGTTCCGACAGCTGACGTTAGTAAATTTTTGAGGTTATGTTTATTATTATTTTAACGGCACATCTAGTTTCTACATAGGGTTTTTGAAATTATTCCCCGTTTGTTGCCAAAGAGCAGTGGTTAAAACACGACGTCATTGTATAAATCTACCTGAATTCTTACACAGCTGATATCGTGCATCTTGTGTTCCGACAGCTGACGTTTGTAAATTTTTGAGGTTATGTTTATTATTATTTTAACGGCACATCTAGTTTCAACATATGGTTTTTGTAATTATTCCCCGTTTGTTGCCAAAGAGCAGTGGTTAAAACACGACGTCATTGTATAAATCTACCTGAATTCTTACACAGCTGATATCGTGCATCTTGTGTTCCGACAGCTGACGTTTGTAAATTTTTGAGGTTATGTTTATTATTATTTTAACGGCACATCTAGTTTCAACATATGGTTTTTGTAATTATTCCCCGTTTGTTGCCAAAGATCAGTGGTTAAGATACGACGTCATTGTATAAATCTACCTGAATTCTTACACAGCTGATATCGTGCATCTTGTGTTCCGACAGCTGACGTTAGTAAATTTTTGAGGTTATGTTTATTATTATTTTAACGGCACATCTAGTTTCAACATATGGTTTTTGTAATTATTCCCCGTTTGTTGCCAAAGAGCAGTGGTTAAAACACGACGTCATTGTATAAATCTACCTGAATTCTTACACAGCTAATATCGTGCATCTTGTGTTCCGACAGCTGACGTTAGTAAATTTTTGAGGTTATGTTTATTATTATTTTAACGGCACATCTAGTTTCAACATAGGGTTTTTGTAATTATTCCCCGTTTGTTGCCAAAGACCAGTGGTTAAAACACGACGTCATTGTATAAATCTACCTGAATTCTTACACAGCTGATATCGTGCATCTTGTGTTCCGACAGCTGACGTTTGTAAATTTTTGAGGTTATGTTTATTATTATTTTAACGGCACATCTAGTTTCAACATATGGTTTTTGTAATTATTCCCCGTTTGTTGCCAAAGAGCAGTGGTTAAAACACGACGTCATTGTATAAATCTACCTGAATTCTTACACAGCTGATATCGTGCATCTTGTGTTCCGACAGCTGACGTTTGTAAATTTTTGAGGTTTTGTTTATTATTATTTTAACGGCACATCTAGTTTCTACATAGGGTTTTTGTAATTATTTCCCGTTTGTTGCCAAAGATCATTGGTTAAAACACGACGTCATTGTATAAGTCTACCTGAATTCTTACACAGCTGATATCGTGCATCTTGTGTTCCGACAGCTGACGTTAGTAAATTTTTGTGGTTATGTTTATTATTATTTTAACGGCACATCTAGTTTCTACATAGGGTTTTTCTAATTATTCCCCGTTTGTTGCCAAAGAGCAGTGGTTAAAACACGATATTGTGGTACGAGAGAGGGTAAAGCTTTGAGTGTGCGGCAATAATACAGTAACAAGCTTTACCGTGAAATTTCCCCACTGAATCCCGCCCGAGGCGAATGTCTAGACCACAGGTTTATCGCATTAATTAATTATGATATTATTGGGCTACTAATTGGATTTGTATCTCTCCGTAACCTATCCAAGAGTGTTTATTAGATTTTGCCGCAGTGTATATTCAGAAGTATACATTGTGTTTCATTACTATTTTGAAAGTAAATCTATTTTACGCTACTATGCTAAGGAATAGCAGCATTACAACAATGGCGTAAATGAAGTATCTATCGTGTTTCGAATTATTCTGATAGTAAAAAACTATTTTACCTCACTGTGATACTGATTCACAGCAGTACAACAATGGAGGTAATTAACATTCTCATTTTGTCAGTCAAATAATATTACCACGATCCTTTACAAGTACAGCAGCTGTTCTCCTTCACTTTGCCAATAAAATTAAGGACTCAGCAGTTTGACAAGCAGGTTTAATTCTGACGCCAAGTGGTTCAGTTCAGCGCGGCGCTGATTGTTGTAACTTGATTTGTAAGTGTTTGAACCAATCAGAGACCGGTATGGGCGCTGACTTGGCAACACTGTCCATTCAATTATACGCCGAATAAAACTTCCGAGTGAGTGACAGCATTTGGGAAAATTGTGTTCAATTGTTCAATTCCAGACTTGTCTTCTGCTATACAGGGTGTCGCAATTAGACGGTCCTTCCTTTAAGCTTTTTAACATAAATATAATTTTTATATTTATTATATAAACCTGGTATAATATTGTATGGTAAATTTTGCGTCAAAACGTTTTATTACATGTCCAATAGTAATGATAAAAAAATTTTAAGTGTGAAAAATACGGACAATGGAAAAATCGAAAAATTATTCGCATAACCTCAAAATTACCATTGCGCGAAAATAGGCAAAGTGTTTTTTGTTGCAAAAACGATTGATTAAATGCGTGTTATTAATACTGAAACAAAAGATACTTTAAAAAGAAATACTTTAAGGACCTAACCAACACGGTGAACGCAAAACACTGGTGCACAAAAGAATACGATCGAATTATGCCCGTGGGAAATTCGACAAACAACACGATTTGGCTTTAGGAAAAACCACTTCGCGGGTTATTTACCCGAATTTCAGTTTTAATTAAATTATAGGCACGTGAACGGGATAACATACATATTTCAAATTTCGAGTTTAGGTCTTACCTTGATGTCTACTTCAATAGTAGCTCAGACCCTGCAGGGGGGTTGCAGACTAGCTGCACCTATTGAGAGGATTTAGACGTCCTTCGCGGTAACACACACTTACACTTACACTTTACACTCACACTTACATTTAGGGAGGCTATGTGAAAAAAGCTCATTTTTCAATGGATTTGAGCTAATACAAAAAAGTTTTATCGTTGTTGTTACATTTTAAAACACATTTACGTTTTAAGCACATTTCACCCTGTTTAAGCACCAAACCCTGTCCTGTTTATTTAATAACATGGTAACAGTAACATGCGACCTGCTGACACTACAGTGACGTCACTGGTGCCAGCGCTAAGTGACATTACTTCGTATTCTATCAATATTGAATGAAGTTGTTTCGTCTCCTCACAGCCAGAATTGAAATGCTTTATAGCGTGTAATATGTGATATCTGATCGTATCAAGGTTAATCAGACCCTCTAGTCAATGTGTACATCTCGTACAATAAGTTTGCTTTAAACGTCTTTCTTAACCCTTCTTGAATCTCCGTCAAACATCCTGACATATCCGAAGAGAAATCTCCAAGCGTATTATTCAGCATCAGACCAATTGATCGTGTAGTATAGCTTTTACAATTTTTTGACGTCATAAAATATTTTTAACAGTAAAAAATTTTGCGTTTTCCATTTAATACATTTGAAACGGTATCTCTTTTTTAACACGTGTAATGTTTTGATGTTGGACTTTGCGGGACGCGTGATGCGAGGAACGTATTGATATATAACAGTATATTTTGCGCGTCGCAAGTCTCGTAATAAATTAATTATAATTAAAAATGTCTGTTTTTGCCGGGAACGAGCCGGGGACTTTGCGCGTGCGATAACCACTACACTACGGATACAACGAAGACGTTTGACCGATTGAACTATATGAAATGAATCGTTAATTTAATTTGTTAGTTACATTAAAATATCAATTGTTTTATATTAATTCGTGACAATCAGCTGATTTTTTGAACAGCTAATAGACTTAAGAATATGTTGTTAAAAACTAGCTATGTTAATTTGTTGTGTTTTCGAACAAATTATCGTAATTAAAATAAAAAAAAAGGAAGAGAAAACATGATACATGATTTTTATTTTCTGTTCAATAATGGAAATTTTAAATTGAAATATTTTTGGGAAAAAAATTGTAGATATTTTTTCTTGATTAGGCGTTATTAAACTCAATGATAATTTCAATGAGATCAAACTTTTTACAAAACTGAACACTGCAAAAACAATTTTGTACAGGCAGTCATAAATTCGATTGTATGTTTCGATAAAATTTTAGTTGATACGGTCGGTGTGCCGCGTTTCGTAACTGCGCACCTCAAGGCCGCCAATTCGGCTGTAAACTGAACTTATATTTTCGTTGATTTTGATAATAACTTGGTTATGTTCGTTACGCAGCAAAGAAAACAAAATGAATTGCTTCATAAATTTAAAATAAGCTGATTCAACAACTTTTTAACTTAATTTTTTTTTGAAAAAACATCTGATTTTACAGTCGTAATCAACTTCAAAATCTACGCAATATAGCACTTAAATTTTCAATTTCCATTGGAAAAACCAAAATGAATCTGATAATTTATGCAGATTTGTTTCAAGCTTTTCTTCAAAATCAAATTATTATCATTAGTTTTTTTTTTTTTTTTAACTTCCTACTATTGTGCACACTTGGGCTAATGCAGACGATGGGATGATTTATAGCGTATGAAAATGCCAAGCCCTGGCCGGGAATCGAACCTGGGTTCTCGGGGTGAAAGCCCAGTACGCTATCAACTAGGCCACCTAGGCGGCCCTATTATTAGTATCGTGGTCAAGTTTGTATTTCAGAAAAACCGTTTAACCGTTACAAAATGGCGGACATATGCTACATTTTTTATGATACACTCAAAATTATATTTAATTACCGTAAGGAATGTGAAATATGCATAAATTAACATTTAAAATTTTTAAATGTCATTAAAAATAAGAACATTTTAAGAAAATCACTTCCATCATGTGCCGCGAGAGTTTTTAGTAAGACTGTACATGTTGAAAGCCATTCTTAATGTTTCTGTAAAACTCCCGAATGTTTTTGATTAAAACTCTAAAAGGGAAGAGAATTTTTGGCGTCCCAAAATATACTATCGTCTACGCTTGGAATTATTTTGACATGTTTCAGTGTGCGTTGGTCACGTGGTCTGATTCTGTGTTGTGTCTACAGCAACGCCGCGCTGATTTGCGTCCATTAAACGCGAACTTCTGACCTATATGAAAATACTTAGGGGCGTTGATTGCGCAGCAGAAACGGGGCGGGGAGTTTGCCGACCTTAATTAACAAAGTGGTCTCTGTCTAGTGTTCCAGTCAGATCAGCCGTTACAATTTATGTACATGCGCCCCGCCGACAGTGTTGCCAGACGATGGGAAATATCCCCCGGCTGAGGGAAATGTCGGTTAATGAAATCTTCAGTAAAGATAGTGGAAATTTTAATATATAGTGGTATATTGAGCAATTTACAATGTACAAAAGAATATATAATTGGGGGCGCTATTGGCTCGCGGACGGTTCATTAGTAGAAAATTTACGTTTTTTTAAATTGCACTTTTTTGTAAGCGTTCGATTGAATAAAATTTCAACATGTATTGCTTATTTTATTAATAAAATTTTGTGTAGTCTCCGAGAGCAATAGTAGAAATCCGGACATTTATCAAGTGTCCCCCGGACCTGCGGGGCACTTCCGTTTCTGAACGATCATATAAAAGTAAGAAGTCCGTGGGTCCTTCTTTAAAATTGATTGGAATGCTCTTATTTCCTCCGAGGTTCGATGTCCTGACGAACAACGATTTTTCGACCTGTATTTATTCTCGAAGTTACGGCAGAAACCATAATGTCTCAGATTTTCATTGTTAAAACCAGAAAAAGTACGCACCAATCGGGATTAAGCTTTTGTGTGTGGTGCGCGAGCAATAATGCATGGGCAGAAATCTAATAATCTAGCCTACGTTAGAAACCTCCTCCCCGAGATACACGAGCACTGCGAACCAATCAGAAGCGATTATTAGTTGACGGGAGAGTTATAAAGGTTGTACGCGTAGGCTGTTTGAAAGCCGAGAGAAATTCGGGTGTGGATGTTTTTCGGTATCGCTAAATGGAACTAAATTGTGTAACTCAGTTCCAGTATTGCTTAGGAGATCAAAAATTCATTTTTATGTATTACATTATCAGCTGTTTTTACGTTGTCTTATGAGAACGTGTTATTTGTTTTAAAATTAATATTTTTTTTTTTTAATATTAAATTAACAAATTATTATTATTATTAAAATTTCAACAAATTTAACCAAGCTAAAAAGAAATTATTCGTTTGTATAGTCACTATAAATGTGCCTGCGACTCAAACATGTACTTGTTTTATTGCGAAAGATAAAATGCCAATTAAATTTAAAAAATTCAAATTATATTCGTACTCCTTGTTTTTCAAACCTACTTAAACGAAGTACTTACGGACTTAATTTTAATTGGCCGAGTGCTGGTACCTCTCCGGGGAAATCTAGAAAAACCGCTTAAAACTTTATTATGCAATTATATTGTTTTTATAATACGTAAAATTGCTTGACAATGTCAGTAAAAGTTTTAATAATTCCAGCAAGCAGCCGTTGAAACGAATTAACGAAAAATGTCAACAACATTACAAAATTGTTTATATAATATCAATCTATTATAAATCTTAAAGCGTGTGTTGCTTAATTACGCATTAACTACTGGACCGATTGAGGTGAAATTTGGTATGAGGATAGTTAAGGTACCTGAGATGGACATAGATCTATCTCGTTTTAAGAATCTAAAATCCATGTTTTTAATTTATTGCAAATTATTGTTCATAAGCTTGTATTTTCAATGATTTTAGTTGAAAATTTTTCAAAACTAGCTCTAATTTGTTATTTTGGGTTTACTTTTTTTTGTTAAATGTGACAAAAATTCCTACGCAGAGTACAGAATATATAACATGGCCGCCTCGGTGGCCTAGTGGATAGCGTACTGGGCTTTCACCCCGAGGACCCGGGTTCGATTCCCGGCGAGGGCTTGGCATTTTCATACGCTATAAATCATCCCATCGTCTTCATTAGCCCAAGTGTGCACAATAGTCGGACGTAAAAAATATATATAATGTATATAAAACATGTATAATTTTATTATAAGTTAAGCATTACGATAATAATAAATGTTATATATATATATATTTTTTTTTTTTCTACTGATAGAATATAAAAAATATTAATATTGTATAATTAGCTACTAATTTTGTCTCTGTGGAAGTGTGGTTTGCTTTATTGTTTGTAGTTTTGTTATATGAAGTTTCATTACATCGACCTGGTGTTTTTCATTCAAGACTTTTCAACGTTTACGACGCAGTGTGTAGAATATATAGCATATATAATTTTATTATGATATGTTAATTATAAGGTAGTATTTTTTGTTGATGTTATTTTAAGGCGAAAAGCACATTGAGGCCATTATCGCCTCCCTAAATGTAAGTGTGAGT
This sequence comes from Callitettix versicolor, assembly GCA_022606455.1. Taxonomy (NCBI): domain Eukaryota; kingdom Metazoa; phylum Arthropoda; class Insecta; order Hemiptera; family Cercopidae; genus Callitettix; species Callitettix versicolor. Next base: position 20,816,084 of record CM040186.1, read on the forward strand.
GTAAAGTGATAAAGTGGTAAGTGTAGTGTTGTAAGTGTAAGTGTGTGTTACACTCGGATACCGCGAGGGACGTCTAAGTCCTTTCAATAGGTGTAGCTAATTAATTGATTGAAGGCCTAAGCCTAGTTTCGATATTCGGTTAATCGCTTGTAACCCTAGTTTCGAATGTCGGTTAATCGATTATAAGTCTAGTTTTAAATATCGGTTAATTGATTGAAGGCCTAAGCCTAGTTTCGATTGTCGGTTAATCGCTTGTAACCCTAGTTTCGAATGTCGGTTAATCGATTGTAAGCCTAGTTTTAAAGGTCGGTTAATGGATTGTAAGCCTAGTTTTGATTTCGGTTAATCGCTTGTAACCCTAGTTTCAAATGTCGGTTAATCGATTGTAAGCCTAGTTTTAAAGGTCGGTTAATGGATTGTAAGCCTAGTTTTGATTTCGGTTAATCGCTTGTAACCCTAGTTTCAAATGTCGGTTAATCGATTGTAAGCCTAGTTTCGATTTTCGTTAAGCGATTGTAAGCCTAGTTTTAAATATCGGTTAATTGATTGAAGGCCTAAGCCTAGTTTCGAATGTCGGTTAATCGCTTGTAACCCTAATTTTAAAGGTCGGTTAATTAATTGTAAGCCTAGTTTTGATTTCGATTAATCGATTGAAAGCTTAGTTTTAAATGGCGGTTAATTTATTGTATGCCTAACCCTAGTTTCGAATGTCAGGTAATTGATTGTAATCCTAGTTTCGATTTCGGTTAATCGATTGTAAGCCTAGTTTCAAATGTCGGCTAATTGATTGTAGCTCTAGTTTTGAATGTCGGTTAATTGATTGTAACTCTAGTTTCGATTGTCGGTTAATCAATTGTAAGCCTAGTTTCAAATGTCGGTTAATTGATTGTAGGCCTAAGCCTAGTTTCGATGATCGATTAATCGATTGTAAGCTTAGTTTCGATTGCCGGTTAATTAATTATAAACCTGGTTTCGATTGTCGGTTAATCGATTGTAACCATAGTGTTGAATGTCGGTTAATTGATTGTAAGCCTAGTTTCGATTTCGGTTAATCGATTGTAACCATAGTGTTGAATGTCGGTTAATTGATTGTAAGCCTAGTTTCGATTTCGGTTAATCTATTTTAAGCCTAGTTTCAAATGTCGGTTAGTTGATTGTAAGCCTAGTTTCGATGGTCGGTTAATTGATTGTAAGCTAAGTTCCGATTGTAAGTTATTCGATTATAAGCTAAGTTTCAATTGTCGGTTAATCGATTGTAAGGTAAGTATCAATTGTCGGTTAACTGATTGTCGATTGTTCGCGTAGATTGTCGACAGATCGGTGCAAAATTGCGAGCGCTAGGTAACACACACGCACGCGCGCGCGCACGCGAAATATGTGATTCATAATTTGTGTTTTAGAATAATTTTATTTCGTTTCAAGAAAACCCAACAAAAAACAATTTTCTCTAATTAAAACATTTACATACCTCGTTCTTACATTTCCCCTTTAAGGGGATGAATTTTGTAAAATGCTGAGAAATGTATTTCATTAATCTTGTTTATGGATTTATGTTACGTTTTAAGAAGGTCTGTCCAAAAACATACTTTTCCACTAAAAACCGGTGTACCCATTGTTTGTTTATTTATTGGTTGAATATTGGAAAATCGTTTCCTAGTGCACCCCTAAATGTTGGTAAGGAGGCACCCAGATATCTGGTTATCAAACTTCGTCTCTATGTTGATTCAGTCAGAACTGCTTATTTGATATATTAAAGAAGATTTTATCTTGCAGTTTTCTGAAAATCTATTTTCACCATCGTAACCAGCGATAGGAATTGCATAAATTAGCGTTTTAAGTTTGAAATTGATTTTCAACTTATAAAACGAATAAATTTATGCAGATTTCAACGCTGATTATTTTACAAAAAATCGTGTTCTGAATGAAGTGTAAAATAGAAATATGATAAAAGCTTCAATCACGTCAGCGAGACGGCTACGTGCCACGGATCCGCACATGATCCCATTATTTTACACATAATCACACGTGAACATACGTTCTTAGTGTAGGCTGATTAAGGAACACATTAAAGTCACCCTTTTTTTCCTTACCCCCCCAACACAAACTTTGCACAAGTCTGGGACCTCAATAACTCCGCCCTCTTGCTTTAACAAAAGAATAAATTTAATCCTGAGAGTGCCAGTCTAGACTCATTGCAGTCGATATGACAGCCACGACACGTGTTTGGCATTTAACAAAGCTCATCTGTGCGGCTGCCTGTTTTAAGAGAATCAGCTGATTTTAGCGCATCAGCTGATTTAGAACGAACGTTGTTTTACGGATGTAGGAAAGTATACAACAAGGTATTTAACTTTTGAATCTTGGCCAATTACTCAGACACGTTTTGTATTACTTTTTGTTATTTTGGTAATAGATTAATTTCTTTTTTAATTATGGTTTCTAAAGGTAATTAAACATGTTCCCCATAAAATGGTATATTAATTTTAATTTCTGACAATGCAAGATCTGTAAAAGTATGCTGCTTATTAAGGTTTTAGCAACAAAAAATCTTTTCAAAGTTTACCAATCCAATCACTGGGATTTCTGTTCATGTGTACGTTTTCACATGGTAATTGAAAATCATAGAAATTGATATATTTACATGAAATTGGTAATGTAGATGTAGTTTTGCAATTTGTAAGGTTATTTTTAAAAATTGTATTTCGTTTATAAACCCTTTAAAGGGGGGATTAGATTTCATAACAACGCCCTTAAAGTAAATTGAAAGATTTTCATTCAAACGTAGTCCTAAAGTACCGCCGTCAGGAATTTCATATTTTTAGTGAAATTTGAAAGTTCCTAAGTTTTTCGCAGATTACGAAAGCGGAATTAAAAATTTTAAAAGGTGTAAAACAAAAAAAGAAATGCTATTTAAGTCTTTAACTAGGAGAGTTGAGGTTAATGAGGAGGCAGACCGACTGGCTCTTGGATCTGCATTTGAGTTTATCGGATCTGAGCCGGCTTTAGGGGTTTCTCTATCGTTGGCCAAGTCCGCTATTAATAGGTGGATTGCTAATCAACACCAGGTATGATTGGATAATCTTCATAGGCATTCCCATAGTAAAAGTCTCTTAAGCAAAGATCCTTTTGGAGGACTCAAAGGGGCAGCAGATGTTCTGGGTAGAGCACAACTCAGGAGGATCATGGAGCTCGTTACAGGGCACTGTGGTCTAAGGGTGCACATGAACAGGATAGGTATGTACCATGGAGAAACCGTGTTTAGGTTGTGCAGGAAGGAAGAGGAAACTGCAGGTCACATAATTCGTGATTGTGAAGCTCTTGCTGGCTAGGGGTTTTTGGTTTTCAAGACCCTAGGGATCTTCAGCAGAGTGAGCTAGTCGGTAGGTTGCTGGAACTTATTAGGGGCACCAATCTGCTGAACTAGGTATTTTAAGAGGTTTAGTTGTACAATAGGTCAGTCGATCGCAGTGTCTAGGGTTGAACTATCTCTTCCTCTAGAATGTAATCTAAGTCTTTTAACTGATTTATCCACAAGAAACTCGTTAAGGTTTTTACCTTAACAAGACCAACATTGCAAACGTTAATGCTCTCTCTCTCTCTCTCTCTCTCTCTCTCTCTCTCTCTCACACACACACACACACACACACACACACACACACACACACACACGCTCGCTCGCTCGCTCGCTCGCTCGCATATACAGAAACAAATAAATAAAAGTTGCAATGACTCCTCAAAACCTGTTTTGGAAGCCATGATCGGTTCATGTCACAGTTTCTGTTGTAATGGCTTATCAAGTTAAGTTTGTTTAAGCCAGTTTAAATAAGCTAATAACAATAAATGACTAATTTGACTCTGTTTTTTTTTTTTAATTATCACTAACTTATAGAATATATAATATTATTATTATTGTTCTTTAGCCGGAGGAGGCAGTTGAAATGAGCAGCTGATGGGTTTAGGGATCCCACCTTACTTCTAGCTCATACTACTCTCACTCGTCTACTCAAAACACTCATACACATTCACTGCTGTATGTAACTTAACTAACTTTCAAGTATAAAGCGACCCGTACTGATGAGGTGTACAACACTGACCTAATGGTGTATCAAACGGAGCCCTGAGATACTTGGCGACCTTCCAGTGTACCCATTCATGCCGGGCTCAGTGTGGGCGGACAAAATGTCGCTAGCTGCTCATGTACTCATAAGTAAGAATGTAAATTGAAAGTGAACAACCAAACGTGGCACAACCTTCGTGATAAAAGTCAAGAGTAAGGGAGAGATGTTGAGAAGCAGTCGGCAGAGCGAACATCTTCAAGCACCTCAATAAGTAATTGGGATGTCATCCGGAGAGTTACCCACCTTGAATCCTCTCCAAATCCTGGACGTTATGAAGAGACTAGGACTGGAGAAGGCACCGTAACTGACCATCTCAGGAATACAGAAAAGGGACACAATAGATATGTCGCAATACAATAGTCTTTCATTCATTCATTGTTTATTCGGACATTTGCCATCACTTTTGTACATACATCAACACACGATGTTTCGGGAGCATTAACCCTCGTTCTCAAGTGGCTGACTTAAAGCACTAACGTAGCAAGCTATAACTTAGCAGTCTAGATTCATAAAACACAGTCCAGCATGAGGGTGCAGACTAGCTGCACATTTTGAGAGGATTTAGACGTCCCTCGCGGTATCTGAGTCTAACACACTTACACTTACAACACTACTCTTACGACTAACACTTTACACTCACACTTACATTTATGGAGGCGATAATAGCCTTAAAGTGCTTTTCGCCTTAAAATAACAAAAAAACCTAAAACACAGTTCTGTTTTTTAAAGCTGCTTCTGTTCATTAAATAAGCATTCTAACTTTTGTGTTATTTAATTAATTACATAATTTAATTTAAATACACATAGTACACGAATTTCTCAAAATGCTACGCTATTGTCTCTTACTGCTTACGATATTCATTTCACTGTAACATGGGTGGTCCTTGTTACGCAATGTGTTTGTGCGTGTCTAGGAAGATTTAAACATCTTGGCCGAGACTTTCGAGCCGGGACACTGTACGGCTTGGACTATAGCATGGCTGGGCGGTCATAGTATGGACTTGGATGTCTTGGACTTCTCAGGCCGAGGCGGATACAGCTGGACCATGATTAACGGACCTTTTAGGGCTTGGACTATATAGATGTTTAGGCCTTGCTAGGCTGGTGCTTACATGGTTGGTCTCACAAGGCTTGGCTGGTCATAGCAGGAGTTACTAATGGTATAACCAATAATTATTTATAACCAGGAGTTATAATTATTTGGTATAACCAATAATTAGCAAAATCATAATTCTTTGAAGTGCAAGTCTGCTTGAAAGTAAGTGATCGCTAGTTCGGTCTAATGCTGCTTCGCAGATATGTTTGCAGCCTCATCCTATCTTCGTTGAATCTCCCACACGGGAAAAACACATGCTGCGCATCTTCCTCCACTGCTGGAAGACAGAAGGGACAAGCCGAGTCTGTTTCCAGCATGAAACGGAACAAGGAAGCTCGAAAGCAACCGTGCCCAGTGAGAAACTGTGTGAGATAGAAATCCACCTCCCCATGATCCCTGTTGCACCAATCCTGGATGTTACCTATGAGTTGGTATGTCCACCATCCATTTGTTGATTCGTCCCACTGTCGCTGCCATGTCTCCAGGGTCCGATTTTGCTCCTTTGTAATTGCCATTGTATGACTATATCGCGGATCAGCACTTGACTTGCGCCAAGTGTGTGTGTGTGTGTGTGTGTGTGTGTGTGTGTGTGTGTGTGTGTGTGTGTGTGTGTGTGTGTGTGTGTGTGTGTGTGTGTGTGTGTGTGTGTGTGTCGCGCTCGCGTGTGTGTATTTATAAAAAATATACAAAACAGCAATACATATTATAATTTCAAAATTTGTTTTCAAAACAAAAATTAGTTTAACAGCACAGCAAAACAATTAAGTTGTCAACAATTAAAGTTATTGTTGTTATATTGCTAGGCAAATATTTTAGTTATTCATTAATTTGGCAATGCAGTAGCATATTGGGTTTCTGTTTGTCAGATGTATAAGTACACTGATAATGACAGATGCAGTTTGCCGTGATCAGCTGGTCTAGAGGCTACACTGTGTTTTGTGCGAGTCTAAGAAGATTTAAAAATCTTGGCTGGGACTTTAGAGCCGGAACACTGCACGGCTTGGACTATAGCATGAGACTATTGCATTTTTGCTGGGCGGTCATAGTATGGACTTGGATATCTTGGACTTCTCAGGCCGAGGCGGATACGGCCGGACCATAATTACCGGGCCTGGCACGGCTTGGACTAGCTTGGCCGGGACTTGTACGCGGCTTGGTCCTAAGGACCGGACCTTGACGGGCTTGGCCTATACAGATGTTTAGGCCTTGCTAGGCTGGTGTTTACATGGTTGGTCTCACAAGGCTTGGCTGGTCATAGCACGGACTAATGGTATATTTAATAATTAACTTTTAAGTGTCGAACTGGTTGAAGGTAAGTTCGCAGGTTTGATCCTGCTCAGGTCAGCTTATTTTGGTCATAATTTTGTTCTTTTAACGCATCTTCTTCAAAATATTGTTTAGTGAGCTGCAATTTAAATATACCATGCATGAATAAATTGCATTTTATTAAATTAGTCGGAGAATTAGGAATTATAAAATTACTAAAATCAAATATATTTTTATGATAATCAAAAGAGTTTTAGAGAATTTCCGTTGGAAAAAGAGCTATTGGAGCGACCATCAGGGTAAGATCCAGATCTGGGTCCTTGAAATTAACACCTATCCTAACCTCGAGATAACGTTTTGAAAGGGCGTTAAAACTTATATATAAATGAGTATTTGTGTGTGTGTGTGTGTGTGTGTGTGTGTGTGTGTGTACGCGCGCAAGTTCACGTTCGCAATTTTGTGTTTATTTGATTCAAATTTAGCACACAAATCGACTACAGTAATAGCTTCGACACGTTTGTTAGCAAGCGAAATTCGTTCGACAGTTTCAAAATGGCGACAATTTCAAATATTTTAAAGTTCATAATTTTTTTGCCCTACATTTTGTTACAAATACGATTTTACCATCGTGATCAGCGTTGAAACCGCATACATTAGCAATTTGAATTTTCAAAATTATTTTAAATCAAGTAATGTTTTCGTATTTTCAATGTAATTTGAAAGTTTAAAATGTTGATATATGCATTTGGGGGGGGGGTTGTTTTAAAGCGAAAAGCACATTAGACTATTATCGCCTCCGTAAATGTAAGTGTGAGTGTAAAGTGTTGTAAGTGTAAGTGTGTGTTAGACTCAGGTACTGCGAGGGACGTCTAAATCCTCTCAATAGGTGCAGCTAGTCTACACTGCGGGGTACGCTGACATATGCAGATTTTAGTGCTGTTTATGATAGTGAAATCGCTTCTATCACTACAGCGAGAGAGCTCCGTGTTGAGGTTATTACTTTTCTATTAGTTCACGAGCAATATGTGGATAGTGATTTTTGTTTTATACTTAAGGAAAATTTGGTTCCCTTTAAGGTTAAGACTAGCTGCACCTATTGAGAGGATGTAGACGTCCCTCGCGGTACTCGAATCTTAACACACACTTACACTTACAACACTACACTTACGACTTTAACACTTTACATTCACACTTATATTTAGGGAGGCGATAATAGTCTCTATGTGCTCTTCGCCTAAAAATAACAAAAAAAACTTTAAAATGACATTTTGAGCCGACAAAACGTGAGATGTGAAACGATTGTGACAGCCCCAATCCTTCTAACTGTGTAATCATATCTGAATCACGTACCCAATTAGGCTACTAATAATATACTAATTGATTAATTAATTACATAAGCGGCATCCACTCGGGAATATTGGATTTACCTGGTAATTGTGTGGTGTAAGGCATATTGTGACGTCACTTACTACAAATCAATCAACGGTAGCGGTGCGATATCAAAACACTGTATAAATATTAGCGTCTTCAAATTATCAGTTGAAAAATGAGCTACTGGAGAAGCCATCAAGGTAAAACCCAGACCTATTACAACCTAAAATATACATTACCATATTATACAAAACAAACTGACCAAGCTTAACAAAAAATAAAATATTTTCTTTAAAATATAAAAAAACAAAGTGGGCAGTGCGTGACTGGCCGACAGACCATCACATTGTTCTTTTGGCATGTGAGTCCTTCAGGAAACCATATACCTGTAACGTATGCGTGAAAAACAGTCGTGCATATAGGTACATAAAAAGTATACATATATGTAAAACAGAAGAGTGATAAAATCTCACTGAAATAATGCATCCTAGAGAAAAGCAGAAAGTTGAAGCTCCACAACTGTGATCATTCAAAAGTTATATGATATTAATAATTGTTTTAAGTGACCGTTATAATTGAATTCCAAAACTAAACTCCGACTGTAAGACCAGGCTGTTTTCACAAACTTACCGAGCCCAAACAAGTCTCTGCCGTTTAAGTAACACACAAATACTTAAATACTTCCTGTTTAGTTTAGTTTGTGAAAAACAAACAATTTCCAAAATCATCAAAAACTAGAAACTGACCATTTTGCAAGAAAGTTGTAAATTGATTCATTTTAATGAATGTTGCACTTGCTCTCCCTCTCTCTCTCTCTCTCTCTTCTCTCTCTCTCCCTCTCTCTCTCCCTCCCCCTCTCCCCTCTCTCCCCTCTCCCTCTCTCTCCCCCTCTCTCTCTTTCTCTCTCTCTCTCTCTCTCTCTCTCTCTCTCTCTCTCTCTCTCTCTCTCTCTCTCTCTCTCTCTCTCTCTCTCTCTTCTCTCCTGTTGGTCCTACGTTCACACATCATAATAGCACTAAATGTATCTTTCTTCTTATTCGGACATTTGCCATCACTTTTGTACATAAATCAACACACTATGTTTCGGGAGCATTAACCTTCGTTCTCAAGTGACTGACTTAAAGCACAAACGTAGCAGCTATAACTTAGCAGTCTAGATGCTTAAAACACAGTCCAGCATGAGGGTGCAGACTAGTTGCACCTATTGAGAGGATTTAGACGTCCCTCGCGGTACCCGAGTCTAACACACATTTGCACTTACAACACTACACTTACGACCTTAACACTTTACACTCACACTTACATTTAGGGAGGCGATAATAGTTTCAATGTGCTTTTCTCCCTAAAACAACAACAAAAAAAAACTTTCTTCTTCCCCATTCCCTTCTCTCACACTCTCCTTATGGTCCTTAGTTCGCCAGTATTTAATTAATATTAATGAATCTTTCTCCATCCCTCCCTCCTCCCTCCTATTTCTCTCTCTCTCACTCCTTCTCTCTTTCTCTCTCAAGATGGTCCTACGTTCATACGTCATAATGGCAATAAATGCATCTTTCTCCCTCCCCTCCCCCTCTCTTTCGCTACTGATCGTCTTAAGTTCGCCACTTCATAATGGCAATAAATGAATCTTTCTCCCTTTCCTTCCCATCTCTCTCTCTCTCTCTCTCTCTCTCTCTCTCTCTCTCTCTCTCTCTCTCTCTCTGATGGTCCTTAGTTCGACAGTTCATAATGGTCATAATAAATGCATCTTTCTCCCTCCCCTCCCCCTCCCTTTCGCTACTGATCGTCTTAAGTTCGCCACTTCATAATGGCAATAAATGAATCTTTCTCCCTTCCTTTCCCATCTCTCACTCTCTCTCTCTCTCTCTCTCTCTCCTGATGGTCCTTAGTTCGAAAGTTCATAATGGTAATTAATGCATCTTAATGCATCTTTCGCCATCCCTCCATCCCCTCTTTCTCTCTCTCTCTCTCTCTCTCTCTTGCTCTCGCTCTCTCTCTCTCTCTCTTTCTCACTCTTTCCCTCTTTCTCTTTCAAGATGGTCCTACGTTCACTCGTCATAATAGCAATAAATGCATCTTTCTCCCTCCCCTCCCCCTCTCTTTCGCTACTGATCGTCTTAAGTTCGCCACTTCATAAAGGCAATAAATGAATCTTTCTCCCTCCCCTTCCCCTCTCTCACTCTCTCTCCTGATGGTCCTTAGTTCGACAGTTCATAATGGTAATTAATGAATCTCTCGCCATCCCTCTATCCTCTCTCTCTCTCTCTCTCTCTCTCTCTCTTTCTCTCCCTCCTTCCCTCTCTCTCTCTCTCTCTCTCTATATATATATATATATATATATATATATATATATATATATATATAGAGAGAGAGAGAGAGAGAGAGAGAGAGAGAGAGAGAGAGAGAGAGAGAGAGAGGGAGAGGGAGTATTGAAATTTGCTAATTGTACACATTTCAATTTTTAATTTAATATCATATAATAATTTATTTTGTCGCAAAATTGGGAGCACTTTATGGCGGCACCTAGAAAATGTCTTCTAGTGGTTAGATACGGTGCCCCTGACCCTGCTGTAGCTTATTCTGCTACGTTTATTCGGAAATAACATTTCTTTAAAATGAAATCACTTACTTTTAATCAATACGTGTGTCACGTTCGGTTTGAACAGAAAGAACACTTTGTGACGTCACCTTAGCGTGTTCTATGGGTGCTGTTCTAGTTTCATAATCCCAAGTATTACAATAATGGCCATTGGAAATTGTCTAATTACAAATATATTTCAATAATACATCCGATAACATTATAATTTATTAGTGTATAAATTCGTTTGCCGTAAATTGGATGTGGTAATTTTTCACGCTATACCATTAATATTACCGCGACCAGTCTGGGAAAAGTTTAAATAGTTGGAAAACTTTGTTCCGACTTTGCATAATTTATTGTCGCAGTTTAAGTTTTTCTTACAAAAGGTGTCTGGTCGCTCCTTAATTTAAAAATACTTTACATCATAATGATACATTGCTATCATAAACTTTCAAGACAACACTTCCGGCTGAATAAATGGTGGAATATTGTAGAAACTTTTTCACGTTTAATTATTTCCATAAAAATCCTGTTCGGATCGATAAACGTGTCTAGGTGTGACTACGATTTGGATACTTATTGACTTGTCAAAACTCCGTATAATCGATTCTCAGACACCGTGCTTTGATTCCGAATCGAAAGTTTCTAACGGCCGTTATTATTTTCGATTTTCAAGAACTACAAAAACTTAACAGATTTTAAGATAGACTTAATTATTTGATTCAAATATTACAAGTACCTAAATAGCACTTGTATTGCTTCTGAGTAGAATGTTTCGGAACAATAGAATTCGAGAGAGTTTGTGCAACGTTTTGGCCTTTCGTTACTACTGAAATCAGCCGTCGCCAATGATAGCTTAAGAATAAATTAATAATCAATGCACGCAGCTGTCTCGCTGACTTGATGGAACAATTTCCAAATTACTTTTTTTAATTCTGATTTTACCATCGTAATATTATGTATTAACATTTTTTTAAAACATTCAATATGCATTAAAAGTACGAGAATTAACAACCGTTAAGTGAAATTTCTTAATATCAACGGATTTTGAAAATCCAAAAGTTTCTTTGTACAATTTTTAACTATGATTACGATGGTAAAATTAGATATCTCAAAAAAATAATTACGACAAAATAGTTAAGAATTTTTGAATATTTGTAATGTTCGCCATTTTGAAACTCTTGAACGGATTCGATGGTTAATGAATTTATCGAGTTTTGTGTTAAAATCGAATCAAAACTGATATATATATATATATATATATATATATATATATATATATATATATATATTATTATTATTATTATTATTATTATTATTATTATTATTATTATTATTATTATTATCTGCGTATAGACCCTGTTGGATCACGCAAAGCACTCCGACTCAAGTCTTGCTCCTTCTAATCCTCCACACCTCCCTCATCCTGTCCCCATGGATCCTCCTCCGCTCCTCCGTCCATTTTACCCCTGCTCTCTTTGGGATTTCATTCTCTGGGACCTTCCAACCGAGCATCTTTCTCCTGTATGCGTGCCTGTCTTCAACGTCTGTTGAGTCTATTTCTGCATCATGCAGGTCTATTCTGACTTGTGCGATCTACGACGTTGTTGATTTGACACCTTGTCAAATCAATACTTAATACTTAAGGATTCTGTTGGCAAGTCTCGTTGTTGGGAGTCTACTGATGTGTCCATAGAACCGAAGCCTCCTTCTTCTGATATCTGCCTGCTGCCAGGTTCGATATCTTCTCTGTGGTCTTCCGGGAGTGCAACCTGTATCCATCTTCTGTTGATCTCGGACCAAAGATCTTCCTCAAGATTCCTTCAAAATATCCTCCATGGTAGCTTTTGTGTGGAGTGCTAGCGTCTCGCTTGCATATAATACCTCCGGTTTTATGACTGTGTTGTAGTGTCTGATTTTTGTGTGCGTCGACATACATCTCTTATTGTAGATATCACGCGTTATACCAAGAGCCCTCTTCATTCTCAGTAGCCGAACGCTTTGCGTAGCCTTCTCGCCATCCGTGGGTTCAAGAATTTCTCCCAGATATTTGAAATGTTTGACTCTGTTTATCTTACCATACTTGGTGTTTAGTTCTTGAATATTTCATTTTGAACAGAAGAATTCGGTTTTTTAAACGAGATCTGTAGACCGACCCTCTCTGCACATTCCTTTAGGACTTCTATCTGTCTGATCGTCTGATCTGTCTGATGTAGTATATATATATATATATATATATATATATATATATATATATATATATATATATATATATATATATATATTTCTAAAAACCCTCAAGGTCAGCGCTCATTTCAAGGTCCTGGTTTTGGGTCTTGCCATGATATAATTTGGTTAAAGTTTAGTTTCCAACATCACAATAAAATCTATATTCTCGGATATGACCAAAACGTATCACACTCAAAGACGTGAAAAAATTAATTAAAAAATTATAAATTAAACATTTTTTTAAATTTATTTACGAAAACCTATTTCCAAAGCTAAGCTTTTAACGTTAGCTTCGGCGAAAGAATAGAAAAAAAGTCTGTCGGACGGAATAAAGTAACGGAAATATGAAACGGATGAGCAAACGAATTTCTTCACTGTATTCTTTTTCTTCCTGTATTCTGAGTCTTTTTCTTCCTGCTTGTCGATAACAGTACACGCGTATTATATGAGAACGTTGTGCTGTTTTAGTTTCGGTATTTTTCCTTAGTTGAAGAACACGTGCACGTTGTAACTGTTTATAATACATTCGAAAGTAATATAAACGTTTATAATAATTGTTGTTAATATTGCTAGTTTTTTACAACATAACCTAAAACTTATCAGCTGTTCAATGAAATCAGCTGATCGTTACGAATTAATATAAAACAGATGATCTTTTAATATAATTATAATCCGAGTTCACACGTGTACTTTTTTAAAGTCGTAAGTTAATTATGTACGACCTAAACGAAAACGTAATGCTTGTAACAATAATTAAACATTGATAAGTTTAGCAAAACATCCCCTTCACATATTTGCGTTGCCCATTTAGTTAACCTTTCTTCATAAACGCAAAAAACGGTGTCCTGTCAAAATAAGTTCGAGCGAACTTGAGCTGCGTGCAAGAATAGAACAAGATAAGCTCGAAGCGTGACCCCTGAGGTTTCCGCGAAACGTTGCAGGCCTTTAACTGTCTAGAGTGTAATTCCATTGCAACTAGTGAACAGAGTTATCTATACATGCAATCTTGGAACTCATAACTTCAGCGTTAATTACTCTATTCGCTACCAGAGGCGCGTGTGGCACTGTGCGCATTTTATTGCCCGGCAACAGGTTCGAGTCCATCTCGGGTGAGTTGTTAATCTGAGCCGGATTAGAATTAACAAAACCAGTTGGAATTGACTGGCAGTGTTAATTTTCGTACTTTCAATATTTTAAAGTTTAAAATGTCGATACATGTACATTTTAGTGCTGTTTATATTACAGAGGGTAAGATAAAAAGAAATTACTTTGGTAAATTCGTTTCTAATGGTATATTTAATTTACCGATACGTTTGAATCCAGATGTTTCATAGACACAGTTGTAACAGGCCTATGCCCTTATATAGATTTTCGAGAAAGTTAGTGCCGTTATCCGTCAAATGTTTTTCCTTCAAACGTTCGACAAGGTGTTCCTTACTTTTCTTTATCTTCAAGTAAAACGTTTAATTCTTTAAAAATTTGATCGCGATAATTTCGCGACTCTAATTTTCGATGACATTTATCACGACGTGACTGACAAAATAAAAACGTGTGGAAGTCTGGGAGCTACCGAGAGGAGTAAAACTTTTGTTAATGCTATCTTTACTGAATATATATATATATATATATATATATATATATATATATATATATACAACTAAATCAAGTAATATTTCATTCACTAGAGTCAAGTACATGAAGGTATGTCCAAGATCTGACTCCCACTTCACTGACACATCAAATCACAAGTACTTTTCAATCTGCGCTGATCCTGACTGGTCTTTAGGAGCGGCAGTACTTCCACATTAGAACGTGTCGCCACTCTCTTTTTATGTTTTGTTGCATGTAATTTAATTTCTTCTACAACGGTAGGCACTCCCAAGTCCCGATGAATATCGTCATTTCGTGCATACCATGGAGCATTGCAGATACTTGGCAGTACTTTTTTTGAAATGTTTGGGTTATCAACGCAATTGTTTTCTTGGTACAACCCCACAGTTGGATACCATATATATCCACACAGGCTTTAGAACTTGCTTATGTATCAGCAGCTTGTTTTGCAGAGAGTTGTGAATGCCTTCCCAACAGCCACTGCATCTTCTTGAATTTAATGTTCAGTTCCTGCCTCTTTTTTTTGACATGTTCTTTCCACTTAAGTTTGGCATCCAAATTCATTCCAAGATAATTAGCTGAATTCGCACATGGAATTTTTTAAGAGTTGATAGTGACTGACACACACACACACACACACACACACACACACATATATATATATATATATATATATATATATATATATATATATATATAGAGAGAGAGAGAGAGAGAGAGAGAGAGAGAGAGAGAGAGAGAGAGGACAAACTTCCGCTTTCTCTCATAACATGCGACTTGGCCACTTATGATTTAAAGGCGACAATATACTGCATACAGTACCTATTACGTACCTATAATTATATACATTAAGTATGTAATTATTACCGACAAATCTTTATATAATAATTGTATGAATTGTATAGTACAATAATTGTATGTAATAATATTAATATATTTCCAAATCAAAAACAATAACAAGACGGACCCGCTGCTTAAGACAGAGAGAAGGATCATCAGAACGTGTCTCAACAAAAGCTACCAGACAGACAGGACCTGGAGAATAGCCACCAATGAAACAGTATACAAATATATTGACCCAGTTCTCAGTGTAATGAATAAAACGAAGAATTTCCCACTTCTTTCACATATTAAGAATGCCGGAGGACAGAATCCTGAGACAACTGGTAATGAGAAGCATCAACAGGAAAACACAGGGAATATAAATCACACAAGTCCTCAGGGACCTCAGTGAAATAGGACTGAAAATAAATTTTAAAAAATTGTTATTAATATTGCTACTTTTTACACAACATAACCTGAAATTACAGTCTATCAGCTGTTCAATGAAATCAGCTGATCGTTACGAATTAATATAAAACAAATGATCTTTTACTATAATTACAGTAAATAATATCTAAGCTAGGTTCACGTATTTATTTGTTTAAACAAAACAAGATATTTGTAATTTCTGTCCCTTTTTCTTCCTCCTTTTCGATAACACTACACGCCCATTATATGAAAACTTTGCGTTCCTTTGGTTTCGGTATTTTTCCTTAGTTAAAGAACACGTGCACGTTGTAACCGTTTATAATTCGTTCGAAATTAATACTAACGTTTATAATAATTTTTGTTAATACTGCTAGTTTTTAAAAACATAACCTAAAACTTAATCAGCTGATCGTAATGGATTAATATAAAACAACTGATCTTTTACTACAACTGCAGTAAATAATATCTAAGCTATGTTCGTGTATTTATTTATTTAAACAAAACATGAAATTTGTAATCATAACTTCAAACGAATTATGGTTATAATTAATTAAAATTAGTACAACATAATTCAGAATTTATTATCAACACATTGACAAGAAATAAAACTTTTTGTGGATAATTCAGGTAGTGAGAGTTAGAAGATATATACGGTACGAACCAGGTCCTAAAGAAAATTAGAAGGTAATTAAAATATGTATTATATATTATTTTTAAAAATGTTTTAGCCTCATGGGACCACTTTAGTCTAAATTTCAGTTCTTCCCAACATCGGGCTGTAATTTTTTCCTCCAATATTCCCTCATTCGATCAGATCGTTGCTTCCTGACGGCATCTGTGATCTCTACCTTCTTGTGTCTCTTCGGTTTATCCACTTTAAATTTATTAGTCTTAAGAATGCGTGTTATTTTACATTTGTCTGTTGCATCATCCATTTTCAGTCCTATTTCACCGAGGTCCCTGAGGACTTGTGTGACGTATATTCCCTGTGTTTTCCTGTTGATGCTTCTCATTACCAGTTGTCTCAGGATTCTGTCCTCCGGCATTCTTAATATGTGAAAGAAGTGGGAAATGCTTCGTTTTTTCATTACACTGAGAACTGGATCGATATATTTGTATACTGTTTCATTGGTGGCTATTCTCCAGGTTTTATAATTGTTATTATATAATTAATTATGTAATTAAACAATTATTATAAACGTTTATATTAATTTCGAGTGTATTATAAACGGTTAAAACGTGCACGATTTCTTTAACTTAAGAAAAATACCGAAACCAAAGCAACACAACGTTTTTATATAATACGCGTGTAGTGTTATCGAAAAGGAGGAAGAAAAAGAAACAGAAATAGACACGAAATTCGTTTGCTCGTTTCCGTTACGTATTTCTGTTTCATTAAAAAGGTTCGGGACACTTCTTCCACTCACTCCAGTCGCCAAAGTTAGCTTTCAAAAAGTAAATTTCTAGCTAAGAATGGATTAAACTCTTACTACGCCCACGACTATCGTGGAACATTAATAGTGGACAATCATTGCTGTGTTGTATCGTGACAAACGTACACAGCGCAACTTACGAGCTCGCCTCCTTTTCGCCGCTAAACAAATGAAAACGTGTCGCATTTTATCGCAGAAACACAGCCTTCTAAAGCGACCGCGCTGAATAATTGAAATTCACTTCCACGGAACTTCAGTCGTACCTAATATTGCTAAACGGCGGGCGAATTATTTAGCCTATAAACGGTCATGTAAAAACATGTCGGCATTCTCAGCAACAGCAACAACAAGGCATTCGTACACGCCACACTTCGATTGTTACAAACTTCGTGGAGGTATTTGTGTCCTGTAAGGATCCCGCTAAAGAGTTACGGCTATCTGCGTACGCGTACGTTACAATCGACGAACACATGCTTGGGCCAGCACGACAGTAGTGGCTTTAACGCCGTTTTGTTAGTTTCAAACCGTAAATCGATTTACAGTGTTATCTATATACAACATATCGACAGTTGGTATATATTTATAGGGACTATACTAAAGAATTGTTTTCTCCTATGTATATTTCCTTACTAGCGGGCTTGTACGACCAGCGCTCTAACATGGAAAATAAAAATGCAGAAATGTAATTTTTTTTTGTGTTTAATGTCCGACTATTGTGCACACTTGGGCTAATGCAGACGATGGGATGATTTATAACGTATGAAAATGCCAAGCCCTGGCCGGGAATCGAACCCGGGTCCTCGGGGTGAAAGCCTAGTATGCTATCAACTAGGCCACCGAGGCGGCTTGCAGAAATGTAAAACAACACTGGTTAATGGTTTCTTACAGAAAAAAATCAGACCCCCATAACATCCTCAATGAAAAACTCTCATTTAAATAAAATTTAATTTATGACATGGCTCTAAGGATAAGTGATTTAAATAAATAACATAAACTAACAGAACTACCGTAACTGATAACACTGACGGGCGCGCTACTACTGATGAAGACTCCGCCGTCCGTAATGTAACGACCTACGAGTCGCACGTATCTTTTGGCCAAATCAAATTTTATCATGTGTATTTTAATCGTATAATTGTGCTCAGTGTTTGTGACGTATGTTTTGTAACTTTGTGACGACCTCGACAGAGGGATTTAACATTTTGTATTACGGCCTGAAGATGGAACAATAGTTTCGAAACCGCGGTAGCCTTTACGAGATGAGTAGATAGACCACTGACTGGAAGAATAGGTCGCAATCCTAATTACTTAAATATGTACGCCGTTGCAATAATGAAAAAAAAATAGGTCCTACTTTTGATTTAGTATTACATGTATACATTTTGTTCCCAAAAAATCCAGCCCTATAGCTATTGACACAACGTACAGTAGAGGGCAAAACACAACTACCATCTCGGTAGAAGATTGGCTTTTACAGGGTTTGGTGAATTTAATCCACACGTGAACTCCAACACCTCGAGAAGAATTAGAACCCAAAACCATCGTCCCTAACAGTCATTTCCTATTCCTATTTAAATCCCAAGCTGCGTGCTAAAAGGTCTATGGATGTAGTTACCTGAGGGATTTAGCTGCCAGGAAAGGCCGTCAGATACTGGGGAAGTGGAAAGTGGGGGAGCGAAGGAAACTCGTGCACCTAACCCTGAGGAACTCACGAGCAGTGGAGTGCAGCGGTGGGAACGCTATGTAAACTTACCCAAGCTGCAAGACGTGAGAGATGGGATCAAACATCTCTAATTAGTAACGCGATGGTGTATCTCAAATCGTCTTAAATACTGCAGGAATGTAAAGTTGGGCTTCTTCAAGAATGAGATTGTTCTTGTCTGTCAGGAACATTTATTGAAAAGTACTTCCTGTAGGTGGACTTTAGTATAATTCTGTGTAGAGGATAACTCAGAAGAACCATGGGAATCATTAAGGGACACTGTGAGTTGAGGGTGCATCTGAAGAACACACCTTATGCCACGGACAAACCGTGAGATGGATATGGGAACTTCAGGACACATAACCTATGATTGTGATGCTCTTGCCAGCTGGCAGTGAACTCATTAAGGGACACTGTGAGTTGAGGGTGCATCTGAAGAACACACTTTATGCCACAAACAAACCGTGAGATGGATGTGGGAACTACAGGACACATAACCTATGATTGTGATGCTCTTGCCAGCTGGCAGTGAACACATTAAGGAACACTGTGAGTTGAGGGTGCATCTGAAGAACACACTTTATGCCACGGACAAACCGTGAGATGGATGCGGAAACTACAGGACACATAACCTATGATTGTGATGCTCTTGCCAGCTGGCAGTGAACACATTAAGGAACACTGTGAGTTGAGGGTGCATCTGAAGAACACACTTTATGCCACGGACAAACCGTGAGATGGATGCGGAAACTACAGGACACATAACCTATGATTGTGATGCTCTTGCCAGCTGGCAGTGAACACATTAAGGAACACTGTGAGTTGAGGGTGCATCTGAAGAACACACTTTATGCCACGGACAAACCGTGAGATGGATGCGGAAACTTCAGGACACATAACCTATGATTGTGATGCTCTTGCCAGCTGGCAGTGAACTCATTAAGGGACACTATAAGTTGAGGGAGTATCTGAAGGACACACTTTATACCACAGACAAACCTTGAGAAGGATGCAGAAACTACAGGACACACAACCTAAGATTGTGACGCTCTTGCCAGCTGGAAGTGAAGGGTGTTTGTCTTCCAGGAAAACATTTGGGAAACTAGTCTACTAAGAGGCAGTTTTACAGACTCATAAGCATGTAAATATCTACCTGTCTAACTTTTTTTATCGAAATTTGTATTTAAATTTTTTTTCATAATTTGGTTATACCATAAATCATGGCACCAAACTTTAAAGTATTCTTTTTTTTCTATTTATGTTTCTCCTGAACCATTAATATTGCTTATCCCGAGTCAATATTATATCAACGTTTGCCGCTTTAACAAAGCATCTACTGACTCCTTATTGGTACCTCTAATAGTCCAATGTAAAGTGATATCTCCTATCTCACCGACTGCATCAGTTTTATCTAACGGTGCCCGTAACTTTCTCAAATTAAAATCTTTACAGTCTTAAAATCTTTAACGAGTACCTTTTAAGTTTCATATATCCATTGTATTACCTTTAGTTTATCAATTTACATTACACCGTACATTAACGGAAAGCTACGTAATTACTGGTATTATTGCACAGTAAAGGGGTTTAAGAAACGTAGAGAACAGTTCAAATAGCACGTGCCGCAAAAAAAATATTATACAAAGTTTTATCTGATATAAAAAGTCAAAACAATATGAAGCACTAGCAGCTCAAGTATTAGTTCTTTTCTGTACTGGGTTACGTAAACCGTTTTCAGTGAAAAGAGTTGAATGCTTTCAAAGAAAACTATTTCACTGGTCAGGATGCACAGAGGTTTTGGTTAGGTTATTCAATGGTTTGAGTAATTTATATATAGTTAGTTTTGTAGTTTTAGTACTAACTATTTTCCGTCCGATTTGATTCAGATTTGACACGAAAATTGGTTTTGGTAAGATACGAGATCCGGCGAAGGTGGCATATTACTCAAAATAACCTGGCTAATTCTTTTTATATTCTTCTTCTTTTCTGCTAGGATTATTATCACTGTGTTCAGTATGATCTGCCTTCCCTAGCTTCGTCAATTCTACTTTCGTTGATGCGTTTCGGAGAACCTCCATCTTCAAAAACTATATCTATAATTTTTTTTTGCCTTATTTGAATAATCTAACATGTTCTTTAAACCTAATTCTAAATTTTCGTCCCGTTTGTCCTATGTAGACTGCCTCGCATCCACACTGTATTCTGTATACCCCATTCTTAGTATATTTGTCCTTTTCTTCTATATTCTTTGTCAGTTTGTTCCTTATTGTATTATTTGTAGCCATTGCTATGTCTATATCATATTTTCTAAAATAAATTCTTAAATTTATATGCCTTTTTCCCCGTATATGTTAATTTAGCCAAATTTCGTTTTTTATCATCTCTTTTATCGCTGTTTTATTCCTCTCTCTTTCTTTTAATTCTTCGTAACAGATTTCTTATAATTTTTTTTTTTAATCATAATCGTTGTTCATTTTTTTGCCGTATTTGAATGATCTAACGTTCTTTAAACCTAGTTCTAAATTTTCGTCCCGTTTGTCCTATGTAGACTTATAGACTTATGCTATTAGACAGATAAATATAGTTTTTGAAGATGGAGGTTCTCCGAAACGCGTCAACGGAAGTAGAATTGCCGAAGCTAGGGAAGGCAGATCGTTATACTGAACACAGTGACCTGGATAACTTTACGTGCCGATGGAGTGAATGACACCGACCTAATGGTGTATCAAACGGAGTCCTGGGATACCTTGCAAGCTCCTAATGCATGCTGGGCTCCTGGTGGATAAACATCATTTACCAATAATCATGGGTACAATACGAGTAAAAATGTAAATAGCGTTAGTGGGAATAAAATACTGGCCAAATGGGGCACAAGATGATAGTCAAGGGGTAAGTGGAGAAAAATTGAAATGAATTAAAGCGTCTGCAAGCACGTTAATAAAATTTGGGACGACACCAGTTAGAAGTGAGGGAATCCACTTCAAATTATAGACTTTATTAAGAGACTAGAATTGAAGGAGGTGCTGTAACCGAGCATCACAGAAATATATAAAGGTGGCACAAAAGATCTATGATTTTTTTTTTTTTAACGTCCAACTATTGTGCACACTTGGGTTAATGCAAACTATGGGATGATTTATAGAGTATGAAAATGCCAAGCCCTGGCCGGGAATAGAACCCGGATACTCGGGGTGAAAGTCCTAGTATGCTATCAACTAGGCCACCGAGGCGGCTTTGGTCGCAGTGCAAGGATAATCCTAAAAAGTCATTCATTCATTGAACACCTTAAACTAGTTCCGTTATCCAGCGAAATTGCTCAACGAAATGGTTCAACCCTCTAACAATCACGGACATTCGAAATCTTACAAAAATAATAAGTTTTCTATTCGTACATTTTTTTTAAATATTAGTTTACCATTGTAACCCCTGTTAAAATCTGTATAAAACTGTACAATAAATTTTCAAATTCTATTGAATATAAACTTTGAAGGCGGTCAATGTTTATTTCGTTAAAGTTTCGTTCTCATAACCTCATTGTAATTTAATAGTTTCATATTTTAATTTATCCTATTTTGTGTTAATTGTCGCAAACAAAATAATTTTGATAATAGTTTGAACACGTTCCTAACCAAAAAAACTCGTTTAATTTTAATTTTTGTAATTTAAACTTATTGAAAATATATTTTCACTATCGTTATCAGCGTTAAAGTCTTCATAATTTGTTATTTACATTTTTGAATTCCATTATTACAGCTGATATACGTAGATTTTAACGCTTGTTAAGACAATGAAATTATATTTTTTTTTTAAATATAAGATAAATTAATCTTTAAATTTTGAACTGTACTGTAAATACATTTATATCCGTTTATACAAAAAAATATGTACTTGTTTAATGGCTATTATAGTAAATCTCAGGCACAAAAAATACAATTAATGTCGATTCTGATCGCTAGAGCAAATGTCTCTATCGGTAGACATTTTGGTCCGATTTGGTTCAATCGGTTTATTTTAAAATTTTCAAAATATTTGCAATAATTTTACCTTTTGCTTTTTTAATCTAATTTTATTAAACGTTATAATGTGCAAACATTATTGGTTAATCCTTTTAAAACAAAGAATAACTTATTTTGCTGAATAAGTTCGTTAAACAGTGAAATTCGTTCATTTTTATGGCTAACCTAACCATAACCATAACCTAGTCTAACATAGCCATAACCATAACCTAACCTAACCATAACTTAATAACCTAACCTAACCTAACCTAACCATAACCTAACCTAACCTAACCTAACCTTTACCTAACCTAATCATAACCCATAACCTAACCTAAACACAACCTAACCTAACCTCACATAACCTAATAACCTAACCTAACCAAACTTGTAATATTTGTTGTTGTTATTTTAAGGCGAAAAGCACATTGAGGCTATTATCGCCTCCCTAAATGTAAGTGTAAGTGTAAAGTGTTAAAGTCGTAAGTGTGGTGTTGTAAGTGTAAATGGTAGCCAGTATAAATCTTTATTCAAAAGTCATTACGTTTTTGTCTTAAGTATTATTTGAAAATCCGATATCAAAGTAAAAACTGCATAAATTACCGTTTTGAATTAACAAAAGCGGGTGAAATTTAAAAATTTAATTTGACCGCAGTTTTCAGGGTTTATTTTCAACGAATTTTGAAAGTTTAAAATGTTCATACGTGCAGATTTTGAATCATTTTCAGATCTCAGTTTCAAAAACCAGTTGTAAACTTTTTCAATATTTGCTTCCATCACGTCAACGTGGCAGCTGTTAGGTATATCAGGACCTAGTTAACATAAACGTTTAGCTGTTTGCCAGGATACATTTCGCCGTAATGGAAATAGGATAATAAAATTAATCGAATGTTTATTCTCGCCAAACGTAAAAGCAGTTTAAGGTAATTGTCAACATAAAATTTAATAGAACCATACGACGCCTTCGTATGACCTTGAACCTTAACATTGTTCGCGTGCGCCACGATTACACTTGGGCTTGTTTATGAAAATTTGAATTTCTGCCAACCTTTAAGGATAAGGTGCAACGGCCTTGGTTTTGAAAAGGGTTTTTGTACGCCATCCTGCACGATATGGTTGGTTGGAGATTTATGTACGCGAGGAATTACAGGATATGCGTTGGCTTAAATAACTTCACGTCGTTTTGGCGGTATTAACACGGCGCTAGCGTTTAAACGATGAGTGAAAACGATTTTTTTTTCATTACTCAAGAGCTCTGATGTAGGAACATAACTATAATGGTAGAAACACGTCGTGTGTGTGTGCGCGCGCGCGTGTGTGTGTATGTATGTACGTGTGAGCGCGCATATCTGGAATTGATATGCAGAACCGCTTCATCAACTCCTTCAATATCTGGCTTTCAAATTTCCTTGAAGTTATTCCATCCATTATGGGTCTTCTTTATTTTATTTTTATTTTTCAATATCGTGCCAACAGGAGAACTTTCTAAATTAAATTTCGGCTTCACAACTTTCTCTAACTTACGCAAAACCTTTACTACTTTCCGTTTATACGGTATTACACTATTGTAAAAGTATAAAAAATAACGCACTACTTAAAATGTACTAGCCAAAAAACTGCTTTTAACACTCGAATAACGTGTCGACTTACTGGGAATAGTTTAAAAGAGTATGAATTTGTTTCGCCGCTATAGAGAGATCCCTGGGATTCTGTTGGTCTCAGTGAAGACCATGATACATATGATAAACATGATAAACATGATACATATGTTTACTATAGAAACGTGAAGGGATCAATACATTTTGCCGTTATAGAGAGATTTCCGTTATAAAGAGATCCGCATAGAGAGATTTTACTATATGTGTGTTTTAGTACGCCGCTATAGAGACATCCCTGGGATTCTGTTGGTCTCAGTGAAGACAGGTACGATACATATGTTTACTATAGAAACGTGAAGGGATCAATACATTTTGCCGTTATAGAGAGATTTCCGTTATAAAGAGATCCGCAATAGAGAGATTTTACTATATGTGTGTTTTAGTACGCCGCTATAGAGAGATCCCTGGGATTCTGTTGGTCTCAGTGAAGACAGGTACGATACATATGTTTACTATAGAAACGTGAAGGGATCAATACATTTTGCCGTTATAGAGAGATTTCCGTTATAAAGAGATCCGCAATAGAGAGATTTTACTATACGTGTGTTTTAATACGCTCGCGTTTTGATTTTGGCTTGGACAAAACTCGTTAACTAGGAAAACACGTTTCAAAATGGCTACCATGTAAAATCTTTAGAAATTCATAACTGTTTATCACTTTTTCTTTTGAAAATATAATATAAATTCGTATTTTTAATTTTCAAAATTTGTTCGAACTAGTATTAAATTTTTCGGCGGTCAGGGTCCGTTTTCTTATTTTAAATGAACAACAACTCGAAAGTTTCGAAACGCTAGCCTAAACATGTCTAAACGTTATAATAATAAATGAATTGCTGAAAAAAAGTAAGAAAATTTTGATTTTTTTTTAATTCGCTTCTATCACGTCAACGAGACAGCTGCGTACCGGGATTATTTCATTTTGCGTTCATTCACATAGTACATTTGCTTCCACATACGATCTTGACTCCACATCGTCACAAAAAACATGTAAACAATGCCCTTCACACTCTGACTAAACAGCTGCGCCGTGTTTCACGCTATCACTGCGCCGCTAACCTGCAATTAGGCTGACGCTTCACGTGAAATTTAAAATCTTACATTAATAATTACTCCTAAAACTGGCGTAAGACATGACGGCGGTAATTACCGGAAATTATGACAATAAAAGCCGAAACCAGCCGAATATAAAAGGGACAAAGAGATGAGCAGCGCGATAACGCCTTCAATTGGCGGCTTCTCGTCTGTTAAGTTCAAACACCTCTTTATCACTTCGCGTTTTGGTGGGTGCAAACGCATCTTATCGAAACGTGGGGAGAACACTGCGCAAATATCCAGTTAAATTATTTAATTACAGCGGCACCGAGAAACGAATCTCTAATGTTACTTTTTGTACCTTAGGATTTGAAATCCTGTTAAACGTTCATCAGCATTAAAATCTCCACAAACTTTAAGATTACGTTTAGAAAACACGATGATTTGTTCAGATGCAAGTCATAGATTAATTTAATTAAATATTACTGATTTTTTAAATTTTAAAATGCATGAGTGATATTGCATATATATATATTTTAAGGCGAAAAGCACATTAAGGCTATTATCGCCTCCCTAAATGTAAATGTAAGAGTAAAGTGTTAAAGTCGTAAGTGTAATGTTGTAAGTGTAAGTGTGTGTTAAACTCGGGTACCGCAAGGGACGTCTAAATCCTCTCAATAGGTGCAGCTAGTCTGCACCCTCCTGCAATCTAATCTAAACTAACATAACCATAACCTAATAACCTAACCTAATCTTAACCTAACCTAACCGTAACCCATAACCTAACCTAACCTCACATAACCTAACCAAACTTGTTTTTTTTTTTAGGCGAAAAACACATTGAGGCTATTATCGCCTTCCTAAATGTAAATGTAAGTGTAAAGTGTTAAAGTCGTAAGTGTAGTGTCGTAAGTGTAAGTGTGAGTTAGACTCGGGTACCACGAGGGACGTCTAAATCCTCTCAATTAGGTGCAGCTAGTCTGCACCCTCCTGCAAACTAATCTAACCTACATAACCATAACCTAATAACCTAACCTAACCAATAACCTAACCTAACCAATAACCTTAATAACCTAACAATAATTGATATATGGTTTTTCTATTGGGATTTTTAGATCTTATGAAACCAACAGCATTGCTTAATATCGTGAATCTCTTTTCGTCTTGACGGCAACACTGAATTATTGTTGAGTAGTAATTTTTCGGGTGGCATGGTATTAGGAATTAAAATTGTAGCTTTAATTTTTAGTTTTAAAAATTGTAAAGGGTGTACAGCCGAAGAATACACACTGTTGACAGAGACGCAGAAAAATTGGGAAACTGCTGACATACTGTTGTTATAAATAGTAAGGTATGTAGAACAGCAGTTTAGATAAAAGCTTGAGGAATAATTAGGCTTAGGTCGCTGTCAGTTCCGGGGGAGACCGGAGGCCGTTTGAAGGCAGTACGTTGCTGCTTCAAGAGGACATTCCAGCTAGGCGGTGCTGGGGAGCAACCGATCGCCAGTCATCTGGTAAGAAGACAGTTTTCTATACACTCCTTCCCCTTCACTTTTTGGGTCAAACAAATTGGGGCTCGAGTTTCCAAAAAGGATTTTGGAACATTATTTCGTGAAAATATTTGGAACGGGTAGTACAATAGTGTTCATTCTTCGGTTGCTATCTAGTGTAGTTGTAGCCGAAACACTATAAAAAATTGTAATATAGTTATTTGTATTAAAGGATATTTTTCAACCATAGATAGTTGATTCTTTAAAGAAGCCCGGTATAGAAGATATCCAAATTCCCATCAGTGTTCACTATATATCATATGACGAAGCCGCCTCGGTGGCCTAGTTGATAGCTTACTGGGCTTTCACCCCGAGGATCCGGGTTCGACTTCCGGCCAGGGCTTGGCATTTTCATACGCTATAAATCATCCCATCGTCTGCATTAGCCCAAGTGTGCACAATAATCGGACGATAAAAAAAAAAATTATGACGAAGCAACCTTACCTGTTATTATATCTGTATATAAGAAGACTAACCGTTCAAGTCAATTCGTCAAACTTAAAAAAAAAAATAACAATCTGGGGACTGGCAGGCAGGAGTGAAATTTAAAATATTTAAATAATCACTGTTTTGTTTGTATTGTTCCAGTTACATTACTGATCTTAATGCTAAATCAAAACGATAAAAAAAATGACACTCACACCTAACAAATATAAAACAACTATGTTCAGTTTAATAATCTGCCTTCCTTAGCTTCGTCAATTCTACATTCGTTGACGCGTTTCGGAGAATCTCCACCTTCAAAAACCTATATCTATACTGATCAAAAATATTATGGCTAGTCCTATTTATAATTTTCTAGCTCCACCTCTAGAAAATTATAAATAGGACGAGCCATAATATTTTTGACCAGTATAGATATAGTTTTTGAAGATGGAGGTTCTCCGAAACGCGTCAACGAATGTAGAATTGACGAAGCTAGGGAAGGCAGATTATTATACTGAACATAGTGACAATAATTCTAGCAGAAAAGAAGAAGAATATAAAAAGAATATAAAACAACTTTGTACATTATATCCAAGTGTTATTCCTGTAGTAATTGTAATAGCTGGGCTTACCATGTAGTAAAAATGGCGTTAGTAATTTTAATATATTTATAAATGAAATTATTTATATACAACATACAAATATATTCAACTGTTAACTGTAAAATAATTTTCCCTAGATAAGTCGGGTATGTACTGTAATGGCGTCAGTTATATTTTTTCATTTGACTTATTTATGTACGTAATTTAAAAAAAATAAATCTTCAATGTAAAAAAATAAAAGTTAGCAGCGGGTTTCGAACTCACGTCTCTTAGTTTTAAAAACAGTAATCATAGCACTGAGCCAAGAACGCACGTAGGAACAAGCAGCTGAATGTTAGACTTAAATTCACTTCGAGAATAGTAATTATGTATATACGGCAAGCATGATTATTTTTACGTGTTAATTGCGCAGTTTATAAAAATAATAAAAGTCCCAAATCTGTGGTTACCATAGGGCGTCCAGTCATCCGGGTTTCCTGCGTACAGTCCGGGAAGGATGATTTTGAAATTAAAAACATACATGGTGGTAAGAAGTTTTAATGTTTTGAAAAACGTAATACTTAATACAAAATAGTTTACAAATTAGTAGATTTTATGTCTTCTTCTGCACTAGTGGAGAGGGTATTTTCAATCGTGAATATCCGGTCAACAGACAGAGGTGATTTTAATGTTACTATTGTTGGAAGCTTACTGAATATTAAGTTGAAAAAAACTTTCTTGTATTGAGTTTTATGACTTAATTAAAAAAAAAAACAATATATGTTTACAAAAAATCTGTTTTTACAAAAAATATATATGTTCTACCGTTGGAGCTGGACACAGTAGAAATTAATAATAATATAAAAATCAGTTTATCAGTGTTTTGTGGCCCTAAAAAGAGCCGTTAAGGTTTAATAAAAAAATATTTTTTTTAAATAAAAATAAATTTATAATTATTTTTTCTTTTTAATTTTGAACTTCCGTAAGTAAAATATGAGTTATATTGTTTTCAGTTCTGTAACTTTTAAAATAAAATTTTAATGTCCTATGTTTTTGACGCTCTTTCAGACAAAAAATTACGAAAGGCTCAGCTCCCCCCCCACACCAGTGCAGAACTAAGCGGGTTTTTGTCGCGTCATCAAAACGCTGAGTGCAGGCACTGCACATCAAATAGAACTCTTAACGGGATAACATGATTACAAAATAGGTGAATAGGTGCGGGGAGGGGTGGAAACGGCTGAAACAAAAGTTGCCGCTCTACTCGTATACTGTAAAGCCTAGAACTTGGAGTGCACTTGAACCTAGTCTCTACCCGGGGGTCTAGTAGAACACAGACATGAAAGCAGAAAGCAGTTTGCGTCTGTCAAGGTTTATTATTCAGAAGCGGCTTTGACTCGCTGCGCTCGGCTAGGGCTTAGACAACGTTACAAAAAGCGCTCACCTTTATTTTAAAAGAACGAAATAAAGGATTTCTAATCTTGCTTTATTCAAGGCCTGAGTTCAAACGGAACTGAAATTTTTAGTCGGTTCTTTCATCTTCAAACGATGGAAATGTTAAAGGTCGCCACGGCACGCAGCTGTTTCGCTGACGTGATGTGATCTTATATTCATTTGAAAATCTGATTTCGCTATTGTAATCAGCAAAAACAATCTGCGTGATCAGCATTTTAAACCTTAAAATAACGTAGAATCGATTTTTTGCGCTCGAGTTTGAATCAAATTTGGACCGAAATTGTTAATGTGAGAGTCGTTAACAAACACATATCGAGACGTGATCTAGAGGTCAAGATATCGCGTTTGGGGTTTACAATAGGTTCATTTTCCTCTCTAACAGTTTATGTTTCGATGCGAAATCGCTAAAAGGGCAGAATGTGGGACAAAATTTTGTTTAAACTAACCAGTTAAATCTAATCCTTTTAGACGTCCATCTCAAAGCAATGAATACAGAATACTCCATGAAGGTCAGACGTGTAGAGAAAAATTCTACGCTTTTTGGCCGTTTTAAACCCGTAGTTTGGCGGCCGGGTAATAGAGTGCGCTAGTAGCAAAACTAGACTCTGTACTCACCCTGTAAAAATATTTCTATCTCATTCTACTACTAATGTTTTTATGGTGCTGTTTTATTATATGTTTAATGGGTGATGTGTTAGTGAGGCCAAGAATAGGCCTATCGGCCTTAGATATTTAGGCCTTGTTCCGGATTTAATTTAGGAACTTTAGAGAATTAGAATTAATCCATATTATTGAAACATAATGATCAATAATAATAAATAGTGTGTTTGTGTGTGTGTGTGTGCGCGCGCGCGTGCGTGCGTGCGTGAAGAGAGAGAGTGGGTGTGTGTGTGTATTTGTGTGTGTGTGTGTGTGTGTGTGTGTGTGTGTGTGTGTGTGTGTGTGTGTGTGTGTGTGTGTGTGTGTGTGTGTGTGTGTGTGTGTGTGTGTGTGAGAGAGAGAGAGAGAAAGATAGAGAGGTGTGTGTGAAAGAGAGAGAGAG
>CM040186.1:20848973-20863973 GCA_022606455.1 Callitettix versicolor
CCTCTATCTTTGCTTGTGCGGGTGCCCAGAGGAATTACATTATTACTCTGGTCCAGCCTGTTTAACTTTTACTGGCATTCACAATACTTTCTCTAATACTGCGAGCGTAGCGAGAAAATAGACGAACAACGCAGTACGATAAAATCATAAAAAACCGTTTTAAATGTTTGTAATAAACTAGCTTTTATTCAGAGCTTTAAAAAAGGCGTATAGGTTAACTGGAGAAGGGGAGATCCGACCCGAGCGCACATAATGGTATCCGTCTGCCCCTCTATCCACCCGTTCCGCCCCGCCTTTCACTACCCTTACTGAGCATTACAAAGACAAAGTGTTCAGTATATCGTTCTGCGGAAATTAACGATGATACACGAAAATAAACGATGATTTACAGTAAATCTGGGTGAAGTATATCCCAGCGTTGAACCATTACGACGGGATTGCATTTAGCACATTAAAGGGAAAATTTATGGAGAGGAAAAATCACTTTATACTAAAGTACGAGTACGCGACTGTTTTACTTTCAAATCGAGTTCATTGGAGAAGTATTCATTGAATAAAACTCTTTTTTAATTGTTTAAGAGAGAATTTGAAGTAAAAATAAGCTATTGGAGAGTGTGTGAGAGAGAGTGTGTGTGTATGCGTGTGTGTGTGTGTGTGTGCGGTGTATGTGTGTGAGAAAGAGTATGTGTGTGAGAGAGAGAGAGTGTGTGTGAGAGAGAGTGTGTGTGTGTGTGTGTGTGTGTGGTGCCATCATAGTACGACACAAAATTTTGTATCGAGTTTAGCACAAAAATCGGTTTTGCCAATAACTTAGACAAGTTCTTAGAGTTTTCATTTAATACACAGAGCGCTCCACGACAGCGCTCGTAATATTTTCCGTCAGTTTAACCGGTAATCGCAATATTTACGAAAAATATTACTGGGCCAAACATTATTGGAAATTTTATTATTTTTCTCAATAACGCGGTCAAAATTATGATAGGTTTTGCCGTTCAGCCAGTATTACAGGAAATAACCAGCAACTACACTCTCGATGTTGAATCAGAGCCCGCCATTTTGAAACGGAAGTGAATGTGGAAAAGTCTTTAACATACATCTTTCGGGCTTTACACAAGATACCTTCTTACTAAATTTCAAAACAATCGGCCAATGCGTTTCAGCAAAACTGCTTACAATCCTCATCGTTAAATCAGATACCGCCATCTTAAAATATAAGTTAGTGGGAAAAATTCATACACATATGTCTTTCGGGCTTTACGCAAGGTACCTTCTTACTAAATTTCAAAACAATCGGCCAATGCGTTTCAGCAAAACTGCTTACAATCCTCATCGTTAAATCAGATACCGCCATCTTGAAATATAAGTTAGTGGGAAAAATTCATACACATATGTCTTTCGGGTTTTACGCAAGGTACCTTCTTACCAAATTTCAAAACAATCGGCCAATGCGTTTCAGCAAAACTGCTTACAATCCTCATCGTTAAATCAGATACCGCCATCTTGAAATATAAGTAAGTGGGAAAAATTCATACACATATGTCTTTCGGGCTTTACACAAGGTACCTTCTTACCAAATTTCAAAACAATCGGCCAATGCGTTTCAGCAAAACTGCTTACAATCCTCATCGTTAAATCAGATACCGCCATCTTGAAATATAATTTAGTGGGAAAAATCCATACAAATATGTCTTTCGGGCTTTATGCAAGGTACCTTCTTACTAAATTTCAAAACAATCGGCCAATGCGTTTCAGCAAAACTGCTAACAATCCTCATCGTTAAATCAGATACCGCCATCTTGAAATATAATTTAGTGGGAAAAATCCATACACATATGTCTTTCGGGCTTTATGCAAGGTACCTTCTTACTAAATTTCAAAACAATCGGCCAATGCGTTTCAGCAAAACTGCTTACAATCCTCATCGTTAAATCAGATACCGCCATCTTGAAATATAATTTAGTGGGAAAAATCCATACAAATATGTCTTTCGGGCTTTATGCAAGGTACCTTCTTACTAAATTTCAAAACAATCGGCCAATGCGTTTCAGCAAAACTGCTTACAATCCTCATCGTTAAATCAGATACCGCCATCTTGAAATATAATTTAGTGGGAAAAATCCATACACATATGTCTTTCGGGCTTTATGCAAGGTACCTTCTTACTAAATTTCAAAACAATCGGCCAATGCGTTTCAGCAAAACTGCTTACAATCCTCATCGTTAAATCAGATACCGCCATCTTGAAATATAATTTAGTGGGAAAAATCCATACACATATGTCTTTCGGGCTTTACGCAAGGTACCTTCTTACTGAATTTCAAAACAATCGGCCAATTCGTTTGACAAAAACTGCGTACACTCGTCATCGTTAAATCAGATACCGCCATCTTGAAATATAAGTAAGTGAGAAAAATTCATACACATACGTCTTTCGGGTTTTACACAAGGTACCTTCTTACTGAATTTCAAAACAATCGGCCAATGCGTTTCAGCAAAACTGCTTACAATCCTCATCATTAAATCAGATACCGCCATCTTGAAATATAAGTAAGTGGGAAAAATTCATACACATATGTCTTTAGGGCTTTACACAAGGTACCTTCTTATTAAATTTCAAAACAATCGGCCAATGCGTACACTGCGTACACTCTTCATCGTTAAATCAGAGTCAGCCATCTTGAAACAGATTTAAACTGTGAAAAATTTAACACTTACGTCATTTGGGCTTTGTGCAAGGTATCTTCGAATCTAATTTCAAAACAATCGGTAATGCGCTTGATTAAAACTACACGTATAGTTATTGTAAATCAGAGGCCGCCATCTTGAAACAGAAGTTAATAGAAAATAATTTCACATATAAGTCGTTCGAGTTTTACACAAGGTAACTCCGTACAAAATTTCAAAACAATCGGTCATTGCGTTTGGCCAAAACTGAGTAACAAACAAACACACAAACACAAACCAAATGCTGAATGGTCGAGTTGAAACAGAGACAATAGTTGTTTTGTGTAGCACTGAGTTGGGTAAAAATCTTTTAAAAAATTTAACAATATCTCATAAACCATTTTTGAGATATTTTCAATACTTATTCCGGTAGTTGTCTAATTGTATTTGTAGGGGAAATAATCAAATGTCTCAATATTAAAAGCTATTTATTTTAATAACATTGTCGTATCATATATTACACGAAACGTGCACATATCAAAAAGATCAGTTGTGAGCTGTGCTTTACAAATCTTTAATTTTAATTATAAAGATAATTCACAGAGTGCAGCAGTGTATATTGGAGTCAGTACTTCAGCGTAGTAAAGTTTTGCCCCTTGCCTCCCCCCACACATAGCATGCCCCAGTTCACTTTGTCTGGACGAAATATTCGCTCTAGCATACTATACTTGCAACTGTTCAATATATAGGTAGATAATGACACAGCGCAACTAAAACGTTTTTACCTATTTCAACGCTCCCGTATAAACGTTAAGTCTGAAAATTTTAATAATTCTAATAGTTGAAATAACAGCAGACCTCGCAGTATATTATTAATTAATATTCAAAGCCTCCACGTCAACCGTAATTATTACAGAAAATGTTATTAAACCAACTTTATTAAAAATGGTATGCTTTTTCTCAAAGTTATAATAGGTATCGCCGTACAGCCGATATTACACGAAATAACCAGGAACTACTCTGTATAAAGCTCAATGTTGAATTTTTTCATTCGTTTTCTTTTCAAAATGGCGGGGTGTGATTCTATATGGAGAGCATCTTGGTTATTTCTTGTAATACGGAACGGTATCTAAACCGCTTCGAGAAAAAGAATCTTTCCAATATATTGTTGAATCACAATCCGCCATCTTCAAACGGAAGTGCTAAATGAGAAAAATCTTATATATACGTCATTCAGGCTTTATACAAAGTGCCTTTGTGCCAAATTTCAAAACAATCGGCCAATGTGTTTGATTAAAATTGTAACACTTGTAATCGTTAAATCAGAGGCAGCCATCTTGAAACTGAAATAAATTTAAAAAATGTTATACACTCTTCATTTGAGCTTTATACAGAATACCTTCTTAACAAATTTCAAAACAATCGGTCAATACGTTTGACCAAAGCTGCGTGCACTAGTCATTGTAAATCAGAGGCCGCCATCTTGAAACGGAAGAGAATGGGGAAATATTTTACACATACCTTGTTCGAGCTTTATACAAAGTAACTTCGTACCAAATTTCAAAACAATCGGTAAAGCATAAATGAAGTATTATAACATTTTTCCTGTTTCAATATGGCGACCTTTGGTTTAACGATGACGAGTGAACGTAATTTTAAACAAACGCTTTAGCCGATTGTTCTAAAATTTAGTACGAAGGTACCTTGTATAAAGCCCGAAAGATGTATGTTAAAGATTTTTTCCCATTCATTTTCTTTTCAAAATGGCGGGGTGTGATTCTATATGGAGAGCGTAGTTGTTGGTTATTTCTTGTAATACTGGCTGAACGGCAAAACCTATCATAATTTTGACCGTTTCGTTTAGAAAAAGAATAAAATTTCCAATAAAGTTGGTCCATTGACAATTTTCGTAAATATTACGGTTACCGGTTAAATTTGTCGAAAAAGTTACGAGCGCTGTCGCGGCTAATATTAGTTAAGAATACACTGCGATGTCTGCTCTCCTTGAATTAATACTATTTAATTTCTCGTGATCTTATTCCAAGTCTCTAGAGTGACAATATCGAGCCGGATTGTGTCCGATTTTCCTTCATTTTATTCTCGCAAGAATGCCGCCGCGTCGAAGGAACAGTTACGGAAGTGACAAGTGTATTTACCTCACACCGCCATTTGGGTCATCGGTGTGGTTTCCGGTCAGTTGGCTGCCGGAAGTGATCCAGACTGCCCCGCCCCGCGCAACAATCACATACTGTTTACTTTTGTCCGGTGTGCTCTGTCAATACAGTTTGCGTGACATTGGGCCGGGTCATTGTCAAAGTCAAATTGAGACGCGTGAGAACGCTGCTATGCGCGCGCGCGTACAAAAAGATTAGCAAGATTACCGATATCGGGGAAAATAATAGTGGCGCGCAGATGGTTCGCTAGAATAATTAACCTACGCATAATTTATTAAATATAGTTTTATTATAGATATTAAATCATGTGGCTTAACAATAGGTTTTTTGTCCACAATTTTTAAAAAATATTTATTTATACTGATTTTAACGGTGATTAGCCTACTATCGTAAAATAGTTTTTTTTTTTTTTTTTTTTTTTTTTTGAATGCCCCTCCTTTACTTTTTTTAATGTACAGTAATCCGTCGGTACCTTATTTGTATGTTCTTCAAAAAAAAAAATTGAATTGTACGACAAACAAACGACAAGCAATGAATTTCGTCGAGTTTCCCGAGATCAAAGAAAGGCTGTTGGTTTTTACAAAAAAATACACAAGCATACGCATGTTTCCTGGACGATAATGCGTGATAAAACAACAAAAGTTTTTTTTTAATGACGAATAAAGATGACTCTGAAACCAGTGACGGGTGGCTCGATAAATTTAAGAAACAGTGTGGAATCTGTTGTTTTTTTTTTTGCCCGTTTCTTCTTCTTTTCGTTTCACCCTCTTTGGGGTACGCTGAATTAATCATTTCTTGCGCGCTGTACTTTTCTTTGTTCCCAGTAGCTCTTCATTCTCTCTGATCTTCTTTTCCTCTCCTCTTCTGAAATGATAGGTTTAGGTTTTATTTTGGTTTTATCTTGGAATCTTATTCTTTCGTCTTTGGTAATTATCTTAGCAGTTTGGTCAAGCAGTGAATTTTCTGTAATTTTTAATTCTATTAGGTCTTTTTCAATTTCTTTAAACCAGTTCGGTTTTGTTTTACGATTATGGAAAAAATCAAACACCTGTTTCGTTAATCTATTAGAGTTCATTCTAAGAAGATGGCCGTAAAATTTATTCTCCTTTTTCTCATAGTATCTGACAGTTTTTCAATTTTCTTGTAGAGAGATTCATTTCGTATATATACTACCTTATTATCCTGAAATTTTGTTCCTATAATTTTTCTTAAGATTTTCCTTTCCGTTATTTCAAGCTTTTCTATCTGGCCTATGCGATTCATGGTTAATGTTTCTGCTGCGTACAGTGCTTCCGGCTTGATCACTGTTTTATAATGTTTTATTTTGGACCCCCATGAAAGGGATTTCTTATTGTATGTTTCTTTCATCAATTGGAAGGTCAATTCAAGTTTGTTTTTCCTGGATTCCATTGCCTTGCCTTCATCTGCATTCCAACTAATCCATTCACCAAGATATTTGAACTCTTTTACAATTTCTATTTTCTGTTCTTGGATTTTAAGGTATTTATTTGGGTATTTTGCCCGTTTATTATTTAAAACTGAAGAAAAACGTTTGCTGATTAACGAGCTTGTCCGAGCTTTTAATAAAATAGT
The DNA here is from genome assembly GCA_022606455.1 of Callitettix versicolor. Classification (NCBI taxonomy): domain Eukaryota; kingdom Metazoa; phylum Arthropoda; class Insecta; order Hemiptera; family Cercopidae; genus Callitettix; species Callitettix versicolor. The sequence continues at coordinate 20,855,405 of CM040186.1, forward strand.
TTTATATACAGGGTGTTAAAAAAAGATTCAAAAAATTCAGGGCGTGATTTCCCACATCAAAATTAGATGAAAAGTTGTGATAAATATAGGTGCGAAAACGCTTCGTTTTCTGCCTCGCCGCCATTTTGTTTTTTATAAAAAAAAATTTATACCTTGAGAACAGTTCATGAAATTTAACACACACATATACGTATCTGTATCGACGACTGTTTAAAAAAGTACCTAATTTTTATCTTAAAAGTTTTCAAAATTGCGGCCATTAAAATTTTTTAATTGTGAATAACTTTAAAATCTTATATATTATGAAAATTACTTTAATTAGATAAAATATTGCCAATTTCGTTATGAACAAAATTATACTTTATTTTTTTAGAATCCGATAAAAATTAACGAAGTTTGTGTAAGCACCATTACTGGCTTTCATAGATTGAAATTTGAGCCCGACGTCATTTCCTCTTGTGGAAAATGGGAACATGGCGGATCGTGAAGTTTATCAGGGTTCATTTTCGTATTTTCAATGCAATTTGTGAACTTAAAACATTGATACATGCAGATTTTATTACTGATTATGATAGCGAAACCAGAATTTCAAAAAGAAAAATGCTTTTGAAAATTCGCTTCGATCACGTCAGCATGACAATCATACGATTGTTTACACATTAAGTTTTCAAAAATGTACAAAAATGGTCACATATACATATTCAAGACTTACAAAATGATTTAACAAAATTAATTGTATGTTAACAAATAGCGGAATAATCTGTGTCATTAATATAACATTACTGTTAAGGGAATTGATTAAAAATGGCCGACATGGCCCACAGACTGATAAATCACTTTTATTAAATTTATTATCACACGTTACTGTTACACAGTTTTCTGTAAGGGTGGACAAAACAATGCATCCTCATAATAACCTCATTGTTGGATAGTGGATAGTTATCAATGCACTCGCATGGCACTTCCGTTCTTAACGGAACCTGTACAAATGCATCTAGTTTGAGTGCAAGGGAAAACACGACCACACTACAATACGATAATACGAGTGGAGCTAACGCCTTCCTCTGCCTAGCATTAGCCATTATAACCTACTTACACTTAGTGCTACGTTATAGAGAACGGTGTGTTGCACGCTTTATGACCAAGTGTTAAATGGGTGATAACTGCCTCCCCGCCCCTCCCCCTCCACCCAGTCTCCCGGCTTGCACTTTAAAAGCGAGGCGTTTTTTTTTCATACAATGAAATCACAGTTTAAACGTTACCAGCTATAAATAAACTATAGGCTATCAACAATTACGTCTAGGAATGTGGATTTATTGCTGAAGTAACAATAAATTGAAGTCATATTGAATTAAAGTGAAATAAACTGAAGTAGTAATACAATGAAGCAATAATAAATTGAAGTAATAATATATTGAAGTAATATTAAGTTGAAGTAACAGTAAACTGAAGTAATAATAAATTAAAGCAATAATAAATAGAATTAATAATAAATTGAAGTAATAATAAATTGAAGCAATAATAAATTTAAGTCATTATGAATTGAAGTAAAATAAACTGAAGTAATAATACAATGAAGCAATAATAAATCGAAGTAATATTAGTTAAAGTAACAATAAACTGAAGTAATAATAAATTAAAGCAATAATAAATTGAAGTCATATTGAATTGAAGTAAAATAAACTGAAGTAATAATACAATGAAGCAATAATAAATCGAAGTAATATTAGTTAAAGTAACAATAAACTGAAGTAATAATAAATTGAAGCAATAATAAATTGAAGTCATATTGCATTGAAGTAAAATAAACTGAAGTAATAATACAATGAAGCAATAATAAATCGAAGTAATATTAGTTAAATTAACTATAAACTGAAGTAATAATAAATTAAAGCAATAATAAATTGAAGTCATATTGAATTGAAGTAAAATAAACTGAAGTAATAATACAATGAAGCAATATATTATGAAGTAATAATAAATTGTAGTCATATTAAATTGAAGCAAAATAAATTAAAGTAATAATAAATTGAAGTAATAATAAATTAAAGTAATAATTAATTAAAATCATATTGAACTGAAGTAAAATAAATCGAAGTAATAATAAACTTTAGTAATAATAAATGAAGAAATAATAAATCGAAATAGTAAAAATGTGTAGAAATAATAGGCCTAAATTTAAGTAATAATAAATTGAAGTAATATTAAGTTGAAGTAACTTAAAGTTGAAGTTTATTATTATAAACTAAAGTAATAATAAATTGAAATAATGTTAAATTGAAGTAATAATACGTTGAAGTAATATTAAATTGAATTGACGTAATAATAAGTAGAAACAATAATAAATATTCAGTATATAATGAACTGAATTCATATTACATCGAAGTCAAATAAATGGAAGTAATAATAAATTGAAGTGATTTTAAATTGAAGTAATAATAAATTGAAGTCATAATAATTGAAGTAGTAATAAAATGAAGTGATATTAAATGGAATTTAAGTAACATTAAATTGTAGTAATAATAATTATTGAATTAATAATAAATTGAAGAAATATTAAGTTAAAAATAATAATAAACTCATCATATTAAATTGAATTAATGATAAAGTAAAGTCATACTAAATTGAATTAATAATAAATTGAAGTAATATTAAATTGCCGTAATAAGAAATTGAAGTTTGTTTCAAATGTAGTACACTCTGACGTGAATTGCAATTCTTCGCACAAAACAAGACCAAGATTTGATAATCGATTTTCAAAAAAAAAAATTTAGACCGATAATTCGAGTAGTTTTTCTGCAACGGATTTTTCGTGAAAACAACTGATTGTGAGAAGGTTTGTGAATTATTTATAAAAATTTCGTGTCATTGGTCGCAAAGTGTCTCGCGCGAGTCCTTGTCGTGTACACGCTTAAATAGCGTCAAAACTTATCGACCGTCATCGAACCGATGACAAACAGACAGATACCTAAGTCGTACAAATAGTGGCATCCGGGACTGTAAGAGTAATTGCTTTTGTAAACAACGCGATTCAGACAAAGAAATATGCGCACGCAATCCTAGACTTGCCTGAACTAATAGTCCTAGTGGGCACACGCAACCGATGCACTCACTTTCTCAGATGCGATACGACATTTGTTCAACAGTAGAATACAAATATTTTTTATAAAATAGAGGGGAAAAAACTTAAAAAATCATAATCAGCATTAAAGTCTACATAAATTAGCATTTTAAACTCAAAAAAAATTACAATAAAAAAAATAAACCATGACCTCGGTCAAATTCATTTACCACTTGAAATGTACTTTGAAACATTAAAATGTGTAATCATGCAGTTTTTAACTGTGATAAAGGTGAAAATGTACTTTTTTTCATTTAGGATTTGCAACGACCAGAATTTTGGGACTCGTGAATAGTTTTTACATGGTTACGATCTTTTCCAAATCATTATTGTAGCAGATTTGTGTGCCAATTTTTGTATCAGAACTGTACATTTTCGTTATTTATTAACGAAATTCCATTGAAAAAATGAGCTATTTCATTAGTCATCACGGTAAAACTCTGACCCACAAACTTGAAATGAGTGTCGATCCTGACCCCTACATCAATGTTACAGTGGTCGTTGAGACGTATGTGTGTGTGTGTGTGTGTGTATTTGTTTTTTTTGCGATGCCAAAAAAGGTGGAAAAAATCTTTTATAGACTACCTGGGGTAGGGCACACACTACCCCAGAGTGTGGGACTCAAATTGAGTTCAAACTCAAATTACGATATATTGTTACCCACTAAAAAAACCACCAAAAGCATTCCTCTTCTGTAAACCTCCCCACGGAACCGCCGCCAAGCATTATTTCATGGGAAGATGGACTGGCTGAACGCCTACTCTTCTACAGCGTTGGCTCTCCTCTCTCGATCCTCAGCCTTCAACTTCTTCATGACCACTGCCGCGAATCCTGCAATAGCCCTCCAGTTGGCCTCTGACTTGGCCATCATAGTCGCAACCAGACTTTCCGGTGCAATGCTGTCTCGCAGATATGTTTGCAGCGTCATCCTTTTCTTGTCGATTCTCCGACACCGGAAAAACACATGCTCCGCATCTTTCTCCACTACTGGAAGGCAGAGGGGACAAGCCGAGTCCGTTTCCAGCCCGAAACTGTACAAGTAAGCTCGGAAGCAACCATGCCCAGTGAGAATCTGTGTGAGATAGAAATCCACCTCTCCATAATTCCTGTTGCACCAATCCTGGATGTTACCTATGAGTTGGTATGTCCATCGTCCATTTGTTGATTCGTCCCACTGTCGCTGCCATGTCTCCATGGTCCGATTTCGCTCCTCTGTAATTGCGATTGTATGACTATACCGCAGCTCAGCACTTCGCTTACGCCAGTACAGCCTCGCACATTCATCAGCCATCAGCTCCATTGGGGGTTCGCCCGCCACTACGCATGCATCGTCGTAGGAAACTGTTCGGTAACCACTCACGACACGCAGCAACGCACGGCGGTGCACCGCATTAACCTTGCGCGCATATCTCGCGACCATCATAGCCTGGCTCCAAATCGGCGCTCCGCAAAGGAGCACCGAGCTTACTACCCCAGGCAGGAGTGTGTATATGTGTGTGTTTGTGTGTGTGTGTGTGTGTGTGTGTGTGTGTATGTATGTGTGTGTGTGTGTGCGTCTGTCTGTCTGTCCGTGTATGTGTGTGTCTGTCTGTCCGTGTGTGTGTGTCTGTCTGTGTATGTGTGTGTGTGTGTGTGTGTGTGTGTGTGTGTGTGTGTGTGTGTGTGTATGTATGTGTGTACGTGTGCGTCTGTCTGTCTGTCCGTGTATGTGTGTGTCTGTCTGTCCGTGTGTGTGTGTCTGTCTGTGTATGTGTGTATTTGTGTGCGTATGCGCGCGCACATGTGTCTGTGTGTATGTGTGTGTCTATGTCTCTCTGTCTATGTGTGTGTGTGTGTATGTGTGTGTGTGTGTGTTTGCGATGCTAAAAAAGGTGGGAAAACCCTTTTATAGACGACCTGCAGTAGGGTAACGTCACTCCTCAGAGTGTGGGACTCAAGTTCAAACTCAAGAGATATTGCTACCCACCAAAATACTACCAGCATTCGTCTTCTACAGTGCACCCCATGGAACCGCCGCCAGGCATTACTTCGCGGGGATTTGGACTGGCTGTCCGAGTACCCGTCAACAGCCTAGGCTCTCCTTTCGTGATCTTCCTCAGCCTCTTCATGACCACTGCAGCGAATCCTGCAATAACCCTGCATTTGCAACAACATACGCAGAGGAATAGGCATACTTTGCAACTAGTATGGGTCCGTACTTTCACTGGAATGGTGGTATTAAAGGCATCCATGTTTTCAGATTAAAAAAAAACTTTGCTAACCAAAGCTGACGTGGTTTTTTCCCATTTAAGATGTACATACTGCAGTTTTAAGTTGTTCAAATTTCTATGTGCATTGTTTTGTCCATGTATTAATTTGTTTAATATATAGATACATTTTTATGTTCTCTTATTACTTAGTGAAATAGAATACACTGCTAGTTAGTTAACCTTGATAAAAAATAATGATAAAGTGATAAAATGATAAAAATGATGAACAAAAAAAACTTACCTATTTTCATCAAGTAAACACTTGCCCATTTAAGCAGTTCTTATAAACTACTGCAGCTCCGACAGTTAGATCTTTAAAAGGGCAGATAGGTGTGTATCTCGGGAGATAAATTCGACCAAAGCACAAGTTGCAGTAATGGGGTCTGTCTGCCCTTCCCTTGCCGTCTTAACATCGCAAAGACAAAGTGCGCAGTAAATCTGCACAACGGAAATGAACGATGATGCACGAAGATAAACGACGGTATAAGCATCTGGACTACGTAACGTATTATAACGGAGACGAGTTTTAAGATGGGAAATTTATTCAAAAATTTATCAAAAATAAAGTGCACGGTAATGGAAGAAGGAGCGCCTTATTTATCTGCGTCTTATTTATTTAGTGCGAAACTTTAAGTGGAATTAAACGTACCGCGCAGCTGTCTCGCAGACGTGATAGAAGCGAAGTACTTTTTTTTGTCTAAAACTTTTTGTAATCCTGATTTCACCGACATAATCAGCATTACAATCTGCGTACATTTGCACTTTAAACATTGAAAATACGATAATGAACCCTGACCGCCGTCAAAACACTTCTTAATGCCAACCGATTTGGAAAATTCAAAAAGCTAATTTATGCATTTTTAACGCTGATTACGGTGATGAAATCAGATTGTCAAAAAAATTTAAGATAAGAAATTAAAGTTTGAAATGGCCGCCATTTTGAAATGGTTAAACGAATTTTGCGAACATATACGTAATAATGTTAAAGACTTTTCGAAAAGTTATTTTAGGGGTCAGGATAGGTGTTCATTTCAAGGTCCCGGAACTGGGTCTTATAATAGTTAATTTTTCAAATATATATTAGCTACTAATAACATTGTGTTTTGCTAAATAATACGGAAAGGTTATTGTTACAGATATAACACGATTTTTTTAATTTCCATTTGAAAATGAGCTATTAGAGCAGTCACATGGTAAGACCCACACCCTGGACCTTGAAATGAGCGCCGATCCTGACCCCTAAATAACTTTTTGAGAGGTCGTTAACAAAAAAAAAAAAAAAAAATATATATATATATATATATATATATATATATATATATATATATATATGTGTGTGTGTGTGTGTGTGTGTGTGTGTGTGTGTGTGTGTGTGTGTGTGTGTGTGTGTGTGTGTTTGTATGTATGTTTTAGCACGTTCGAACTACACACAAAAAATTATTTTTGTAATATATGGACATAGCATTAACCTGGGAAATTCGATTGGCATTATCGAAATTGCGGCCGTCTCATATCTAAAGAATCATAACTTGTCTTCAGTTCGTGAAAGAAATCTGATTTCACCATAGTAATCAGCGTTATAAACTACATACATTAGCATTTTGTTTTTTTCAAATCAGTTGGCGTAACATTTTAATTTGATTTGCGGTCAGGGTTCATTTTCGTATTGTCAATATGCAAAATTTTTAATTCCACTATGTGCAGTTTTCGTGCTGAATATGATGGTGAAAGCATGATTTAAAAAAAGTAAGGTAAACAAATATTTTGTTGGAAATTTACTTCTATCACGTCAGCCAAACAGCTACGATCAGTTGACTGTTATCCGTAGTGTTTTCTAATATGAAATAATAATCAATATTACGAAGTTATCGGTCAGTCTATTGTCTGAACACTCACACACACACACACACAATCTCTTTCTCTCTCACACACACACACACACTCACGCACACACATACACACACAAAATCTCTTTCTCTCACACACACGCACGCGCGCACACGCACGCACATACACACACGTGCACTAACGCACGTGCACTAACGCACGTGCACACACACACAAAATCTCCCTCTCTCTCTCTCTCTCTCTCTCTCTCTCTCTCTCTCTCTCTCTCTCTCTCTCTCTCTCTCTCACACACACACACACACACACACACACCCACACACGCGCGCGCGCATACACATACACACACACTAACGCACGTGCACACACACACACACACACACACAATCTCTCTCTCTCTCTCTCTCTCTCTCTCTCTCTCTCTCTCTCTCTCTCTCACACACACACACACACACACACACACACACACACACACACACACACACACACACATATACACATCTCTCTCTCACACACACACTCACTCACACACACACTCTTTCTCTCACACACACGCACGCACGCACACGCACGCACACGCACGCACGCACATACACACACGTGCACTAACGCACGTGCACACACACACACACACACACACAATCTCTCTCTCTCTCTCTCTCTCTCTCACACACACACACACACACACACACACACACACACACACACACACGCACGCACGCACGCATACACATACACACACACTAACGCACGTGCACACACACACACACACACACACATCTCTCTCTCTCTCTCACACACACACACACACACACACACACACACGCACGTACTCACGCAATCGCGTGCACGTACGCACACGCGCACACAGTATATTTTTTAACTGCCCTTAAAACTGATTTATAGATCAGGTTGAACGCTCATTTCAAAGTTCAATCAGATCTAAGTCTGACCATTAAGGCCGGATCTGGCCTTTTTTCCAAAAAATAATGTTCGCAAAAATATCTTTTAAATTGTTTCCGATGCGGTCAACGTAATTTCGGAGCAAGTTATGCATTTAAATAATTCATCATCAGTAAGTTTGTACAGCGGTTATTTTATATTCCAACAAACAGAGAACAATTGCATTAAGTCCGTCGAAGTGCTTTGTCCGGTAAATTGAGTGACCCGTTGTCCCGCTGTTTGCATAAAACCGGACTCAATAAATATTTTGCTTAAAATTCAGTTGACTTTAGTTAAATATGCATTAAATGCATAATGTATGCCGTATAGCGTTTCGTACAGTAAACGTAAATTAAACGCAAAATATGCATATGCATTTTTAACGTTATATTACGTCACGCAAAGCATTTCA
>CM040186.1:20868973-20931473 GCA_022606455.1 Callitettix versicolor
TCTAAACTTAAATGCCTCAGTTTGTGTTAGAATACTCAAAAAATAAGAGCACACACTCAGAGCTGATTCAACAAGTGGTTGAAAACAAGAATTTGAACTAAAATATACAAGGGATTAGGGATCCAGAAGTCGCGAAGAAAACGAAACGAAAAAGTTACAAAATAGCTTATAAATACCGCATCAGAATAAGGATGTGTACAAGACAACAGTAAACAACTTACTGACGTCCGCTCATGTCAACACTGAATGGAGGGGGGGCCTATCTGGTTAGGGTAAAGAAACCTAACGCTTCTTTTCTCTTTCTCTCTCTCTCTCTCTCTCTCTCTCTCTCTCTCTCTCTCTCTCTCTCTCTCTCTCTCTCTCTCTCTCTCTCTCTCTCTCTCTCTCAAATTTCTAGTCTGAGGTCTCGTAATGATCCCTTTATTATTTCTTGAAAAATGTTAATCTTTATTTAACTAAAATTATATTTATTTTTAATTTTAAGTTTACTTTTAAATAGGTACAGCCGCAAGGGCTTTATTTATAAACTGGTTTGGTATTCATGAGGTTTCAATTATTTTCCTTTTACGTAGTTACGGACCTAGGGTTACGGTCTAGTTGCATATTTAATGAGAAAGTTTATTCATTTCTCTCGAAACGACGAGTTTTTTATTCAAACACACGCACGCACACACGCACACACACACACACACACACACACACACACACACACACACACACACACACACACCCACACACACACACACACACACACACACACACACACACACACACACACACACACACACACACACACACACACACACACACACACACACACACACACACACACACACACACACACACACACACACACACACACACACACAACAAACACACATACACATACACACCCGCCAAAGTAACAATTTTAAACACATACACAATATACACACAATATTAACACACACCATATGGACAATAAGCATAAGAGCACCATCTTGGTACACACACTCTAAATTAAGACATACGATCACATCCTGCCTTCTTGATCATTTATGAAACAGTCGTAAAAATTTATATACACAGTCCTCGTACACAGTTCAAACACACACAGCGACAATACAAGACATGCACATACACACACGATAAGTCGTAAACATTTCTTTTACAAACAATTGTACCACAACCTGATGTACACCTAGTTTCACACATTCTATTATATTTATAATCGATTTGTTACATTCGTTAATCAGAACAATTTCACACAACTGTTTCAAACATTCATCACGTTACGACACAACACACAATTGAAAATCTGATTTCACCATCGTAATCAGCATAAATTAGCTTTGTGAAATTTCAAAAATCAGATGACATTAAAAATTCAATTTGACAGTGGTCAGGGTTCATTTCTCGCGTTTTCAACGTGTTTTACAAACAAATATATGAAGATTTTAATGCTTATTATGATGGTGAAATCAGTTTTTCAAAAATGATTACATGCGTTGATTGTTTATTTTCACTGACATAGAAGCATTTTAAACACACACACACACACACACACACACACACACACACACACACACACACACACACACACACACACACACACACACACACACACACACACACACACACACACACACACACACACACACACACACACACACACACACACACACACACACACACACACACACACACACACACACACACACACACACACACACACACACACACACACACACACACACACACACACACACACACACATGATAGCAAATGTCTGAATAAACAGTAAAAATAACAAATAATTCCCGCTAAAGTAACAATTTTAAAGCAAAACAGAATATACCAGAATATTAACACCGACCATATGGAAAATAAGCTATAAGAGCGGCCATCTTGGTAAGCCCCTGACTCTAAATTAGGAAATACGATCAGATCCTGCCTTCTTGATCATTTATGAAAGAGTCGTAAAAATTTATATACACTAGTCCTCGTACAGTCCGAGTTCAAACTTGAAGCGAGAATAATGTTGAAGATGCCACATACGGTTTTGGCGATAAGTCGTAAACATTTCTTTTAAAAACAATTGTACCGAACCTGATGTAGGCCTACACCTAGTTTCAATGTGATTCTATTATATTTATAATCGATTTGTTAATGTTCGTTAATCAGAAAATTTCGTTCAACTGTTTCAAAATGGTTTCGATTCTTCAACGTTACGAGCTGTAACGTTTTTGTTCTAAAAAATTTGAAAATCTGATTTCACCATCGTAATCAGCATAAATTAGCTTTGTGAAATTTCAAAAATCAGATGACATTAAAAAAATCAATTTGACAGTGGTCAGGGTTCATTTCTCGCGTTTTCAACGTGTTTTAGAAATAAATATATGAAGATTTTAATGCTTATTATGATGGTGAAATCAGATTTTCGAAAAATGATTAGCGGTGCTGTGATTGTTTATTTTCACTGACGTGATAGAAGCGATTTTTAAACTTTTCTCTACCCCAGGAAACTTTAAGAACTAAATAACGAAGGTAAGATATCGGTGAATGACCGCTCTCCTGGCCGCGAGGCTTTGTAAAGCAACAAGCGATGACGAGGCCCGAAGTGACGAGTCTGAGGTCGTCGCTTATCGTACAGAAATCTAGAAACGGAAGCGAGCAATTGGCGCTGTCATACGACGGCAGACAGACGGACAGAACACGCGAAGTCACTCAGCCTGCCAGAATGCGTGTCGGATACAGGAAGTGCGCTTGTCTTGTTTATTGCACGCATTACCGGGGCGTTTAGGGTTTGTATTTTTGTGTATTGAAGTCTGTGGGCGGGTGAGAGTACTGTGGCTCGTTGGGTTTATTGGATACTAAGTAATAGTACTTTGTTTTATCAGGGTAGTAAAGTAACCTTGGATTAAGGATTTTATGGCTCTTGCTTCGATTGTGTAAGTAAGGACTACTTTATCTACACCTTAGCGTTGGCAACACTTTTTTTAGAAAAAATGTGGAAGCCCTATTATTAACGCAACTGTACTTCAAAGAACAGTAACCTCGCAATACATTCTTAACTGGAAGTTCAAAAAACAGTACACCTCGCCGTTTATTCATAGCTAGAAGTTCAAAGAACAGTAACCTCGCAATACATTCTTAACTGGAAGTTCAAAAAACAGTACACCTCGCCGTTTATTCATAGCTAGAAGTTCAAAGAACAGTAACCTCGCAATACATTCTTAACTGGAAGTTCAAAAAACAGTAGACACCTCGCCGTTTATTCATAGCTAGAAGTTCAAAGAACAGTAACCTCGCAATACATTCTTAACTGGAAGTTCAAAAAACAGTACACCTCGCCGTTTATTCATAGCTAGAAGTTCAAAGAACAGTAACCTCGCAATACATTCTTAACTGAAAGTTCAAAGAACAGTAACCTCGCAATACATTCTTAACTTGAAGTTTAAAAAACAGTAGGCCTCGCCTTTTATTTATAGCTAGAAGTTCAAAGAACAGTAACCTCGCAATACATTCTTAACTGAAGTTCAAAAAACAGTAGACACCACCGTTTATTCATAGCTAGAAGTTCAAAGAACAGTAACCTCGCAATACATTCTTAACTGGAAGTTCAAAAAACAGTAGACACCACCGTTTATTCATAGCTAGAAGTTCAAAGAACAGTAACCTCGCAATACATTCTTAACTGGAAGTTCAAAAAACAGTAGACACCACCGTTTATTCATAGCTAGAAGTTCAAAGAACAGTAACCTCGCAATACATTCTTAACTGGAAGTTCAAAAAACAGTAGACACCACCGTTTATTCATAGCTAGAAGTTCAAAGAACAGTAACCTCGCAATACATTCTTAACTGGAAGTTCAAAAAACAGTAGACACCACCGTTTATTCATAGCTAGAAGTTCAAAAAACAGTAACCTCGCAATACATTCTTAACTGGAAGTTCAAAAAACAGTAGACACCACCGTTTATTCATAGCTAGAAGTTCAAAGAACAGTAACCTCGCAATACATTCTTAACTGGAAGTTCAAAAAACAGTAGACACCACCGTTTATTCATAGCTAGAAGTTCAAAGAACAGTAACCTCGCAATACATTCTTAACTGGAAGTTCAAAGAACAGTAACCTTGCAATACATTCTTAACTGGAAGTTCAAAGAACAGTAACCTCGCAATACATTCTTAACTGAAAGTTCAAAGAACAGTAACCTCGCAATACATTCTTAACTGGAAGTTCAAAGAACAGTAACCTTGCAATACATTCTTAACTGGAAGTTCAAAGAACAGTAACCTCGCAATACATTCTTAACTGGAAGTTCAAAAAACAGTTGATCCCGCCGTTTATTCATAGCTAGAAGTTCAAAGAACAGTAAGCTCGCAATACATTCTTAACTGAAAGTTCAAAGAACAATAACCTCGCAATACATTCTTAACTGAAAGTTCAAAGAACAGTAACCTCGCAATACATTCTTAACTGGAAGTTCAAAAAACAGTTGACCCCGCCGTTTATTCATAGCTAGAAGTTCAAAGAACAGTAACCTCGCAATACATTCTTAACTGAAAGTTCAAAGAACAGTAACCTCGCAATACATTCTTAACTGAAAGTTCAAAGAACAGTAACTTCGCAATACATTCTTAACTGGAAGTTCAAAGAACAGTAACCTCGCAATACATTCTTAACTGGAAGTTCAAAAAACAGTAGACTTCGCCGTTTGTTCATAGTTATCAGTTCAAAGAACAGTAACCTCGCAGTATATTCTTAACTGGAAGTTCAAAGAACAATAACCTTGCAGTATATTCTTAACTAGTAGCTCAAAGAACAGTAACCTAGCAAGTACTTTCTTAACTAGAAGTTCAAATACCAGTAACCTCGCAGTATATTCTGAACTATTAGTTCAAAAAGCAGTAGACCTCGCAGTATATTCTTAATTAATATACAGAGCTCTCCACGACAGACCTCGTAACTTTTTCCGCCAATTTAACCGGTAACCGTAATACTCACGACAAATATTACTGGACCAACTTTATTGGAAACTTTATGCTCTTTCTTAATGAGGCTGGCAAAGTTATGATAGGTTTTGCCGTTCAGCCAATATTACAGGAAATAGTCAGCAATTATACTCGGCATCGTTAAACCAGTAGCCGCCATGTTGAAACTGAAGTAAATTGGAAAACATGTTACACATACATCAATTGGGCTTTATACAAGATATCTTCGTATCAAATTTCAAAACAATTAATTAATGCTAATGGCTATCTGCGTGCACACATTGTAAATCAGAAGCAGCTCTTGAAACGGTAGTGAATTGGAAAAGGGCTTACACACGTCTTTTGGGCCTTATAGAATGTACCTTCGTATCAAATTTCAAGAGAATCGGTCAATGCGTTTGATTAAAATTGCGTACACTCGTCATCGTTAAATCAGAATCCGCCATCTTGAGATGAAAATAAACGAGAAAAACTTTACATACACTTCGTTCGAGCATTGTATTTGGTACTTTCTTGTAAAAATTTCAAAACAATTAACGCGTTTGGCTTAAATTTAGTATACTAGTCGTCTTTAAATCATAGGCCGCCATCTTGAAACGGAAGTTAATTGGATACGTTTTGCACATACGTTGTTCGGACTTAACACAATGTATATTTTACCGAATTTCAAAAAAAAAACGTTATTAAACAACAACAAACCAAATGCCGACGGTCGAGTTAAACAGCTCGCTTCGCTCGATCAATAATCGTGGCACGCGCTGTCTCGCTGATATGACGGAAGCTAATTTATAAAAATAATTTCTATTTCACCATCATAATCAACACTGAAATATTTTAGCGATTTTTGAATCTTTTTCCAGAAAAAAAACGATCTATTAGGACAGCCATCATGGTAAAACCTAGACGCAACTTTACTATGATCTCATTTAAACTAATCACAAAAATCGATTTTGGTACGAAAATTATTTTACAGTCAAGGTCAAATTATTTTACTGTACTTTGACGTAATTTGATAATTAAAAATGGTAATTTATGCAGCTTATAACAATGAAATCAGATTTGCAAAAATTACGAAATGAAATTATATTTTTTTTTAATGTGCTTCCATCACGTCAGCAAGACAGCTGCGCGTTGCAAGCAACGTTTTCTGTACATCATAGATTTATAACGCTTGTTATTTCTTCGATGGTGCAGAAGATATTTAAAACACTCTTTGTCTTTTTAATGCAACCAACGATGGGGGAGGGGGAACGTTGCAGAAGGCGAGTATATTCATTCCGAGGAAAATGTCAGCACGTATAAATGTTAAAATAAAACTGTTTCTTTACCATTTAATTCTGAAATAAACTGCGAATTCACTGTAAAATGTCTGTGTACAGTAGAACAGTGGTTGGGGAAATGTTATGCAGAATTTTTAAGGTTATGCTGTGAATGTTAAATATTCGGTAGCTTTTAAACTTTCTAAATGAAAATTAAAAACCTTTGAATATATCCATACTACATACTTATACGAGCTTTGTTCAGAAAGTAACGAGAATTTTTAAATTTCGCGGGCTTGGAAAGTTCGATTGTCAAACATTTTTTTATTATGTTGGTATACATGCCCTTGAAGTATGATAAAACTTTCAGCTGTTTTCATTGTTGACTTTGCCTGTGTCAGCCACTAAGGTTAGACGTGTTTTTATGAGCTCGGCGATTTTCGTTTGTTAAAAGAAATGGATCGAAGAATTTGTATAAAATTTTAGGCAAAAGTGGAATAAAGTGTAACAAACTATGTGAAATGTTGACAAAGGCCTATGATGAGTCTGCTATGAGTAAAGCAAAAGTTTACGAGTGGTATATACGTTTCCGAGAAGGCCGTGAAGACGTAGATGACGAACACCCTGGACGCCCAAGCACATTAACAACCGATGAAAACTTGGAAAAAGTGAAAGAAATGGTTATGAACAATCGCCGAATCACAATTAAAGAGGTCTCTGACGATGTTGGCATATCGATTAGATCTTGACATGACGTTGTTTCCAATGTTCCAATTCGTTCAAAAATTGTTGAATTTTGAACAATAACAGCGGCGAATGGAAGTTGCTCAGGAGTCACTAAATGAAGTCAACGACGATGCAGAATTACTGAAACGTATTATAACAGGTGACGAAACATGGGTTTACGGATATGACGTCGAAACTAAGGCTTAATCATCCAGTGAAGGCATTCTGGCTCGCCAAGACCGAAAAAGGCTCGAAAAGTGCGGTGAAACGTGAAGATTATGCTCACTGTGTTCTTCAATATTAATGGCATAGTGCATTATGAATTCCTGCCACCAGGTGAAACGGTCAATAAGGAGTACTACCTACAAGCTCAACGCCGTTTGCGTGAAGCAATCCGAAAAAAACGCCCGGATCTGTGGAAAAACAATTCATGGCTTTTGCACCACGATATTGAACCAGCTCACACTTCATTGCTTGTTCGTAAATTTTTGGCCAAAAACAGTACTGTAAACGATGCCCCAGCCTCCA
Organism: Callitettix versicolor; assembly: GCA_022606455.1. NCBI lineage: Eukaryota > Metazoa > Arthropoda > Insecta > Hemiptera > Cercopidae > Callitettix > Callitettix versicolor. Next base: position 20,876,463 of record CM040186.1, read on the forward strand.
TATTCGCCAGACTTCGTGTGACTTTTTCCTATTTCCAAAAATAAAGAGAACCTTAAAGGGCCGTTGTTTTACAGCCGTATATGACATTAAAAGCGCATCGCTGAAAGAACTAAAGGCTATCTCAAAGATCGAGTTTGAGAAGTGTTTCAAGGATTGGAAGAAGCGCTGGCACAAGTGCATAATCTCCAATGGGGACTATTTTGAAGGCGACAACATCAATGTAGAAGAATAAATAAATATTTTGTTCAAAAAATTAAAATTCTCGTTACTTTTTGAACACATTTCAAAAGATTTCAAGAGGTATTTTCAAAATAATTAGATTTAACACTTTTTTCTAAAAATGACTATTTCTTTACGTTCGTTACAGAAAATTTCGTGTTGCAGTGAAATCTAATTGAGAATATCGGACAGAAACAGTGTAGAATGCATGAAACAGTTGATTATCACACAGATTCCAGTCATTGAGTATCAATAATGTAATACAAAATCAAGCGACTTGACCATAGATAAACTACTTAGTTCGAATACTGAAAGGTGAGAATGGAATAAATGCTAAATTAAATAATGATATATTTAAAAGTTTTAAAATATTACAACAAACCATGCAAGTGTAATATTATTATTTATAAATTTTGGTAATAATAACAGAAACTACAATTATATACAAGTGTTATTATAGGTATAATAATATTTAAACAGATGTTATGTACGTGTTTGTGTAACTTTTAGGTTATAAAAGGCAATTTCACGTTGTGAAGAGGGTTTGTATCGAATTTAGAAAGTAAACAAAAATGATCAGGTGACTTTAGTTGCTATACCCACAGATAATTGTATGCCTGGGGATGTCCCACACTTCGCATATCTCCCCGCATTTATCTCCCCACAACTTCAACAAAAAAGACCTGAACAATCTCGAAAAATTTATATACCTAGTTTATATCAAAACAAAATAACATTCTTTTAAATTTGTAATATTTTATATAGGCTATATATTTGCCTTTATGAGCTTAAACAAATGGGCCTTTTGAAAAATTCACCAAGTATAATGGTTTCTTTACGCCGACCGACCTTTGTCAGTTTGGGCAGAATAAGGTACAAAGGTTACTTTTACGTTTTGACGTCAAATAGATTTTTTTTGCTTTTTTTGTTATTTTAAGGCGAAAAGTACATTATCGCCTCCCTAATATAAGTGTGAGAGTAAAGTGTTAAGGTCGTAGGTGTAAGTGTGTTTTAGACTCGGATACCGCGAGGGACGTCTAAATCCTCTCAATAGGGAATGGATTTTGAAAATAACACTTAAATCGTAAGCTACAAACGGTACAGTCCACGTCGCAGCAGACCACGACGACATGGAAGCCAGTTAATCTTTTCTTGTCCGTAGTTTATATTTGAAACCAGACGCTTAATCAATACGTGTTTTCAAAGCATATGTTTGACAAGTTTATTAGCAAATTTCCGTTAGAAAAATGAGTGGCCATCGTGGTAAAACCCAGACCCGGAACCTTGAGACTAATAGGTTAACTATCTTGTCTTCTAGATCACTTTTTGAGTAATGTAAGGGAATGAGTTTGTGTGTTTTTGGTCCGATTTCATTCAAACTTGGCGAGAAAATCGACTATGTTATTAGCTTCGATAAGTCTGTTAACCAGCGCAATTCGTTTAGCAGTTTCAAAATGGCAGTCTTTATCTTATAATTTCGTAATTTTTGTCTTAATTATTTTTTAAAACCTGATTTTTTTTCATCATTGTAATCAACGTTAAGAACTGCATAAATTGCCATTTTGAATTTTCAAAATCCGTACAAATTAAGAACATTTTGACGGCGGTCACGGTTCATTTTCCTATTTTCAATACAATTTGCTAATACAGCAACTATATGTCGTAAATTTAATGCTGATTATGATGGTGAAATCAGAATTTTTCCATGAAAGAAAAGATTTTTCAAATTCGTTTCTATCACGTCAGCGAGACATCTGCGTGCAGCGATTATTTCTGATAAAATGTTCGTTTATTTTACATGACGTTAAATTAAACTTTCGTTAAATTTGTTTTAACAGTGTGAAATTCCTTTAAAAGTTTCAAAATGGCAGCTATTCAAAATTTTTAAAAAAATTTAAGTTTTTTGTATTAAATTGTTCTTCTAAACTTCATTTCACTACCATAACAGGCATTTTAATTTTTCGAAATCCGTTGAAACTGAGAAATTGGATTTAACGGCGGTCAGGGTTCATTTTCGTTAATTCTATGTAATTTGAATATTTAAAATGTTATTACGCATAAGGATTTTATTTATGATTGTGATGATAAATCATAACTACAAAACAAAATGATAAACTAGAAGCATAATTCTTTGTAATTCGATTCCGCCATATACGCGAGACAGATGCGTGCGATTTTTGCTTTATATCCTTCATATACATCTAAATTGATAATGTAGAAAGACTATTTGTACTTTACTGTAGACAGACAGACTCCTCATAAAAGCGTAACTCATAAAAACATGCATTCAAGTAAGCAAAAACTATTTTCCTCTTCCATTCATTTGTTAAACGTTGAAAAACAAAGACCAGAGTTAAAAATGGCGTAACTTTAAAACAAACGATCCCAACAATTTGCGCAAACTTTACAAAAGAATGCCATTTATAAAATCCTTTACGAGGGCACTTGAGTAAATTGTTGTTTCAAAATAAAGAGCATAGAATATAACAATAAGTGTCCTTTGTGTAACTGCATTAGTATAGTAAACAGCATTATGGCGTCGACATGAAGAACAATGTTTTATGTAAACGGTTGGACATTTGCATTATCTGTGCTTTTATTTATCATCTGTGTAAATTTAACTTCAGTTGAAATCATGGTTTAGTTAAAAATATAAAACGTTTTAATTTTTTTTTTTTTCCCATTTATTTGTAATCAAACCGTGTAAGATGAAACGAAAATATAAATTAAAGAAAGGTTGTATCTAGGTTTTAACCGGAAATTGTAGAGGCCATCTTAGTAAGACACAGACCCGGATCTTAATAAACACGATCCCGTTCTAAAGATCGAAAATATTTCAGTTCGCATTTTGGGTCAAAACAATTGCGTTTGGTAGCAGCGTGTCCCAGACAATTTCAAAACTTGACGGATTCGTAACTTTTTTTGTCTTGAACTTCTGAAAAACTCTTTTTTGATTTTCATTAACCTTTGAAATAAAAAAAGTTAAATTTGAAAACTGTCACGTTTAATTTCTTACTTTTTAATATAGCTACCAATAATTGAAAATATTAAAATGCCAATAAATGCAAATTGCAATTCTGAATATGACAGTGATATCAAAATTTCTAAAAAAACGACAGAGATATTTTCTACAAAATTAGCGAGACAGCTGCGTGCGGCGATTTTTATAATTAATTTTTTTAAACTGAACAAGTCCAACTTACGATTAAAAAAAGTAATTTAAAAAAAGACTGTTTTAAAGTCTGCATAAATATGCCTCCGCAGGCTTATTTTTTATTTTTGTATTTACTTTGACTTCTGTCTGCGGCGAGTGATTGCGCAGACTGATTGATTGCACAAACTTTGCAGGTTTCCATGAAGCCAGTAGTTAATTAATTGAACACGTAACGCATGGACGCGTGGAACGATGACGTATAAGTTCGAATAAAGACCTCCATTTTGTTTTTTTATTTTTTTTCTTTCTCTCTACTAAAGAGATAAATCGTTATAAAATAACGAAAATTCAACGGTTTTTTCGTGCAAAAACATTTTCAGCGACCGAGTTAAACATTCACAAAAAACCGTAATAACCGGGTAAACAGTGAACATAAAAATTCCAGTTTCCAGTACACTGTTCTAGAGGTGGGCGTTTCTGCTATTTTCACAAAACGTCAACAAACTGTTTGTTGAGGAATAAAAGCTGCTTTTTAAAACAGTTGAAAAAAACAGGTTTAGAAAACTGAAACTCAAAGTTGTATTAGCAGCTAAAACATAAAGCACATAAGTTCAGTTTTCTAAGACTACTTTTTCATTCCCATTACCATCATGTCCTTAACTGTTTTTGGGTAAAAGCATTTAGAAAGGATAAAAATAATTCTCACAAGTGTAGTAATAATTAAATTACATTATCAAACGTAACAATTATGTAAGACATTTTATGTACAAAATGCAATGAATTTCTAATAGAAGCATTCTTTTTTTTATATAAAAATTAAATAGTCCTTTGCATATTTACCAAAATGCAAACGATTTAAAATATTTTTAGTTGATTAAAAAATATTAATGGTTGATTATAAATATAAAAAATATGTTTAAATAAAATTAGGCTCTGTATCTACAAAATGTGAGAGGTTGTTACTACAACTCGCAACAAAATAGAGATAAACGTTGACATTGACCAAACAGTTCTTACTTCATTAAAAACAACAAGCAACTTTGAAATAAAGGGAAAAAGCATAAAAGCAGTTAGCAGGAAAACAGTTTTAGCGCTTGCGGCAACGTTCGAATAGAACGTAGGTGTGGTAGTGCGGAAAGCCGTTCCTTGTTTAACAAATCATAAACCGGTCCAAATCCAACTGCTTGTTTCTGTTTTAAAAAGCAGTTTGTTTGTCGTTTGTAGAAAAGCAGTTTTTTTAACAGTTTGGTGTTTTCTGCTCCACCAGTACACTGTTCACAACAGTACTGCGTTTAATCGCTGCAAAAGAAAACGCATTAGTCCCAAAAACTCTTGGCCTGGTAAAATCTTAAAGTCAAAAACAGCAAAAAGTCTCCGAAAAACAGTGTTTTTAAACATATTATTCTCAAAAAAAATTGTATACAGTTTTTTTTTGCTTAACGTCTGTACTGTACGGCAGTTAGACTAACGAGGACCAGGGATCAGCGTTTACAGTAAAAGGATAAACAACGGGAGTAACTGCGGCTAGAACTGAGAACGGTAAGGTTCAGAGACGCAGCGGACTGACCGGTGCTTTATCCACATCGGCCACCGAATCCCCCCCCCAGAAGGGTGTAAAATGGGAAGTGTACTGTGCTAGATATTTTGACAAACCTGTCAATGCGTAGCTATGTTCAAAGACACACAGACAGACTTAGGGGACCTGAAAACGAACGTAATGGAAGCTATTTTCCAAAAGTATTTTTGAAGCTTTTTCTTCTTCTTCTTCTTCTTCTTCTTCTTCTTCTTCTTCTTTCTTCTGATGCTTTTTTGTTTGTTTTTTTTTTTTTTAAGGCGAAAAGCACATTGAGGCTATTATTGTCTATGAAGCTTTTTTAGGCACTTCCGTTACAAGATGGCGGCCTTTACAGTAACGAGTGTATGCAATTTAAGAAAACTCTTTGGCTCATTATTTTGAAATTCGGTACAAAGACAGAAAGGCGTATGTGTAAGATTTTTCCCATTTACTTTCGTTTCAAAATGGCGGCCTTTGATTCAACGTTAGACTGTAGTTCTTGGTTATTTCTTGTAACACTGGTTGAACGGCAAGACCACTTCATGGGGAAAGAGCATAAAATTTCCAAAAAAAAAGTAATTCAGTAATATTTTTCGTAAATATAACGGTTACCTGTTGTACCGGTGGAAATAGATAAGCGCGCATCGGAGCGATGTTGTGGAACACTCTGTATATTAATTAAGAATATTCTGCGATGTCTGCTGTTCTTTTAACTATTAGTAAATGTATGTTAGAGATACAGAACCGAAAGAACATAAGAGTGCACAGTAAGTAAAATTCTTGTTTCTCTTCTCACCCTAACAATGGAACAGTGCAACACACCTCTAATTCTTGCCTATGTGCAAGCTGGGTTGCGTGCAGACACTTTGCAGGCGCTTATGCGTTACAATGTTTTTTCTAACTGCTCAAAAACATTTGTGAGAATAAAAAAAGTGACTTAAAAATTATAGTGGCTGTAGCAATTAAATGAGCCACTAGATTGTTTCATTGATACTTTTGAGGTCTTGTGGTTTGATGACTTCTGTAACCGCGATATTGTGCCTTTTGCATTGTACTCGTAGTTTTTTTGCATTGAATGCAAATGTGCTAGAATGATAACAATTATGAGAGATATACAAGCGCTCTATGCTGGTGAAACCTTGCGGCAGAGTGTTGAACTACAGTTAAATTGATAATATTACTATTTTCTCAAACGTCTCCATCCCGTTCTTGCAGTTTGCAGCGTTCCTAGCGGCGGATAATACAGTTACTTGGACTTTAGCTGCTAATATCGAGCACGCTCATACAATGAATGTTGTTACCCTCAATGCGTTTTAGCAGTTCATTGACTAGCCATTTTGCTGGAGGTTTTCAAGATCCTGAAAGCTAAACACTTTCTCTTGCAGACTTGTCCTGAGACTTTTTACGGTTACTCCTTGATAAAATGTCCCTGGCTAACTCTTTTCTGTCTTGGAGTACGGTCTCCGTCAGCTGTGTCGTCACAGCCCTATAAGGACTAAGGCGTGATCCCTTGAGGTTTTATGCTTCAAGTTAAGCCCTTTTTCTCATAGCAGCCGCCTCTCTTATCGGTTTGTGATTTTGCGCTCCCGACAGACTTTTGCAGAACGCCTTACTGATTTGAGAAGTTCGACACCATTTCACACTTCTTTTTTCCCGGCGAAAAACCGTAAAGGTGGTCATAGCCGTAACATAAATTTGAAATTGAAGAACAACAAAATCATTGAAAAAACATACTTAAAATTAGAATTGTACTAATAATAATAAATAGAGAAACAAAAAACATAACAAAATATAATAACTCTGTAAATATTTTCCTAAAACTAGTTAACACTAGTACACCTTGAAGACAATAAATACACAATTTATTTTGCTCTAAACTGGCCCAACAATAATCAAGAGAATAAATTAATTAAAGATACATAAAACATACTTAATTCTAATTAAGTAAAAATAAACAATTTGTTGCAAGGCTGTATAAAGGGACCCAACAATAAAGATATATAATTAAATTTTTAATTTTATTAAACAATTCCAGACGATGGAAGAAAGCTAAATTTCGGTCTATAGCCGGGACATCATCTCCCAACATCGTCTACAAACAATTGTCCAATCTACATGTAAGACTCATATTTTCGAAACCATTGCCAAATCTACACGTAAGACGCATATTTTGCAAACAATTGCCTAATCTACACGTAAGACGCATGTTATGCAACAATTGCCCAATCTACATTTTAGACGCAGTATTTTGGAAACAATTGCCCAATCTATATGTAAGACGCGTATTTTGGAAACAATTGCCAATCTACATCTAAGACGCATATTTTGGAAACAATTGCCCAATCTACACGTAAGACGCATATTTAGGAAACAATTGCCCAATCTACATTTAAGACGCATATTTTGGAAACAATTGCCCAATCTACAAGTAAGACGCATATTTTGGAAACAATAGCCCAATCTACATGTAAGACGCATATTTTGCAAACAATTGCCCAATCTACATGTGAGACGCATATTATGCAAACAATGGCCCAATCTACATGTAAGACGCGTCTTTTAGAAACAATTGCCCAATATACATGTAAGACTCATATTTTCGAAACCATTGCCCAATCTACACATAAGACGCATATTTTCGATGCCATTGCCCAATCTACACATAAGACGCATATTTTGGAAACAATTGCCCAATCTACACGTAAGACTCATATTTTCGAAACCATTGCCCAATCTACACATAAGACGCATATTTTGGAAACAATTGCCCAATCTACAAGTAAGACGCATATTTTGCAAACAATTGCCCAATCTACATGTAAGACGCATATTTTGGAAACAATTGCCCAATCTACATTTAAGACGTATATTTTGGAAACAATTGCCCAATCTACACGTAAGGCGCATGTTATGCAACAATTGCCCAATCTATATGTTAGACGCGTATTTTGGAAACAATTGCCCAATCTACAAGTAAGACGCATATTTTGCAAACAATTGCCCAATCTACATGTAAGACGTATATTCTGGAAACAATTGTCCATTCTGCACGTAAGACGCGTATTTTGCAAACAATTGCCCAACATAAGACTCATATTCTGGAAACAATTGCCCAATCTGCATGTAAGACGCATATTTTGCAAACAATTGCCCAATCTACAAGTAAGACGCATATTTTGGAAACAATTGCCCAATCTACATGTAAGACGCATATTTTGGAAACAATTGCCCAATCTACAAGTAAGACGCATATTTTGCAAACAATTGCCAATCTGCATGTAAGACGCATATTTTGCAAACAATTGCCCAATCTACAAGTAAGACGCATATTTTGGAAACAATTGCCCAATCTACTCGTAAGACGCATATTTTGCAAACAATTGCCCAATCTGCAAGTAAGACGCATATTTTGTAAACAATTGCCCAATCTACAAGTAAGACGCATATTCTGGAAACAATTGCCCAATCTACAAGTAAGACGCATATTTTGGAAACAATAGCCCAATCTACATGTAAGACGCATATTTTGCAAACAATTGCCCAATCTACATGTGAGACGCATATTATGCAAACAATGGCCCAATCTACATGTAAGACGCGTCTTTTAGAAACAATTGCCCAATATACATGTAAGACTCATATTTTCGAAACCATTGCCCAATCTACACATAAGACGCATATTTTCGATGCCATTGCCCAATCTACACATAAGACGCATATTTTGGAAACAATTGCCCAATCTACACGTAAGACTCATATTTTCGAAACCATTGCCCAATCTACACATAAGACGCATATTTTGGAAACAATTGCCCAATCTACAAGTAAGACGCATATTTTGCAAACAATTGCCCAATCTACATGTAAGACGCATATTTTGGAAACAATTGCCCAATCTACATTTAAGACGTATATTTTGGAAACAATTGCCCAATCTACACGTAAGGCGCATGTTATGCAACAATTGCCCAATCTATATGTTAGACGCGTATTTTGGAAACAATTGCCCAATCTACAAGTAAGACGCATATTTTGCAAACAATTGCCCAATCTACATGTAAGACGTATATTCTGGAAACAATTGTCCATTCTGCACGTAAGACGCGTATTTTGCAAACAATTGCCCAACATAAGACTCATATTCTGGAAACAATTGCCCAATCTGCAAAGACGCATATTTTGCAAACAATTGCCCAATCTACAAGTAAGACGCATATTTTGGAAACAATTGCCCAATCTACATGTAAGACGCATTTTTGGAAACAATTGCCCAATCTACAAGTAAGACGCATATTTTGCAAACAATTGCCAATCTGCATGTAAGACGCATATTTTGCAAACAATTGCCCAATCTACAAGTAAGACGCATATTTTGGAAACAATTGCCCAATCTACTCGTAAGACGCATATTTTGCAAACAATTGCCCAATCTGCAAGTAAGACGCATATTTTGTAAACAATTGCCCAATCTACAAGTAAGACGCATATTCTGGAAACAATTGCCCAATCTACAAGTAAGACGCATATTTTGGAAACAATAGCCCAATCTACATGTAAGACGCATATTTTGCAAACAATTGCCCAATCTACATGTGAGACGCATATTATGCAAACAATGGCCCAATCTACATGTAAGACGCGTCTTTTAGAAACAATTGCCCAATATACATGTAAGACTCATATTTTCGAAACCATTGCCCAATCTACACATAAGACGCATATTTTCGAAACCATTGCCCAATCTACACATAAGACGCATATTTTGGAAACAATTGCCCAATCTACACGTAAGACTCATATTTTCGAAACCATTGCCCAATCTACACATAAGACGCATATTTTGCAAACAATTGCCCAATCTACAAGTAAGACGCATATTTTGGAAACAATTGCCCAATCAACATGTAAGACGCATATTTTGGAAACAATTGCCCAATCTACAAGTAAGACGCATATTTTGCAAACAATTGCCCAATCTACAAGTAAGACGCATATTTTGGAAACAATTGCCCAATCTACATGTAAGACGCATATTTTGCAAACAATTGCCCAATCTACAAGTAAGACGCATATTTTGGAAACAATTGCCCAATCTACTCGTAAGACGCATATTTTGCAAACAATTGCCCAATCTGCAAGTAAGACGCATATTTTGTAAACAATTGCCCAATCTACAAGTAAGACGCATATTTTGGAAACAATTGCCCAATCTACATGTAAGACGCATATTATGCAACAATTGCCCAATCTACATGTTAGACGCGTACTTTGCAAACAATTGCCCAATCTACACGTAAGACGCATATTATGCAACAATTGCCCAATCTACATGTAAGACGCGTATTTTGCAAACAATTGCCTAATCTACACGTAAGACGCATATTATGCAACAATTGCCCAATCTACATGTAAGACGCGTATTTTGGAAAAAATTGCCCAATCTACATGTAAGACGCGTATTTTTTAAACAATTGCCCAATCTACACGTAAGACGCATATTTTGCAAACAATTGCCTAATCTACACGTAAGACGCATATTATGCAACAATTGCCCAATATACATGTAAGACGCGTATTTTGGGAACAATTGCCCAATCTACATGTAAGACGCGTCTTTTGGAAACAATTGCCCAATCTACACGTAAGACGCGTATTTTGGAAACAATTTCCCAATCTACACGTAAGACGCATATTTTGCAAACAATTGCCCAATCTACATGTAAGACGCATATTTTGCAAACAATGGCCCAATCTTCATGTAAGACGCATATTTTGGAAACAATGCCCAACCTACATGTAGACGCATATTTTGGAAACAATTGCCCAATCTACATGTAAGACGCGTATTTTGGAAACAATTGCCCAATCTACACGTAAGACGCGTATTTTGGAAACAATTTCCCAATCTACACGTAAGACGCATATTTTGCAAACAATTGCCCAATCTACATGTAAGACGCATATTTTGCAAACAATTGCCCAATCTACATGTAAGACGCATATTTTGCAAAAAATGGCCCAATCTACATGTAAGACGCATATTTTGCAAAAAATGGCCCAATCTACATGTAAGACGCATATTTTGCAAACAATTGCCCAATCTACATGTAAGACGCATATTTTGCAAACAATTGCCCAATCTACATGTAAGACGCATATTTTGCAAACAATTGCCCAATCTACATGTAAGACGCATATTTTGCAAACAATTGCCCAATCTACATGTAAGACGCATATTTAGGAAACAATTGCCCAATCTACAAGTAAGACGCATATTTTGCAAACAATGGCCCAATCTACAAGTAAGACGCATATTTTAGAAACAATTGCCCAATCTACATGTAAGACGCATATTATGCAAACAATTGCCCAATCTACATGTAAGACGCATATTATGCAAACAATTGCCCAATCTACATTTAAGACGCGTATTTTGGAAACAATTGCTCAATCTACAAGTAAGACGCATATTTTGGAAACAATTGCCCAATCTACATGTAAGACTCATATTTTCGAAACCATTGCTCAATCTACACATAAGACGCATATTTTGGAAACAATTGCCCAATCTACATGTAAGACGCATATTATGCAAACAATTGCCCAATCTACATGTAAGACGCATATTTTGGAAACAATTGCCCAATCTACAAGTAAGACGCATATTTTGCAAACAATTGCCCAATCTACACGTAAAACGCATATTTTGCAACAATTGCCCAATCTATATGTAAGACGCGTATTTTGTAAACAATTGCCCAATCTACATGTAAGACGCATATTTTGTAAACAATTGCCCAATCTACATATAAGACGCATATTATGCAAACAATTGCCCAATCTACATGTTAGACGTATATTTTGGAAACAATTGCCCAATCTACATGTAAGACGCATATTTTGGAAACCATCGCAATCGATCAATATATTTCTTACTGCTATGGTTTTCCTGCATTGAGTGTGTCCCCACATTTCTTCCAATGCAGGTTGGCTTGTCCGTTGATGTTTTTTTATAGGTTCCGTTGAGTTAGGCACAGTTCCAGTTTGCTCTCCTAACATAACCTCCAAGATGTTTTCTTTTCTCAGGTGCGCGTTTGTCAGTATCCCAGGGTTTTTGGGGCTTAAAAGTTTCCAGCTGTAAAAATTCCACAAGTAGGTAGGGAAATGAAATATACAATTTAAAATGTACTGAAGCTCCTCCTTAACCATGCAGGCTTATGTGTACGCTATTCCACCTTGGCTTATAATGAAGGAAACCTTAGAGCAGATCGACGAAGAAAAGTTAGATCCAGCTAGGGCACCTCGGGACAACAATTCACGTACTCATGATGTGTGAGCCTGTAAGTGGTTAATGGCACCAAAATAAAATTTAATGTTTAGAATATCGATGATCTCGTCTGCAGACAAAACATATGGCTAATCTAGATTTATATACACCTGTATATAAGGAATAATTTATGTCACTGTATTAAATATATACAGGATGTGGCAGTCAAACCTGCATTTTTGAAAAGACTGTGGAAGGCTACAAAATGGGCTGGGCTAGTTGTCAAGGTTACCGCTGTGTTCCCCACCTCAAAGCGTTTCAGTCGCCATGGACAGTGGTCAAAGTTACAACAGTCGTTTGCTGTGAAAGCGTTTTACCAAAGCGGAAACGCTGCATAGCTATATGAAGCATACCCGACGTCACACCGTGCGATTTTTTATTGTGGAGGTACCTAAAGAGCAAAGTGTATGAAGAACGTCCTCGTACAGTTGAAGAACACAAGGCAAGAAACTGCCTGAAAACTCCTCAGCTTGATGAACAGCTTCAGAAATCGCCTGCAAGAATGCATTCATCGGGAAGGACACCATCTTACCGATGTTATTTTTAAGCAATGCATAATTACGTTTATGTTTCTTTAATGCTTTTTAATGTGTAATAAGATGGCAGCAATAAAATTTTGGAAAACGCATCCGTTTATTATTCACAGCCTTTTCAAAAATGCAGGATTGACTGCCGCATCCTATAGAAATGGTTTTAAGAAAACTGCCTTCCGATTTTGATGAACATATCTATTTGTTCTGAATAGAAAAAACGGTACTTGGGTGTTTGTTTCACCGTGTGCGCCATTGAACCATTTAAAACTAAAAAAAACCTGGATTTTAAGTGTACCTCTCGATGGGTAGTCTACCCAAATTCGTGATTTTTTTAAATATTTTAAAGCTATTTTTTTGGTAAAAAAAAACTAAAACCTGTTACTTTTTTCTCAATTATAAAGCTTTTTTTCAGAAAAGAAAAACTTCAAAAATTAATAATATTTTAACAAAACAAATTTTAACCGTTTCGTAAAAATTTTGCTTGAATATAGTTATAAAGTATATAACAAAAATGACATTATAATTTCATCTCGTGGGAAAATTCGGTTAGAGATTTGCCGACAGAAAAATATCAAAAAAGTAACACTGATACCATCTGGTCTGTTTTTTTCGATTTATTCCCCATTTTCTTTTATTTCATTTTTCTTTGCTGTTTTCATTTATATTCATAGTATATGGCCACGGGGTTTGAGAAAAATCGGTCATACTTCTACCGCTGATACCACTACAATGCACACATTTCCGGGAAAAATAAATTGATTTAATGATTAATTACTTTAATGTGAGGCTTAAATAAGTCTTCTTTTCCACTTAACCTTGAGAGAGAGAGAGAGAGAGAGAGAGCGAGACTGGCAGACAAAAACAGATCTTAAAAAAACTATTAAAATAATAAAGAATAAAATCGTCATGTTTCACGTGTTCCCTTCCTTCTTATTTTAATTATGATAATTTGTTCGAAAACACGACAAATTATCATTGCTAGTTTTTAACAACATATCCTGAAACTTATTATAGCCTATCAGCTGTTCAATGAAATCAGCCAATCGTTACCAATTAACATAAAACCACTGATCTTTTACTATAGTCACTAATAAAAACTTCTTCGTAATTTCTGTAGTGTAGTGGTTATCACGTGCGCCTCACACGCGCAACGTCCCCGTTTCGATCTCTGAGAAAGGGACAGACAGACAGAAAGAAAGAGAGAGACCTCTTAAAGGAAACTATTAAAATAATAAATAATGTTAAGAAATAAAAAAAATAAATTCTGTTTCTGTACCAAAAATAAAAATCGTGTGTCATATTTTCTCTACCTTTTATTCAGGTTAATTCGTTCGAAAACATGACGTATTAATATCCAGTTTTTAACAACATAACCTGAAACTTAACAGCCTATCAGCTGTTCAATGAAATCTGCCGAACGTTACGAATTAACATAAAACAACTGATCTTTTACTATAACTACCAATATAAACTTCTTCCTAGTTCCCGTAGTGTAGTGGTTATCACGTGTGCCTCACACGGGCAACGTCCTTTGTTATATCCCTGACGGAAACACTGAAAATTGTAATTGTAATTAATTTGAGACATGCGACGCGCAAAATATACATAAAAATTTATATATATATATATATATATATATATATATATATATATATATATATCAATTGTGTACTCGTATCACGCAAAATCCAAAATCACTATCGGCCCTAAAACATGATACATGTTAAAATATCTTTTAAACAAATATAAAATGCAATACAAAAATTGTTCTAAAACAAATATGCATTCATAATCATATTAATAAAACAAAGAATAAACAATGCATTCAATCACACCTGAAAGTGATGACGTCATTTAAGAAGTAGTATCTATTTACAGTCTTGAGAAGGAGAGAGAGGGGGAGGAGAGTCAACATTCGCTTAAAAAATTAACTTTTTATCACCTAAAAATCATATAATGTGAAGATCTAATAGCAAATGGAATTGTTTAGACAATTTCCATACTTTCTCTTTGCATAGGGTAGCAACAATAATATATTTGTCTACAAGAAACACTTTATTTAATTAACCAATAATATTTTCACAATTTGTACGCGCACTGCAACCAACTTTATAAATAAATTTGACCAAACCGATTTATTAGTATTCTGTTCCTCTTTGCCTAAGTGCTCTTAAAACTTGGCACACTGGACGCGCTTATATAATAACCCACAACTATCTCACCGACTGCAAGATTTACCGATTGCATTAAATATATTCTGAATTATTCATAGTTTTTGGAAACAAAACACCCGTGGCGCCCAGACTTAACTAACTGAGCTACTTTTTAAAAAAAAAAATATTTCGTTTTTCACAAAGCCGGCTGCGATACCGGCGTTTGTTCTAATGAATATTCAAAGCGCCAATATTTTCAATTTTTAATTTCAGATCCTGTCCCGGCGTCCTGAATGCGTTCGCCTCGTCCGAAGTATTTGCATAACGGGAAGCATTGCAGACTTTGCAGGCGGGAATGTAACGGTGAGTTAACAGTTCAATAAACATTTAGTCTATATCATTTTATACGTGAGAACTGGTTTCTGTGATAAGTTATAAGTGTTACTGATGGGTTTATCGGCAGATGGAACAGTTAACTGCCACTGTATATGAAATATGTTGTTATTTTTAACATGTAGTATCATGTTTTAGGGCTGGTTTTGATTTTTCATTTTGCGGGACGCGTGATAAAAGAAACACGTTTATATTGATATGTAACAGTATATTTTGCGCGTCGCGAGTCTCATATTAAGTTAATTATAATTAAAAATTTTGTGTTTCCGCCTGGAATCGAACCGATGAACATACGCGTATGAGATACACGTGATAACCACTACACTGCGGAAACTACGAAGAAGTTTGACCGATTAAAATATATGAAATTGGTTGATTTAATTTTAATAGTTATATTAAAAGATCAGTTGTTTTATATTAATTCGTAACGATCAGCTTGATTTCATTGAACAGCTGATAGGCTATAATAAGTTTCAGGTTATGTTGTTACAAACTAGCTATATTAATTTGTCGTATTTTCGGGCAATTTATCGTAATTAAAATTTTTAAAAAAAAACAGAAAACATAATACGTGATTTTTATTTTTAGTTAAATAACAAAATGTTTTTGCTCTTTTTTCCACCTTATTAAACTTTTATGAAATTCAAATAAAAATTCGCACTCTGGTTTTTATTTTTGATTTGCAAATTTCTAAAACTGTAAGTTCCTTTTATATACAGCTGATTTCATTTCATTTGAACAGCTGACAGGCTATAATAACTTTTAGGTTATGTTGTTAAAAACTAGCTGTGTTAATTTGTTGCTTATTTTAATTCGTAACGATCAGATGATTTCACTGAACAGCTGACAGGCTATAATTAGTTTTAAGTTATGTTGTTAAAAACTAGCTAATTTAATTTATCGTGTTTTCAAACAAAAATCATCGTAATTAAAATAAAAAAGGAAGAGAAAACGTCTTTCCAAAATATTTTTGTTCAATAACAGAATTTTTTATTCGGACATTTGCTATCAATCTGTGTATATAGATGCAATACATGACGAAACCTTAGCATATTAATGATGGTCTAAACGTCCTATTTGTACATTCGTAGCACGCAGTTTTCTCGTTGACGTGATGTAAGCGAATTTCTAAAAATATGTTTGCTATCTTAACTTCTTAAAATTCATATTTCACCTATCATTAAAATCTGCATGTTTTTTTACTTTTAAATTATATTTAAAATACGAACATTTAAATCTCAACAGATTTTGAAAATTCAGAATGATAATTTTAGCAGTAATTAAGATGGCGAAATCGGATTTTCAAAAACATTCAAAACAAAAAACATATCCGTGTAAAGAAAGTCAATAACATTTATTGAGATTCGTTAAATCGATATTTTCGGTTTTTACCTTTCTAGATCATATATATTATTTCACGAGTCAACGTCCCTTTTTCTCAGCACATACTGTTCATACAGGCATAAATATGGTATCTTAAGAAAGATTTTTTTAACCGGCTTCTGACATTGCAAAAACACTTTGCGCTAAAACTTACTGTTAGTGGGAAATGTTAACTGTCGTAGGCAAAACGGCATCTTGGATGCGCATGCGCGGCATCACAAGTCAGACAGTATTACGAAGCTAAATTATTAATCACGAATAGAAAATTCAATTAGAAATGCCACCTTTTTGCATAACGTGCTTAGAACTATTTCAATATTTACTTAAAAGTCATTAAACTTACAGGTTATGTGGCCCTACTGACAGTCCCCTATCCCTGCCCATTGTACAAGCAGGGACAAGCATTTCGAATACCAAACACATGTTTTGGACACTGTTTTGGACCCATGTTTTTACACAAATATATTTGTGATTTCTCCTTTCATCGTGCATTTATCTATTGTTAATACGGACATCATGAAATACGAAGTACAATTGAAATGTCAAAATACAGTTAGAGGTTATCAAACATGTCTTTTCAATTGACTAGAAGACCTGTTAAAATTGCGTTGCTATCACTATAAAAAAAGTCGCAGGGACAAACACTTCAAAGAGCAGGATTGTGTTTACCAAAATGCCGTCTTTACTCACGACAATTGTATGTAGAATTTTCAAGGGTAACTAAATCAACTAACATGTTTGTATTCGTTAAAGAAAATGAAATACTTATTCAAAAGGCTGTGTTTACTTAAAACTTTTAAAGTGCAAAATTTCTCCGGGCCTCTTGGAAATCTGTATTTCAGGAACAATGGTACGATCTGTTTGTCGTGTATGTATTAAGCCCGTCTCCGGCGGAGGCAACTGAAGAGAGCAGCTGATGGGCTTAGCGATCCCACCGTACCTCTAGCTCCGCTCTTCTCAAGACATTCATTACTCTAACTATAGTTTAACTATAGTGCTGATGGAGTGAGTGACACCGATCTAATGGTGTATCAAACTGATCTCTAAGATACTGATAACTTTCCAGTACAGGTCTCTGTATGGGCGGACCTCATTTCCTTATCTACTTGTATGTATTTCCCATAAGTAAGAATATATAATAGAATGAGTAAAATCTCACCGCACAACAAAAATGAGCAAATGGAGCAGAACATTCGTAATAAATGTCAAGAGAAATAAATATTGAAAGGAAATCATCAGAGCAAGCATCTGCAAGTACCTCAATAAGGAACTGGGAAGTCACCCGTTAGAAATGAGGAAGCCACCCACTTTGAATCCTCTCCAATTCCTAGACTTTATAAAAACACTACATTTGAAGATGGTGCCGTAACTGAGCATCTCAGGAATACAGAAAGGGGGCACAATAGACCTACAGAGGCCGCAGTGCAATAGTAACCCTACAGGCACCCATTCATTAAGTCTATTGAACTATTGCCTTCATCACTTAAACCATTCGGTCTCTTTTTTTGATCTTTAATCCATTTTTTAAATTTCTAAAATCAATACAAACCCTCTTCATAACATGGAATTGCCTTTTATAACCTAAAAATTACACACACTTGTTTAAATATTATTTTATAACACCTGTAATACAAATATAGTTTCTATTGTCATTACCAAAATTTCTAAACAATAATATTTCACTGGTTTTATTAATTTTAACATTTTAAACTATCAATTTATACCATTAATTTATTTAATATTTATTCAATTATCGCCTTTTCTGTATTCGAACTAAGTAGTTTATCTATGGTGCAGTCGTTTGATTTTGTTGATTATTACTCACTGAATGGCATCTCTGTGATAACCAGCTGTTTCACGTTTCCTTCGTTACTCTCAATTCGATTTCACTGCAAACAAAATTTGTCATACCGAACGTAAAGAAGTATTCACTTCAAAAAGTTACGAATTTTAAAAATTGGAATAGCAGCCATTTTGAAACTATTTTACGGAATTATCCGGATTCGTATATAAATTATTTTTAGGTTTCGGTTTATTAAATCTTCACAGGGGATTCGGTGTATCGAACATTTTCAGGATTTCAATGTTTTTGCATGAGTTTGGAGATGCTGATGGCGTTTACCGGCGTTCTTTTGTATCTCTTCCTAAACTGTTCCCTGCTTAAGGTACCTGCATAGGCACGTCGTTGATTCACCAAGAATGTACAACAAACACACATCTTGCTATCACTTTTGTATGAGGGAAAAATAGAAATTGTAGCTACAAGAATAATATGTATAACAGCGTCACTTTTGCGGTTTGCCGTATACACATTATTAAGTCTACCAGTGAGCTTGATACTTTCTAGCGCATTCGTTGCTCTGTGCTATGATTTGTGTTTATAAAACTTAAGGTGACCACTTTCAAACCGGTTGTTGACATTTTGTTTTGTTTTTAATTTATTTGTTTGATAATTAATTTCATTATTGCAACACAGCCACCGGATCACGTATTTAAACTATAGGGTTATTACCTATTTTTTTCCATTTAGTGGTCTATTTACTCACTTCGTAAAGTCTACCGCGGTTTCGAAACCTTACTGCTTCATCTTCAGGCCGTAAATACAAAATGTCAAATCCCTATGTCGAGGTCGTCACAAAGTTAAACAAAACAATGAAAACACACGTCACAAACACTAAACACGATTAAAATACACACGATAGAATTTGGTTTGGACAAACGATACGTGCAACTCGTATGTCGTTACATTCCGGACTGCGGAGTCTTTTTTTGCTATTTTAAGGCGAAAAGCACATTAAGGCTATTATCGCCTCCCTAAATGTAAGTGTGAGTGTAAAGTGTTAAAGTCGTAAGTTTTTTTTTTTTTTTTTTGTTATTTTAAGGCGAAAAGCACATTGAGGCTATTATCGCCTCCCTAAATGTAAGAGTGAGTGTAAAGTGTTAAAGTCGTAAGTGTAGTGTTGTAATTGAAAGTGTGTGTTAGACTCGGGTACCGCGAGGGACGTCTAAATCCTCTCAATAGGTGCAGCAAGTCTGCACCCCCCTGCGGGATTAAAGTCGTAAGTGTAGTGTTGTCCGTGTAAGTGCGTATTAGACTCGGGTACCGCGAGGGACGTCTAAATCCTCTCAATAGGTGCAGCTAGTCTTCACCCCCTGTAGGGAAACGGCGGAGTCTTCATTAGTGTAGCGAGCCCGTCAATGTTATCAATTACGGTACGTCTGTTAGGTTTATGTTATTTATTTAAATCATTTATCCTTACAGCCATGTCATATATTCAATTTGATTTAAATGAGTGTTTAACATTGAGGATGTTAGGGAGTCTGATTTTTTTGTTCTTATAAACCTCACTTTTTAATCGCATACATATAACTGCTTTTATTACATAAATGTAATGTCTGCATGTTGGTATGAATTTATGGTTTTTATCCGTAAAGATAGTCTGCGAAAGCCGAGTTCGTAGATAATGCACTTCTGGATATGTGTGCTTTATATTTTTTTTAAAAAGCTGTAGTTGTCTGATCAGTATAAAAGTTTAAGCAATCACTACATTTCATTTCATATGTGCCAGTTCTGTCAAAGTTATTTCCACTTGTAATTAATTACAATCGTGCAATAATTAATCTCCACTTACAAGTAATCCCGTAATAACTATTATTTAAAGTTTACGCCATTATACCGAACAGATCTAGTACAAATATGGTCACAGATGGGTACAGTTAAGTATAACTTGTGCAATATATGTAAATAAGTTCATTAATGGAAATGTTAATTATTAACGAACGCCTTTATGCTGCATGCCAGGCCAGCCGGCACAAATATTAGAGCATTAAAAGTTAGATTTATTGTACAAGACATGTTTTATATTTGTACATGATGGAGATAAGTGTACATTTTATTTATTATAAGTTATGTGTAATTTCAATTTAACAAGATCAGTAACTGAACCCATACAAATCAGCAATGAACACTGAGTATTTCAATTTTTACGCGTTTAGGCTACTTATATTTGCCAATCCCCCAAATGCCATGTTTTTTTTAACATAGTGAAACACCAATAATTCGACATAACTGTTGAAAATTTATCAAAAACTTTAAATTGTTTTAACAATAATTTTACAAACTGTATAATTACGAGACTAATTCAATATACTTTAAAACAGTATTGTTGATAGAGCGAAGCGAAGTCACTGTTTCAACGTGACCTTTTGGCATTTGGTTTGTTTTTTACGTTTGTTATGCAAATTTGGCCGTTTGTTTTACAATTTGGTACGGAGGTGCCTGGAATAAAGCCCGAGTATATGTAAGATTTTCCCATTCACTTCCGTTTCAAAATGGCGGCGTTTGATTTACTAAAAAGATTGCACGCAGTTTTAGATTGATCGATTGTTTCCGAATTTGATACGAAGGTACCTTTTATAAAGCCAAAAGCATTTGTGTTAGTGACGATTGTAAGCATTTAACTAAACGTATTGACCGATTGTTTTGAAATTTATTACAGAGGTACACTGTATAAAACCCGAACGAATTATGTGTATGATTTTTTCATCCACTACCGTTTCAAGATGGCGGCCTCTGAGTTCACTACTACTATAAGCACTTTTAACTGAACGCATTGACCGATTGTTTTGAAATTTATTATGGAGGTATATTGCATACAGCTCAAACAATGTATGTGTAAGATTTTTTTCATCCACTACCGTTTCAAGATGGCGGCCTCTGAGTTAACTACTACTATAAGCACTTTTAACTGAACGCATTGACCAATTGTTTTGAAATTTATTACGGAGGTATATTGCATAAAGCTCAAACAATAACTGGCGAACGCATTGCCCGAACGATGTATGTGTAAGATTTTTTCATCCACTACCGTTTCAAGATGGCGGCCTGTTAAATACTACTATAAGCAAATTTACCAATTGTTTTGAAATTTATTACGGAGGTATATTGCATAAAACTCAAACGATGTATGTGTAAGATTTTTTCATTCGCTACCGTTTCAAGATGGCGTCCTCTGAGTTAACTACTACTATAAGCACTTTTAACTGAACGCATTGACCGATTGTTTTGAAATTTATTACGGAAAAAGCTCAAACGATGTATGTGTAAGATTTTTTTAATTCACTACCGTTTCAAGATGGCGGCCTCTGAGTTAACTACTACTATAAGCACTTTTAACTGAACGCATTGACCGATTGTTTTGAAATTTATTACGGAGGTATATTGCATAAAGCTCAAACGATGTATGTGTAAGATTTTTTTCATTCACTACCGTTTCAAGATGGCGGCCTTTGTGTTAACGACGACTATTGTAAGCACTTTTAACCAAACGCATTGAACGATTGTTTTAGAATTTATTATGGATGTACACTGTATAAAGCCCGAACGACGTATGTGTAAGATTTTTGTTTCATTCATTTCCGTTTCAAGATGGCGGCCTCTTATTTACAATAACTAGTGAACTAGTTTGCAAAGTCTGTTTTTTTTAAACTGCTGGTAATATAGGGCAATTTGTTTCTACTTGTTACAATGATGATTATAATGTTGATGTTCTTAATTTGTTAGTACTCCTCGCTAATGCAACAGTAATTTATAAATAATCGATTATTAGGGAGCGAAGCGAACGTAGAGCATAAATTACTGCTCGCGTCCATAAAAACGTGTAGAGCCTACTTCAAACTTTTTATGGGACTTTGACAGCACGCTCACGTTCGCCATTGTTGATGCAATACACTTTGTTAATGCGCCTCCTTATTTTTTTCAATGCTAACAAACAAATAATTAACTTTTTTGATGATGGCTCAGTTGCCGAAACCACTGTTGTCTGCTAAATTAAAGTAAATAAAAAAATTAAATGAAATCGCTACTGGAAAGACATAAGAAGTAAGGCTCTGAAAGATAATCAATCATTTATTGTCGATATATTTTGCAAACATTCGGAGGAGGAACGCCGTAGGTCGAGACTAAGGGGTGAAGACAGTACTGAAATGATATATTGAAGCATTTAGGGGGCTGGTAGTGTAAAGAAATTGCAAATCACAATTGGAGGAAGTTAGGGGAGGATAGAGAAAAAAATGTGATACATTGGTGGTTGGTTTGTCTGAGGCAATGTAGCAAAGTGATTTAAGGGTCTTAGATTAGAAGAAACTACGTATTGGTATGTCTCAGAACGGGAACATAGAAATGAGCACCGATCCTGACCTCTAGATCGCTTTCTTAGGGATCGTCTTTATTTCGAAGGGACGATTTTAGGAGCGTCAAATCCTCTTTATCACTTAACTTCAAGAGAAAGAGAGAGAGAGAGAGAGAGAGAGAGAGAGAGAGAGAGAGAGAGAGAGAGAGAGAGAGAGAGAGACAGACAGACAGACAGACAGACAGACAGACAGACAGACAGACAGAGAGAGAGAGAGAGAGAGAGAGAGAGAGAGAGAGAGAGAGAGACAGAGAGAGACAGACAGACAGACAGATAGACATACAGGCAGACAGACAGAGACAGAGACAGACTGGCTGGCTGACTGACTGACTGACTGCCTGACTGCCTTATTGCCTTACTGCCTGACTGCCAGACAGCTGACTGCCAGACTGCCAGACTGCATGATTGCCAGACTGCCTGACTGCCAGACTGATTGACTGTCTGACTGCCTGACTGAGTGTGTGTGTGTGTGTGTGTGTGTGAGAGAGAGAGAGAGAGAGAGAGAGCATATTTAACAGCTTTCGTTCTCAATCGTGGTTCGATTTGTTTCAAACTTGGGAGCCGCCTCGGTGGTCTAGTGGATAGCGTACTAGGCTTTCACCCCGAGGATCCGGATTCGATTCCCGGCGAGGGCTTGGCATTTTCATACGCTATAAATCATCCCACCGTCTGCATTAGCCCAAGTGTGCACAATAGTCGGACGTTAAACACCAAAAAAAAAAAAAATTCAAACTTGGGAGCCATGATTTTTGTAAACGATTTTTGTAATCGATTTTTGTAAACGCTTTAACAAAGTCGACCAAGCAAAATTCGTTCAACAGTATCTAAATGACGGCTTTTTCAAATCTATAAAAAAGTCGTGACCTTATTTTCCCCAAATTTTCTCAAATCCCATTTCATCAACTGGAATCAGTGTTAACTTCTACAGAAAGTAACATTTAAAATTTTTATAATAGATTAAAATTTTTTAAAAAAATTTAACTTCAGTAAGATATATTTTTTTTTAAATATGAAATTTGATAATTTCGTATATTAATATATACCCTTTAGAAAGGTTATGTAAAAAAATGTTACAGGAAATTCTCTTTTATCAGCGAGACAGCTGCGTGAAGCGATTATTTCCAATGCTAAATAGTTTAGTGTAATGTTTTGCGTCATTTTTGTTTTTACTTGCTAAGCCATAAATACAATAATGGTGTTTCTGTTTTTTAAAGCAGTGTGTTATAGTTAAAGCTAATCGTAATTTACAGTGTTGACAGTTGTTATTCTAAAAAAACAAGTCGTTTTTGTTTATTTATGTTTTCAATTTACATACTCGCACACATTTGACAGAATGATAAAGGGGCAGTAAATATTGTCATCATTTCCGGACTTCATAATTTTCTGCTGCGGAACCTCAGCTAGTAAATACCATCAATTTTCATTTCAGCTTTTTAATTTTTATCGTGTAGTAGTAAACCTTGTGGGTCTTTCGGTCTATTTGGGGAGCGGCCATCATGGTAGATTTAGATTTAATTTTGAGGTTATGGGGTTCTGGCTCCTTGCACAGCAATAAATCTATTGAACAATTAAGCCTCTTGGATTATAGTTCAGTAGACTGGTGTCTTCAATGAGTTTTAACAATCTACTGATTAACTCATTCTGCTGGAGGTCCTTAGGGTCCTGGAAGCTTAACATCCTTTGTCTTCTACCAAAATCCTTAAGGGAAATGACCTGTAATTAGTCCCAGGATACGCGTCAGTTCTGTCTCCGAAGTCCTATACTATTTTGTTTCTTGTACAAAGGTTTGATCCCTGGAAGTATTCTGCTTCTAGGTTCAATTTAGAAACACCTTTGCTACCGCTCCTCTCTTCTCAAGTTTTGCCTTTGCGCTCCCAATAGACGTTTGTACAGCTACAAACTAAGGATGTCGCTTTACTAATTACAAAAGGATAACCTCATGTCTCACTGCTTCCACTGCAGGTTGAGTAGGTCCACCTAGCGTCCTTACAGTCTGCTGTCATTCTTTACTTGTTAGGTGCTTGTAATTCATTGCTTGTTAAATGCTTGTAATTCATTGTTTGTTAGATATTTTTAATCTATTGCTTGTTAGATGCTTGAAATTTATTGCTTGCTAGGTGCTTGTAATTCATTCCTTGTTAGATGCTTGCAATCCATTGCTTGTTAGATGTTTGTAATCCATTGCTTGTTAGATGTTTGTAATCCATTGCTTGTTAGAAGTTTGTAACACATTGCTTGTTAGGTGTTTGTAACTCATTGCTTGCTAGGTGCTTGTAATTCATTCCTTGTTAGATGCTTGCAATCCATTGCTTGTTAGATGTTTGTAATCCAATGCTTCTTAGATGTTTGTTCCATTGCTTGTTAGAAGTTTGTAACACATTGCTTGTTAGGTGTTTGTAACTCATTGCTTGTTAGATGCTTGTAATTCATTGCTTGTTAGATGCTTGTAATTCATTGATTATTAGGTACTTGTAATTAATTGCTTGTTAGATGCTTGTAATTCATTGCTTGTTAGATGCTTGTAATTCATTGCTTGTTAGGTGCTTGTAATTCATTGCTTGTTAGATGCTTGTAATTCATTACTTGTTAGATGTTTGCAATCCATTGCTTGTTAGATGTTTGTAATCCATTGCTTGTTAGATGTTTGTAACACATTGCTTGTTAGGTGTTAATAACTCATTGCTTGTTAGATGCTTGTAATTCATTGCTTGTGAGATGCTTGTAATTCATTGATTATTAGGTACTTGTAACTCATTGCTTGTTAGATGCTTGTAATTCATTGCTTGTTAGATACTTGTAATTCATTGCTTGTTAGATGCTTGTAATTCATTGCTTGTTAGATGCTTGTAATTCATTACTTGTTAGATGTTTGTAATTCATTGTTTGTTAGATGCTTGTAATTCATTGATTATTAGGTACTTGTAATTAATTGCTTGTTAGATGCTTGTAATTCATTGCTTGTTAGATGCTTGTAATTCATTGCTTGTTAGGTGCTTGTAATTCATTGCTTGTTAGATGTTTGTAATTCATTGTTTGTTAGATGTTTGTAATTCATTGCTTGTTAGATGCTTATAATTCATTGCTTGTTAGGTGCTTGTAATTCATTGCTTGTTAAGTGCTTGTAATTTATTTCTTGTTAGATGCTTATAATTCATTGCTTGTTAGGTGCTTGTAATTCATTGCTTGTTAGGTGCTTGTAATTCATTGCTTGTTAAATGTTTGTAATTCATTGCTTGTTAGATGTTTATAATTCATTGCTTGTTATATGCTTGTAATTCATTGCTCTTTAGATGCTTGAAATTCACAGCTCGTTAGATATTTGTAATTTATTGCTTGTTAAATTCTTGTAGTTCATTTCTCATTAGATGCTTATAATGTATTGCTTGATAGAAGTTTGTAATTCATTGATTGTTAGATTTTTGTGATTCATTGCTTGTTGAATGTTTGTAATTCATTGCTTGGTAGATGCTTGCAATTCATTGCTTTGTTAGATGCTTGTAATTCATTGCGTTTTAAATGCTTTTAATTCATTCCATGGGGTTAGATACAACACTCGTTTCATCCCCCTCCATACTCGATTATCATCAAAGACCTCTACAACTTATATATTACGAAGGCCCTTTCACGTTCACAATTTTGGTTCGATATGACATAAATTTGGAACAAAAATCGATTTTCTTACTTGCTTAGACAAGTTATTTTTGCATTAAAATAGGTTGAACAATTGTAAAATGCGCGCTCATTTCTAATTTCAAAAATCATAATTAACTTACGTTATACTTTTTTTTAAAAAATCCGATTTCACTATTTCACTATTGTAATAGTGAAAAAATCTGACGGCGATCAGGGTTCAATTTCGTAATTGGATATTTTAAAACGCTATATATGCAGGTTGTAATGTTTATTATAATGAAGTATAAAATAGATTTTTTTTTTAAATAATTTGCTTTCGTCACGTCAGCGAGACAGCTGTGTGCCGCAAAATATCTTTGCCTATTAATATCTCGAAAGTTAATTTATTTCTGCGCATTTATATGCAGTTCGGTGGCCTGCATGTTTGGCCAACACGTACACGAGGTCAGCAGCCTAATCGCGTAACAGAACAGCTGATATAAGCGCTGTATCACGCGAACGCATCTGTTTCGTGCGATGCATTGTATGTTTAGCAGTGAGATCAATAGAGCAGTGGCAATGGATTTATGTTGTGTTCAAATATCTTAGCGAGCGAGTCTCCCACACGTCCTATGGGGTGATGAGGGCGTGGGCGCAGTGATCGATGGCGAGTTTTTGGAATGGTGTTTGAGTTTTAATCCAAAGCACACGCTACAAACTTGGGCATTTTTACTTTCGAACTGTACGAAGTATAAAGACAGTCTGGTGAACATGAAACACAATTAATTTTGAAAATTTCATATCTGATATCTCTCCGTTAACAGATCTTCCGAGTTTAATTAGGGGTTGTCTGTGTGCCTGTTTATTAGTGTCTGTCTGTCTGTGTTTGTGTGTTTGTACATCTGTGTTTATGTATCTGTGTTTGTGTGCATGTTTATCAATGTTTGTGTATCTGTGTATCTGTGTCTGTGTGTTTGTATATCTATGTTTGTGTGTCTGTGTGCATGTTTATCAATGTCTGTGTATCAATATCTGTGTGAGTCTGTGTCTGTGTGTTTGTGAGTCTGTGTACATGTTTATCAGTGTCTGTGTCAATGTCACTGTGTCTGTGTGTCTGTTTCTGTGTGTCAATGTCTGTGTGTCTGTGTCTATGTATTAATGTCTGTTTGTCTGTGTCTTTGTACCTATACATGTGGTCCGTGTGTCTGTGTATCTATGTATGTAGTCTGGATATCTGTAGCTGTGTGTTAGTGTCTGTGTGTGAAAGTCTCTGTGTCTGTTTTTGTGTGTAAATATGTGTGTCTGTGTTTGTGTCTGTGTCTATGTATCTATATCTTTGTCTGTGTCTGTGTATCTGTATTTGTGTGTAAATGTCTATGCCTGTGTGTACATGTCTGTGAGTCTGTGTGTCAGTATATGTGTATCTGAATCTGTGTCTATGTCTCAGTGTCTGTATCTGTGTCTGTGTGTCTGTGTATCTGTGTGGTTGTGTATCTGTGTGTCAGTGTCTGTGTCTGTGTACCTATGTCTGTGTATCTACTATGTCTGTGGTCTGTATATCTGAATCTGTGTCTGTGTGCCAGTGTCTGTGTCTGTGTATCTGTGTGGTTTAGTATCTGTGTGTCAGTGTTTGTGTCTGTGTCTGTGGTCTGTATATCTGAATCTGTGTCTGTGTGTCAGTGTCTGTGTCTCTGAATCTGTGTCTGTGTGTCAGTGTCTGTGTCTGTGTATCTGATTCTGTGTCTGTGTGTCTGTGTGGTTGTGTATCTATTATGTCTGTGGTCTGTATATCTGAATCTGTGTGTCAGTGTCTGTGTCGGTGTATCTCAATCTGTGTCTGTGTCTGTGTATCTGAATCTGTGTCTGTGTATCAGTGTCTCTGTCGGTGTATCTGAATCTGTGTCTGTGTGTCAGTGTCTGTGTACCTATGTCTGTGTATCTACTATGTCTGTGGTCTGTATATCTGAATCTGTGTCTGTGTGTCAGTGTGTGTATCTGTGTGGTTGTGTATCTACTATGTCTGTGGTCTGTATATCTGAATCTGTGTCTGTGTGTCAGTGTCTGTGTATCTGAATCGGTATCTGTGTGTCAGTGTCTGTGTCTGTGTATCTGTGTGGTTGTGTATCTGTGTGTCAGTGTCTGTGTCTGTGTACCTATGTCTGTGTATCTACTATGTCTGTGGTCTGTGTATCTGAATCTGTGCTGTGTGTCAATGTCTGTGTCTGTGTACCTATGTCTGTATATCTACTATGTCTGTGGTCTGTATACCTGTATCTGTGTCGGTATATCTGAGCAAATACAATACGGTAATAATCAAGTGGAATTTAAATATACAGGCTACACAGACGTCACGCACATCACCGCACTGTAAGGTTAGAGTGAGAGCGTAAATATTTAAGTAAGGAAAGATAGAAGAATGTAGCCTACTGTTCCTTCTCTCTTCCAGCCAATCATGCAATTCGTCTCGATGAGCAATATCGTCTTTGTTGACTTGTAGTGTTGCCCAAAAGCCACCCTAAAGAAATCCAGATCGTGTCAGTTGCCAAGTGGAAAATTTGTCAAATTATCAAAACTGCTTTATTAGATTTTGCCGACATTTTTTAATTAAAATGAACTTGTAAAAATTTTAAATTAAGAAATAAAAAATAGGAACCAAAAAGTAATAATAATGTATTTTTAACAAACAGGCACCAGTGCGTGTTTGGAGCTTCATTCGACACCCGCCGTAAAAATAATTTACATTAACATTGTACAAAGTTTTTGCACAATTGTTTTCAATCTGCAGACGTGTTTGTGCTAAGTTTTTGTGACAAATCGATCGCACACCTTTGTGTCGGACAAGGCGTTATAACGACACCATGCAGTGTACAATACAACAGGAATAGGACGACACTACCGCTTCTATCGTGTGTTGACGGAAACTGTTTTGTTTTTACTGCGCCGACGCGGAGAAGAGGGGAGGTGCATGTTAGAGAGAGAGCGAGGCTGTCTAGACACTGCCTAGACGGTGGGGAGGGGTGGCGCTCTGTTACCTGCTGGAATTTAATGTACTTAGTGTTTTTATTCTTTACGTGATGTCTGCTCAGATAGCTTTCACTGCTTTTAAATTGCATTCAACGTGAAGCGTGAATTTTAAAGAATCTTCAGCGTTTACGGTTTGATTCTTGATTTTTTTTAAATGGATGATCTCATAGTATAGTCTAGACTTTAAAAAAACCTCTCCCACACATAAAATTTTACAAAATAACATTCTCACTCACTTCTGTTTCACCTCCAATATCAAAGTACACGTTGGAACTCGGGGAGTTACCGACAGACGCGAAGCTTTTGTTAATGATATCTTTGCTGAAGATATAATTAGTCTGGAGATATGTTTACAAATATCTTGTTTAATATAAATAAATACGTGAATATTACTTAGATATTATTTACTGTAGTCATAGTAAAAGATCAGTTGTTTTATATTAATTCGTAATTATCAGCTGATTTCACTGAACAGCTGATAGGCTTTAATAATTTTGAGGTTATGTTGTTAAAAAACTAGCAATATTAACAACAATTTTTACAACGTTTGTATTAATTTCGAATGTATTATAAACGGTTACAACGTGCACGTGTTCTTCAACTAAGAAAAAATACCGAAACCAAAGCAACACAACGTTTTCACATAATACGCGTGTACTGCTGTCGAAAAGGAGAAAAAAGAGAAACGAAATTCGTTTGCTCGTTCGTTTCATATTTCCGTTACATTCTTCCGTTCGGCAGACTTTTTTCTATTCACTCCTCTCGCAAAAAAAACACAGAAGACCGGTAAATTTCCCATTTAATAAAAATCAGTCTATCAGATTTGGCTCAAATTTTGGTAATGATTCTGGTCAGCGTACCAAATTTGAAAGTAAACAAACCTTAAGCAGAGTGTTTTTTTCGAATTTACTGGAGTAAATTTCCTTTACTTAGAATCTGCTGTTAAGACTTGAATTATGAATTCCCATATACCAACACTTTCACACGATCTGTTGAACCGATTGTGAGATATTTGAACCGATTTGGCGATTTTTTTTAGACAATTCACGTACTAGATGTTTTAGGAAAATGACGTTTTGTTTGGGAAGACTGGAAATTTAATCAAAATAATTAAAGTCGGTTTTGAGAAAATTTATTATTTTTCATTTTTAAGGCATTTTGTAATTTTAAAAAAATTTGCTATAAATTGTGAATACATGACAGAAACAATACACGATATTTTGAAAGTATGTGTCAACTCTTGTACTCAAGTGCCTAACATGCAAGAAGAACATAGACATAGTAGATGCCTAGTCATATGTTTAAATTCTTCAAACTAAATACAGACACTGTGGGCGGACACACTGGTCAAAACAGAAGTGAAATGAAAATGTGTGATCAGGAAACCATAAGTCACAGATAGCTTTTTTCAAATGGAAGTCATCTCAATTCTTTAAAAATATACCTACATAACTTTTTTATCAAACACTCACTATTTTTTTGAAACCTTTTATCACCGTCAGCGTTAAAAACTGCATGCATTAGCATCTTAAAATTTCGAGCTGAATCACAAAGGTTTAAAATAGACAGACGGAGGCTCAGTCATATTCCCATGAAATTTGAAAGTTTTAAAATAATCATATTCGCCAATTTTAAGGTTAAATTGTAATGGCGAATTATATTTTTGAAATCAGTGTAAGGTAACAAAAATTATTGTTGAAAATTCGCTTAAATCTCTTTAGCGAGACAGCTGCGTGCAAGGATTGTATGATTTCATTACGTGAATACATAAGACACAATAAACCAATAGTTCCTGTTTTAGTAGTTGAAAAGTGTTCAAACTGTTGAAATTGTGTGTGTGTGTGTGTGTGTGTGTGTGTGTGTGTGTGTGTGTGTGTGTGTGTGTGTGTGTGTGTGTGTGTGCGTTTTCTGTATGTTGTGTGTGCGCGCGCGTGTGCGTGCGTGCGTATGTGTGTTTTATCTGTGTGTGTGTGTGTGCGCGCGCGCGCGCGTGTCTGTTAAAAAAGTAAAAAAGAAATATTTGAAGAGATATCCTAAACGCAAATATTATATTCACAAATTTAGTTCTACTAAAATTTTAGGCATGACTATTTATTGGGATCTAAAATTTCAAAAATGTTATCGATATTTTTGAATTTACTTTTCAATTATAATTAACGAGGATGATTAGCAACGTACTAAGAAATTATATATAGCCTATATATATATATATATATATATATATATATATATATTTTTTTTTTTTTTTTTTTTTTTTTTTTTTTTTTTTTAACGTCCGACTATTGTGCACACGGGCTAATGCAGACAATGGGATGATTTATAGCGTATGAAAATGCCAAGCCCTGGCCAGGAATCGAACCCGGGTCCTCAGGGTGAAAGCCCAGCACGCTATCAACTAGGCCACCGATGCGGCCTAAGAAATTATATATTTAGGTAGGCCTATGTTTCAATATTTTTCCTCAGTAGAAGCTATACCTTGTCAAAAATTTGATATTTTTCAACGATGATTGGCGTAACTACATTCTTTTTGGGAAGCGAAGGAATGAATGAGGTCACGTGATAGGACCTACCAAAACGTCACAGCCTCTAATAATTTCTGAAGTGAATACTTCTTTACTTTGCCCGGTACGGAAAATTTTGTAACGCAGTGAAATCTGATTGAGTAATGGATGGAAACAGCTGATGGTTGAAACAGCTGGTTATCACAGAGATAACAATGGTCAGTGAGTAACAATAATATGTGCAAAATCACTTGAGCATAGATAGACTGAAAGGCGAGAATGGAATTAATTTTAAATAAAATAATGGTAGAATTAGAAGTTTAAAATGTTAAGATGAATAAAACTAGTAAAATATTATTATTTATAAATTTTCGTAATAATGATTGAAACTATGATTATGTACAAGTGTTGCATTTCTGATGGTATGTAATAATATATAAACAGATGTTATGTAGCGCGTGTTTGTATAATTTTTAGGTTATAAAAGTCTATTTCACGTTGTGAAGAGGGTTTGTGTCGATTTTAGAAAGCTAAGAAAAATAAAAGTTCCAAAAAAGATCGAATGAAAATGATAAAGTTCAAGAGACGGACTTTCAGAGACGTTCAGACGGCAATTCGTACCAGTGTTTATGAAATATGTACAGAAATGCAAAAACTGAAAGATGAATTGAATAAAAATGTACAAGGAAATTGCGATTCAAGGAATCTCAATGTAGGCCTATACTAGAGCTCGACCAAATAAATATCAAAAACTAATGCTCAGCGCCAAAAAAAGTTCGAGATAAATGAAAAGTTGTTTTAAAAAAAGTTAGTATTCATTTATATGTCTTGTATTTTTCTACGTACCAATCTCACCCTTTTTTAATAATTGCATTATAAGGTTAGGCTGTATGTTATTTAAGGCTTACGTTTATAAAACAGCCTACAGTACACATACTGCTGAAGAAATGTTTTTTGTTAAAAAAAACTTACAAGATTCATGTATTAAGGGGGGGCACAAAAACGTGGAGGATGTTTTAAGTCATGTTTATGTTCTGTCCAGTTGACGATAATCTAGGCATACTGTGCAACTAGGTATGCGTCAGCACTTTCATCGTTAAAGGAAGAAAGGTACGAATGGACCTTTTAGCGAATTTTCATTGGGGAATGAGCTCATTGGAGTTACCCGCCATCATGGTAAGATCCAGACCCGGGACATTGGAATGAGTGCTGATTTCTAGATCACGTTTACTTATATAGGCTACTAGTAGTTCAAAAAATAGTAGACCTCATATTCTTAATTAATATAGGCCTACAGACCGGAGCGCTTATTACCGGTAACCGTAATATTTACGAAAAATATTACGGGACGAATACTATTGTAAAATGTTATGCTCTTTCTTATGAAGTGGTCAAAATTACGATAGGTTTTGCCGTCCAGCCAGTATTACAGGAAAACCAACAACTACACTCTGTCCGTTGAATCAAAGAACGTCATGTTGAAACGGAAGTGAATGGGGGGGAAATCATACACACACATTTTTCGGGCTTTACACAAGGTATATTCGTACCAAATTTCAAAACAATCGGCCAATGCGTTTGATTAAAATTTGCCTACAATTGTCATAGTTGAATCAAAGGACGGAATTTTGAAACGTAAATATGAAAAAATGTTATACATACGTAATTTTGGCCTTATAGAAGATATTTTTATACCAAATTTTACAACAATCAGTTTGGAAAAAACTGCATACACTCGTTATTGTAAATCAGAGGCCGCCATCTTAAAACGGAATGAATGAATAGAGGAAAATCTTATAAATAAGTCGTTCGGGCCTTATGAAAGGTATTTCTGTACCAAATTTCAGAGCGATTGGTCAATGCGTTTGCCTAAAACTGTGTAAAAACAAACACACAAACCAAACGCGGAACGGTCCAGTTAAAACAAACACCTCGCTTCGCTCCGTCACGTATCTCAAACTTAAATATACGAGGTGTGTTCAGAAAGTAACGAGAATTTTAATTTTTTGAACAAAATATTTATTTATTCTTCTACATCGATGTTGTCGCCATCAAAATAGTCCCCATTGGAGATTATGCACTAGTGCCAGCGCTTCTTCCAATCCTCGAAACACTTCTCAAACTCGATCTTTGAGATAGCCTTTAGTTCTTTCAACGATGCGCTTTTAATGTCATCTACGGCTGTAAAACGACGGCCCTTTAAGGTTCTCTTTATTTTTAGAAATAGGAAAAAGTCACACGGAGCTATGTCTGACGAATAAAGAGGCTGGGGCATCGTTACAGTACTGTTTTTGGCCAAAAATTCACGAACAAGCAATGAAGTGTGAGCTGGTGCATTATCGTGGTGCAAAAGCCATGAATTGTTTTTCCACAGATCCGGGCGTTGTTTTCGGATTGCTTCACGCAAACGGCGTTGAACTTGTAGGTAGTACTCCTTATTGACCATTTCACCTGGTGGCAGGAGTTCATGATGCACTATGCCATTAATATCGAAGAACACAGTGAGCGTAACCTTCCAGTTCGACAGCACTTGTCGATCCTTTTTCGGTCTTGGCGAGCCAGAATGCCTCCACTGGGATGATTGAGCAATAGTTTCGAAGTAAACCCATGTTTCGTCACCTGTTATAATACGTTTCAGTAATTCTGCATCGTCGTTGACTTCATTTAGTGACTTCTGAACAAATTCAATTCGCCGCTGTTTTTGTTTAAAATTCAACAATTTTGGAACGAATTTTGCTGCCACGCGTTTCATACACAAAACATTGGAAACAATGTCATGACATGATCCAATCGATATGCCAACATCATCAGCGACCTCTCTAATTGTGATTCGGCGATTGTTCATAACCATTTGTTTCAATTTTTCCACATTTTCATCGGTTGTTGATGTGCTGAGGCGTCCAGGGCTTTCGTCATCTTCGACGTCCTCACGGTCTTCTTGGAAACAAGCGTTTCCAATTTATATACCATTCGTATATAATAATATAATATACGAATACTCTATATACTCGTATATACCAATTATACCACTCGTAAACTCTTGCTTTACTCATAGCAGACTCACCATATGCTTTTGTTAACATTTCACACACTTTGTTACATTTTATTCCATTTTTTTCGCAAAATTAGATACAAATTTTTTGATCCATTTCTTTTAATAAACGAAAATCGCCGAGGTCATAAAAACATGTCTAACATTAGTGGCTGTCACAGACAAAGTCAACAATGAAAACAGCTGAAAGTTTTATCATACTTCAAGGGCATGTATATCAACATAATTTTAAAAAATGTTTGACAATCGGACTCTCCAAGCCCGCGAAATTTAAAAATTCTCGTTACTTTCTGAACACACCTCGTATATTGTACATTTGGTTCGAGGTTCCGCAGACCGCTTGTCTTAGACAATAATGGGGTGTGCAACGTTCTGTATCTACAAACGTCTAAGCATACTTTGCAACTAGTATGAGCCCGCGCATTGGTAAGTCAAGGATTGGCGATAGCTGATTCGCAAGCAATTATTTTTGTGCTATTCTTAAAAGAAAACACGAGAATAATTCACTAGAGCACAAACAATACACGAATTCACGCTGAATACGAAACCAGTCAGAATTTTCGCCAGTCATTGTTTTTTTAAAATCTGAAAATGGTTCAGTAACACTCGTATTGCGGTTACCGGTTATATTTTTGGAAAAGTTACTAGCGCTTTGTAGAGCGGAGGCCAAGCATTTAATAAATAATATAAACGTGAATATCCAGAAAAATAAACACATTTAAAATATTTACTGGCAATAGATTAAATTTGAAAAATGAAATAAAAATATTATTTTACAAACTTTTAGCACTACAAATCATCTAGTGATTTTTCTTTTTCCTGTAGGGGATGATTCCACAAATCACCCCTCGTTTGTTCTTTTTTACTATTATTATTATTTTAAGGCGAAAAGCATATTGAGGCTATCATCGCCTCCCTATATGTAAGTGTGAGTGTAGTGTTAAAGTCGTAAGTGTAGTGTTGTAAGTGCAAGTGTGTGTTAGACTCGGGTACGGCGAGGGACGTCTATATCCTCTCAATTGGTGCAGCTAGTCTTCACCCCATCGGGGCCCATCCCTTGTAGTTACGCCACTGTGTCTATCTGTAAATACGTATAAATAAAAATAATATATGGATTTTTTTTTTTTGTATTTAACGTCCGACTATTGTGCACACTTGGGCTAATTCAGACGATGGGGTGATTTATAGCGTATGAAAATGCCAAGCCCTGACCGTGAATCGAACCCGGGTCTTCGGGGTGAAAGCCATCAACTAGGCCACCGAGGCGGCTAATATATGTAAAACTGCTGTAAAACACAAAATTAGTATTTTTTCGAAAATCGCTCCAAATATACTATATTTCTTAGATTTTTCTGAACAAAATTTGAACCCACGTCCTTAAGTTTCGTAAGCGGGAATCATGGCACTGAGCCACGAAAGCGCTGGTCATTTTGTCGGCAGATTGAATTCATATTATTCGTGCTATTGTTAGTTGTTATTTTTCCGTTCTGTAAGAAAGGGTTAAAAAGATTTCACTTAAAAAATCAGTGATTTAGCTTTAAAAATATAGCACATATTTATAAACACTATACATTACAATACGTTACGCTACACTGCAAAGCTCTATACAACGTGCGCAGTTGCAATGTTTTCTGTTTAGAACAGATTTATAACTGTTGTTACTTCTTCGATGGTGTAGAAGAAATTTAAAGCCCTCTTTGTCTTTTTAATGCACCCGAGGCGGGGGAGGGGGTACGTGCAGGAGCGCACGTTTATTTATTTCGAAGAAAACTTCAGCAAGAATAAACGTTCGACTATAAAAGCATACGGACGTAAAGTTTTACTTTCTGAACCGGAAACGTTATTGAAAATCCGATTTCTTAAATTTTAACAATCTTTTTTCGAGTGTCATAGAAGCAAAAATCGGTTTAGCGGGCCGCTAACTTTAACAGTCAACTGTGTAACTGTCAAATTTAGCGAATAGATTAGATTTAATTTTGAGGTTATGTCTCGGTGGCCTCAGGTAACGCGATCAAAACTATTGTGCTACTAAGTTGTTTTTGTTATTTTAAGGCGAAAAGCACACTGAGGCTATTACCGCCTCCCTAAATGTAAGTGTGAGTGTAAAGTGTTAGTATTATGTGTAGTGTTGTAAGTGTAAGTGTGTGTTAGACTCGGGTACCGCAAGGGACGTCTAAATCCTCTCAATTTAGACTAGCTGCACCTCCCTGCGGAGTCGTATCTTTAAAAAATTATACACAAAATATAAAACGTGTACAGTATTCTCACGTACATGACCTTTAAAATAAGATATTAAACACAACTTTGCCTTAACAAATAGCGGCGTAATCTATGGTTAATTGTAACTAGTCGTGTAGAGAATAGATTCAATATGACCGACAATATGCACAGGCTGTTAAATTGTCGTGTTCCCCAACAATCTCCGGTACAATCTACATGGTAGGTAACCCATTAGCCAACGGCAACTTGATATTGTATCTTGATATTGATAAAGTATCTTACATTGTAGTTTAGTACAATTATACCCTAACTGAGTTTTAGTAGTCCACTGACTAGCTTTCTGCTTGAGGTCCTCAAGATCCTGGAAGCCAAACTCACTTTGCCTCCTGCTGGCGAGATCATAGATTATGCAGACTGAAATGTCTTCTTTCTTCCTGTATAACCTATACAAACGTTTTCTCGTTGGTACATTCCTACCCTGTTTATGTGCACCTTGAGACGATAGTGTCCTGTAATGATTCTCATGGGTTTCTCGAGTCAGCCTCTAGTCTAGGACGGTTCCATTCGGCCCTGTCATCGATGTACAAGAGTTGTGTTTCTCAAACCCGATGATCCTTAATCCTTCGGAAGTCTTCTGCCTTTTACAACCGCCTCCTCTTTTCTCAGTTTGCGCTCCCGAGAGACTTGTGTTCATCTACAAACGTCAGTCTGATGCCGTCAGTTTTTTGTAATTATTACAAAAGTACCCTGCATACAGTATAAACGACATATGTGTCAGGTAATCCCCAATTTACTTCTCTTTCAAGATGGCGGCCTCTGATTTAACAACAACAAGTGTACGCAGTTTTGGTTTTCCCGCGGAAGTAGTCGCCTTACTGATTTGAGGTGATTAACTCCGTCTCTCACTACTTTTACTGCAGGCTGAGTAAGTCTGTATAGCCTCCCTACCATCTTCTGCACTTTTTTTTTTTTTTTTAACGTCCGACTATTGTGCACACTTGGGCTAATGCAGACGAACTGCACTTTTCTACATGTGAGTTACATGAGGTTAAGTACAGTTTCTCTCTTCGTGCTGTTTTCACTCGTCAGGTCCACTTTTGTCAGTTCCTCAGGACTTCTAGGGCTTTGAAGGTCTGTTTCCAACCATTATTAGCTATGGAAATAAAATATGTCATCACCTAAAACAACATAGGAAATGAGTTACACAACTTAGTTCCGCTTACTAACACCGAAACAACCACGCTAAAAAAATTCCAGTACTTCTCTCCCGGCTTGAAAGTAACCTTAGCCTGCGAAACCTAATTCACTGACGTCAACTAAAACTCATTTCCGATTATTTGACAGTGCACGCGTATCACGGATTTAATACCCTTCTGCCCACGCGCATCACATCGAATCTCCCGTGCACAAAAGCTTCAACCTGATTGGTGCGTTCTTTCTCTAGTTTTAACAATGGAATTTTGAGAAATTATGGTGAAATTTCGGAAATAAATACAGGTCGAAAACATCGAAGAGGACCGCCCACTACACAACTACACAGCAGCTTACCAATACTCGGACCAACAGCACAGGGCACCGCAACTTGCTCGGGAGGAAATAGGAGTGATCCGACCAACTCTCAATAAGAATATATTCTTTCGCCATTCCTCTCCAGCCTGCTGCCTACCTGGTGATCTCCCGGACTTGTTCTACTTCTTCCTTGAGACTACAACAAATATCCATCCATAGAGAGTCTCGCATGGGTAAGTCTCATAGATAAAGCTAGATTGAAACTACCTCGATAGTTGCTATTTAAGCTAAGCTTTTCCTTAACCATACAGACTTCAGCGCGTGCCGTTCCACATTGGCTAGGAATGAAGGGCTCTAACACAAGAACGTGAAGAAAGGTTAGGTCCACTTCGGAATTACCAAACTCTTACTCCCAATGTGTGAGTTTTTTGGGGGGATATTGAGCGTAACTACAATAAAATTTACATTTTTTCCAATGATTCAAACAATTCTAACCCAATCGTGAACCCAGAGAACCCAAAATCTTTTCAATTTTTACTCGAAACAACAACTGTTTACTTTTTTCTAAATAAAATAATTTATAGTGGTGATCGTGAAAATCAGATTCGATTTGGATTTTTTATATCGATTTTCAAGTCACGTGATTCTAAAAAAGTGGGTTTTTTTTACTTGTATGTCCGTAGGTGGATTGGGTGATTTAGTGTGTCTGTGCGTATCGTTGGAAACTAACGGAGCCGCCTCGGTGGCCTAGTTCATAGCGTACTGGGCTTTGAACCCGGGTCGTAGGACCCGGGTTCGATTCCCGGCCAGGGCTTGGCATTTTCATACGCTATAAATCATCCCATCTGCATTAGCCCAAGTGTGCACAATAGTCGGACGTTAAAACACAAAAAAAAGGAAACTAACGGAAATTCTGGAATTTAATGAGATTTAGCGTGCAGGTTAGGTTTGCTTATATTTGGGAACAATTTTTAACTTTTACAAAAAATAACTCTTTTTGATTAAAAATCTAAATTTTACATTATCAGTTTTTAACGGAAGTTCACATTGACAAGAAACAGTAAGCCTACATGGTTGTATAACGATCTTAATTAAAGATATGCACAATAATCTACACAGTAAAGATATGTAGCAATAAAATTAAGCCAAAGGTATTATTTGAAGTATTTTATACAGAATTCGTGTCTTTACGTTCAATTACTGATAGCGATTTTGTTAAAAAAAGTCCTAACCTCTTTTCCTTTTCTTTCATGCACTAACAAGGAAAGTACGATTTCCATATATTTCATAGTTTATAAAGAGGTATGGCTACATTGTTGTATATTATTCCCCGCTAACTGTTGAAGGTAGCACGGGCCCACTAGTATCGGTTTTAATATTGTGGTATTTAATAATGAAGCAAGCCAATAAACGTGTACAATTTTATAAAAACAAAACAAGGTTTAATGAAATTTGTCCAGCTGTAGCGACCTAACAAAATGGCTGTAGGTCGTTAATTGTTAGCCAGCCTAGGCCTATATATACGTGCATGCAGACAGTTTTATGTAAGCCAAGGCAGCCGGGTTAAGGAACTATAATCCTCTTATCAAATAAACATTTACTACCAGACACATTAGCGGTTGCATTCAGCTGTTCCCTGATCACCTGAGGCAGTATTTTTCCATTGGCGTACGCAATCACTGAACCACTCTCGTCGCTAGACGGACAAACACCTTAAATACAAATTAAACGTTGTCAGTTTAAAATCCGGTAATCTGACGCCACGTAATACAGTTATATTGTGCGTTGTATAGTCCTAATAAATAGGTCAAAGAACAGTAGACGTCGCAGTGTACAGAGCGCTCCACGATAAGTTTCCCGCCAATTTAATCGGTAATGACAATATTTACGAAAAATTTTACTGGACTAATTTTATTGGAAATTGGTTCTTTCTTTACGAAACGGTCAAAATTATGATAGGTCTTGCTGTTCAGCCAGCAACTGCAATCGTCATCGTTATATCAGAGGCAGTGACTTTGTACTGGAATGCCGAACGGACCAGTTTAAACAGAGACCTCGTTGTGATTCGCTCGGACATAATCACAATTTAAGCAAACACGTCATGCAGCAGTCTTCCTGACGCTATGTAAACAAATTTCCATAAAATCTTTTCAATAGAATAGTTTCCAGATCATATTTCCATTACGGTAATCAGCATAAATCAGCATTATAAACACCGGATAATAAGATAACGGACCCTTATTAATTTCAACTGAAATTAATAAAGATTAACGCTATGGAGAAATTATTTTTTTAAATTGTGAAATGTAAAGTTATGATTTCTTGAAGATTTGAAACAATCGCATTTTGAAACTGTTAAATGGCATTCCACTGGATAACGAAGTTGTTCAAGCTGTAAAAATCAATTTTTGTGCCACGCTTGAATCAGACTGAACCAAACACACACACACACACGAGCGCACGCGCACACACATACATACACACACGCACGCGTGCGCGCGCGCACACACACACACACACACACACACACAAACACACACCCGCGCACGCGCACACGCACACACGCACGCGCGCGCACACACACGCACACGCGAGCGCGTACACACGCACACACACGTCCGCACACGCGCGCGCACACGCACAAACATACGCGCACGCACGCACACATATACACACATACACACACAAACACACGCGCGCGCGCACATACACATACAAACAAACACACTCACACACACACACACGCACACACACACACAACACACACACACACACACACACACACACACACACACACACACACACACACACACACACACACACACATATTAACAGCCTCTCTAAAACTGTAAAGGAAGAGTGAACCACATAGGCCTATTATTAAAACATACAAACACACTCACACACACACACACACACACACACACACACACACACACACACACACACACACACACACACACACACACACACACACACATTAACAACCTCTCTAAAACTCTAAAGGAAGAGTGAACCACATAGGCCTATTATTAAAACATACAAACACACACACACACACACACACACACACACACACACACACATTTTAATTTTAATAACCCTTATAATAGTCTACACAAGAATATTGTTCTAAAGATTAGAATCAGCGCTCATGTTCAGGTTGGGTAAGGCTTTTACCATGATGGTCGCTCAAATAACTAATTTTCTAGGAAAATTCATTAAAAATTAAATAGTGTAATAATGTTTTAAAGAAATTTGCAATATATTTTGTTAATGCGCCTCCTTATTATCTTAAAGCGAACAACCAAATATAGTATAGTACTTTAGTTAATTTGTTTGATGATTGCTCAGTTGCCGAAACCACTGTTGTCTGCTAAATTAAAGTAAATTAAAAAAATAAATGAAATCGCTACTGGAAAGACATAAGAAGAAAAGTTCTGAAGGATAAAAAATTATTTATTGTCGATATATTTTGCAAACATTCGGGGGAGGAACGCCCTAGGTCGAGACTAAGGGGGTGAAGACAGTACTGAAATGATATATTGAAGCATTTAGGGGTTGGTAGTGTAAAGAAATTGCAAGTCACCATTGGAGGAAGTTAGGGGAGGATAGAGAAAAAAAAATGTGATACATTGGTGGTTGGTTTGTCTGAGGCAATGTAGCAAAGTGATTTAAGGGTCTTAGTTGAATTAACATTAGAGGAAACTACGTATTGGTAAGCCTAAGACCGGGAACCTTGATATGAGCATACATTTGCTCAAATAACTTACTTTCTTTAGGGAAATCACCCCACGTGGTTGTTATTTTAACAACTACCGTGAATTGATCATCTACCTTAGGGATTTGATCAAATCTCCGTTTTTACCACCTCCTTCCTACATATACACTTTTATCTACCATTTCAAATCTTTAAGAATTCGTAACTTTTTCTACCTGAATGTTTTTGAAAATCTGATTTCACCGTCATAATCAACGTCAAAAACTGTATAAACTAACATTTGAGTTTTTAAAATTCGTTACAGTCAGTCATGGTTCCTTTTTGTATTTTCAGTAAAATTTTAAAGTTTAAAATGTTAATATATGCAAACATGTCTATGATATTAACACTATGGCCACCTTTGCAGATGACACAGCTGTAATGGCTGTTGCGGAAATTGTGGAAGACGCAACTAACGAGTTACAAAATTCTGTTAATAAGATCACTAAGTGGATAGAGAAATGGAGGATCAAGCTGAATGAGAGTAAATCAGTGCGTCAGCTTTACAAGTCGTAAGATGTTCAAGTGGCAGTCACTATCAACATACAAA
The DNA here is from genome assembly GCA_022606455.1 of Callitettix versicolor. Classification (NCBI taxonomy): domain Eukaryota; kingdom Metazoa; phylum Arthropoda; class Insecta; order Hemiptera; family Cercopidae; genus Callitettix; species Callitettix versicolor. The sequence continues at coordinate 20,919,599 of CM040186.1, forward strand.
GAATTCCATATGCGAATTCAGCTAAATATCTTGGAATGAATTTGAATGCCAAACTTGAGTGGAAAGAACATGTCAAAAAAAAGAGGCAGGAGCTGAATATTAAATTCAAGAAGATTCAGTGGCTGTTGGGAAGGCATTCACAACTCTCTTTGCAAAACAAGCTGCTGATATATAAGCAAGTTCTAAAGCCTGTGTGGATATATGGTATCCAACTGTGGGGTTGTATCAAGAAAACAAATGCGATGATCCAAACGTATCAAAACAAAGTACTGCGAAGTATCTGAAATGCTCCATGGCATGCACGAAATGACGATATTCATCGGGACTTGGGAGTTCCTACCGTTGTAGAAGAAATTAAATTACATGCAACGAAACATAAAAAGAGACTGGCGACACATTCTAATGTGGAAGTACTACCGCTCCTAAAGACCAGTCAGGATCAGCGCAGATTGAAAAGGTCTAAGCCTTGTGATTTGATGTGTTAATGAAATGGGGGTCAGATCTTGGAGATACCTTCATGCACTTGACTCTAGTGAATGAAATATTACTTGATAAGTCATGTGACTTAGTTGTAATAATAAAAAAAATGTCTGTGATGGTGAAATCACATTTTCAAAAACAAGGTAAGATAAAAAACCATTTTTGTAAATTCGCTGCCATCCCGTCAGCGAGACACTTGCGTGCAGCGATTACAATAACGTTACCAGTGTCTGGATCGAATTTTGTAATCGATACTCCACGCATTTCTTATTGTCCAGACGAGCTGAAATTTTGCAAATAGACGTTTTTTTTAAGGCGGAAAGCACATTGAGGCTATTATCGCCGCCCCAAATGTAAGTGTGAGTGTAAAGTGTTAAATTCGTAAGTGTGGTGTAAATGTAAGTGTGTGTTAGACTCGGGTACCGCGAAGGACTTCTAAATCCTCTCGATATGTGCAGCTAGTCTGCACCCCCTGCGGGGATGCAAATAGACGTATTCCCGATGGCAATACATGAAGCAATGAAAAATTTTAATAGTTAATTTACTAATTATGGGAAGTGTTATAGTGGCCGGGAGAAAAAGAATTTCGGACCTTTACTAGATTGGCGAGGCAATCTTCCGGTTTAGAATGGTGAGTAAGAAGGTCGTGTCTTCTTTGAAGTTGGCCTTTTTGAAGTGTGTCTTCTTGTAGTGACTTGTAGAGTTGGTAGGCTCTAGTGTAACTGTTATGTGATGGCGGTCCTCTTCGACGTTCTCCTGAACAACGATTTTCTATCTGTATTTATACTCGAAATTATGACGTAAAAAATAATTTCTCAAAAATCCATTGTTAAAATCAGAGAAAGAACGCACCAATCAGGATGAAGCTATTGTGCACGGGAGATGCAAGGTGGTGCGCCGGCGGTAATGCCTGGACAGAATTGTAATAATCTAGCGTACATTAGACCCGAGATATGCGAGCACTTCCAACCAATGAAAAGCGAGTATTGGTTGGCGGGAAAATTGTGAACTTAGTTCGCAGGCGTAGGTTGTTTGAAAGCCGAAAGAAAAGTTCGGGAATTTATGGTGGTACCACGGGAGCACTGAATGCCCTGAAGGTATTGGCTTTTGTCGGTGCCAGCATCTGTGCAAATGAGGTTGGACTCGTAGTGGCATGGTACTGCTGGATAGTAGATGATCTCCCTGTCCCCTTCTAGTTGCGAGTGGGGGAGATGGCGTTGCGCCCTCTGGGAATGGGTGCGTCATCTCTTCTTAAATGCTTTTGTGCATCACTCTAATTAACTGATAGCAAGCGGAACTAGATTGTGTAACTCAGTCGCTACTTGGTTCAGGCGTTGTCAGTAATTTAATCAATCTTCCCAATGGTGGAAGATAACACAGACAAATAAGGTTTACCAAATGCGTTCGTGAACTATGCAAGTGATTAGAAAACAACGATTAAAATATTATTCAAGATTAAAAAGTACAAAATAGTAATTAGTAAAAAAAATATTATTAAAATATAATACACGTATATTTAACGCAAAGTGTACTAAAGAGTAAAAAAAGTTGATTTTTTTTCGAATTTATGTATTCATCACCGGGAAAATAAAACCTCGATTCTGTTCCCTAATTATTCAAACATAATAGGTGTGTTCAGAAAGTAACGAGAATTTTAAAATTTCGCGGGCTTGCAGAGTCCGAGTGTCAAACATTTTTTTTTATTATGTTGGTATACATGCCCTTGAAGTATGATAAAAATTTCAGCTGTTTTCATTGTTCACTTTGTCTGTGACAGCCATTAAGGTTAGACGTGTTTTTATGAGCTCGGCAATTTTAGTTTGTTAAAAAAAATGGATCAAAGAATTTGTATCAAATTTTGCGTAAAAAATGGAATAAAGTGTAACAACGTGTGTGAAATGTTAACAAAGGCCTATGGTGAGTCCGCTGTGAGTAAAGCAAGAGTTTACGAGTGGTATAAGCGTTTCAAAGAAGGCCGTGAAGACGTTGAAGATGACGAACACCCTGGATGCCCCAGCACATCAACAACCGATGAAAACGTGGAAAAAGTTAAAGAAATGGTTATGAGCAATCGCCGAATCACAATCGCTGATGATGTTGGCATATCGATTGGATCATGTCATGACATTGTTTCCAATGTTTTGTGTATGAAACGCGTGACAGCAAAATTCATTCCAAAATTGTTGAATTTTGAACAAAAAGAGCGGCGAATGGAAGTTGCTCAGGAGTCACTAAATGAAGTCAACGACGATGCGGAATTACTGAAACGTATTATAACAGGTGATGAAACATGGGTTTACGTCGAAACTAAGGCTCAATCATCCCAGTGGAGGCATTCTGGCTCGCCAAGACCGAAAAAGGCTCGACAAGTGCGGTCGAACGTGAAGTGTGTTCTTCGATATTAATGGCATAGTGCATCATGAATTTCTGCCACCAGGTGAAACGGTCGATAAGGAGTTCAACGCCTACAAGTTCAACGCCGTTTGCGTGAAGCAATCCGAAAAAAACGCACGGATCTGTGGAAAAACAAATCATGGCTTTTGCACCACGATAATGCACCAGCTCACACTACATTGCTTGTTCGTGAATTTTTGGGCCAAAAACTATACTGTAACGATGCCCCAGCCTCCGTATTCGCCAGACATGGCTCCGTGTGACTTTTTCCTATTTTCAAAAAATAAATAGAACCTTAATGGGCCGTCGTTTTACAGCCGTATATGACATTAAAAGCGCATCGTTGAAAGAACTAAAGGCTATCTCAAAGATCGCGTTTGAGAAGTGTTTCGAGAATTGGAAGAAGGGCTGGCACAAGTGCATAATCTCCAATGGGGACTATTTTGAAGGCGACAACATCAATGTAGAAGAATAAATAAATATTTTGTTCAAAAAGTTAAAATTCTTTCTGAACACACCTCGTATACAGAAGAAATTCCATATTTTTGGATCACCGAAATGTTTATCAACATACAGATATCAAACACCCATGAACCATATACTCAAATTAATCATCTCGTCGAGCTGGCTTCAAATAAATTCACAAATCGTAATTTTTGTCGTATCCATTAAAAATATCATTCGAATAAGAAAACACCCCAATCTTTAACTGCTAACAGTTGCTCCTATCTACTTTTTGATGAAAAATCATTAATAAGAAATTATTAAATTTCCTACAACTAGTAAATCAAAATATTACCATTCGTAAAATCTTCTGTCGTTTTCAAGTAAAATATCCAAAACTGTGTAAATATTTAGCAAGACAATATGTATATTCTGTAATATTTTCCTTAAATGCTTTTTATATGGAGAATATTGCCCGAGAAAAATATCACCTTTTACTCTTTAGTTCAATTTGTATATAATATCAGCAATTTTTCAAGATTTGTTTACTAATAATAATTATTAATACGTCAAAACTATGGCTAAATACGTCTTTTCAGCATTTCAAATATTATATACCGGATATAAGAAAGTTTGTGCAGCGTTCCGGTAATTTATTCACCACAAACTGAATTCAGGTCGTTCGCTTAACTCTAAGTTTGTAATTAATTATGAAACTGGAAAAGTTATAATGGCGTAGCTCCTCTAGTCACAAACTTAGCACATTAATAAAAAACTTTAATAGTATTTACTGAACTTATAAAATTAATCGTGAAAAATATACCGCCAAAGATTAGTTCAACTTTTTGTAGGTACTGTACTTATTACTTGCATAAGTAATGTTAGAACATTACAGATCGTTTGGCGTGCGATTGAACTGCTGTACGCATGCGCAGAATGGTGTTAGCACTGCGCATGCGTATGTCGTCCTATTTGCTCTACTGTACGGTTTTGATTAAGAATATTATGTTTAATTTTGTTTTTCTTAACGTCTATGCTTTGTCACATGGACGATGGATCTGCGTTAACAGAAAGAGTAACCTAAGATCTTTAGGTGCGCAGCTCAGAGACGCAGTAGTTTGACCGGCGACTTTGCCACATCGACCACCGAATCAATCTATTTTTAGAAACAATCGTTTATATCAGATAATTTAAATTGGTAATTAAGCTTTCTGGTTACACTGTATGACCGAAATCAGTGATCATGAAATGTGCACCGATCACGAACTCTAGAATGTAAGTATTATTTCTTTGCGCGCGCATGCGTTAATACTCTTCCGGTTGAGATTTTATTTAACCTTGATATAAAAATTGGTTTTTGGTTTGGACATGATCGTTTCGCAGCGAAGTCCATATGCTACAAAATTGCGGTTTGTTAAAATCTAAAAAAATCACATAATATTTTAACAATAAACTTTTTTTTAATCTCTTTACATAGTTAAAGTGTAATTAAACTAGCGTTATAAACTTTCGCATTTATTTATTTTTTAATGCAATATTTTAACACGTTTATATTTCCTTCGATATTAGGTTAAACAAACGACACTGGTTGGCTAAATTTTTAATGTTTCAGGAAATTCAGTTCAAACTGATAATGAAACTGAATGTTTATGAAAGTCATGAACTAAAATTTAAGTGGACGCGCTAGCGGCAAATTGGCTGCAATCTTTTATTTTCGCATCTTACGGTAGGTATCACTGGAGAAATGTTTTCAGGGCTTTGAGTATTTGTCAAAACCACCTTGAGGGACACGAACTGTATAAAAATAATACCACCTTATCTTCAGTCCGTCTGGAAATAAGGCTTGAATGCGAGATAGTTACGTCTGCGGCCAAGTTGCCGCGGCGCGCCCAATCGTGTAACTGCTTTCGTGTTATTCTCACTATATTTGTGCATACATAGTCACTTTTACCCTTCTTTTTTGTGTTTAGTGTTTTAGTTTAGTAATTTTTTTACCGTGTTTCAATTCCATTGACAAAGATTCCAAAAAGTTAATTGTAAATTTGGTTTATAACGCTACAAAATGTGGCATTGATACTGTCGATAAAATGTGTGGCCAGTTACTCGACATCCCGAAGCACGAGACGTTGGACAATGGCCCTTTTTTATCGTCATTTAGACATTGCCGGAATAAATGCAAATATAATTTTCAAATTCAACCATCTGGATTACAGTGAGCGAAGACGAAACTTTTTGAAAAAATTGGCACTCAGTTTCATGAGTGGACACTTGAAAGCTAGAGCGACAATCCTAACTCTTCCAAAAGATCTTCAATTTTTTTGGGCAAATATACGTTATTGGAAAATCAACAGGCTCAAGTACCAACACGTAGACCTATTTGGCATATTTGCGGACCACACAAAAAAATAACAGAACCAAAATTGTCTGCAAAGAATGTAATAAGAATGTTTTAAGAATCACAGCCAGATGACCGCTGTTTGCACACACTGTTTGCACGAAGCTGAAGCAATGGACGTTGATTCAGATTACATTTGTAAATATTAATTTTTAAATTTTTGTTTATAAATTGAGGTTTTTGATAAGTAAGAATTCCGTAATATTTGTCATGTTTCTTGTATAAAATGAAATCCTTTTTCAGACAAGTGTTTGTATTCATTAACTATTGTCTATGTTCCAAATATTAAATCATTTTTAAATAAATATAACTATTAAAAATTATTAAAAACCAGAAAGGAGTCAATCAGAAGCGAGCGAAAACGTATGATTTTAAATAGCCAATCAGAAGCAAGCACGTCAGGTTTAATGTACACGTGTTGAATAGAGGAGGGGTACGAGGTGGAGATAGAAAATTATAAATAGGACGGGCCATAATATCGGTGACCAGTATAGATATAGTTTTTGAAGATGGAGGTTCTCCGAAATGCGTCAACGAAAGTAGAATTGACGAAGCTAGGGAAGGCTTCATTATACTGAACATAGTGACAATAATCATAGCAGAAAAGAAGAAGAATATAAAAAGAATAACTATTAAAAAACTGAAAATTAAAATAAATCAATTAGAAACAAAGTATAATAAAAAATAATGCAATGTGTCCACTTAAAATTAGTTTACATGGGTGCAAAAGCGGAATTAGGCATTGCGGTCAAATTGCCGCTGCGCGCTCGGTTGTGTGTACACCCAGGCTCGCCCAGCGAAGGGTTAAGGTATCAACTTTTGTAAATAATACTTCTTTTTGCGAATTTCCACTGGTAAATGAGCTATTGGGACGGCCATCATAATAAAACCCAGACCCTGAACTTCCTTCTATACCACTATTTGAGGGGTCGTCATATCGGATAGTAGGAATGTAATGTACTTAAATTCGAGTTTTGTCACGAAGAGAGTCTATGTCGGCATGAGCACTGCCATAAATTCAACTATAAATTTAGGAATTAAGAGTTTTTTCAACCGTTGGAGACGGTTAAGTTTGAAAAAATTAAAAAAGCTGCCGTTCTGACTGGTGGTTTTGAACGACCACTTTTGCAGCTATTGGTTCAAACATAATTGTATTGCGTCACTGAGAAATTGATTAAAGGGAGTGATTTCGAGAAGTCGAGTTGTTTCAGCACTATTTAATCATCCGGAAGAGGTTTTTTTGAAGCGTATAGTCACCGCGACAGGTCTCTTTTTAATTAAATAGTTATTGCGAGTAGAGTATGTTTCTTTAATTGACGCTACCCGAAGTGTGTTGTTTTTAATCATCGATAACTTCAATAGCATCGGGAATAAGGCTATCCAGCGCCATCTATCTAATCGAGCAACTTCACCACCAATCGCAGATTAACTCGAACTTTGAAACTGTGTATAAAGGCAATAGTGTAATTCGAGTAAGAATAATAGATTTTTTTGGTGTTTAACGTCCGACTATTGTGCACACTTGGGCTAATGCAGACGATGGGATGATTTATAGCGTATGAAAATGCCAAGTCCTGGCCGGGAATCGAACCCGGGTCCTCGGGGTGAAAGCCCAGTACGCTATCAACTAGGCCAACGAGGCGGCTATAAGACTAACAGAAGTAAACACCAGGAAAATTTAACGAACACTAATTAGCTTATGATTGTAACTAAAGACTTCGAGCAGTAAAATTGTTGAACATTTTTTTATAAATTTAGAGAAATCTCACGTATCACATAAATAAATTATAAATTTTAAACAAGCTGTCAATTTTTAAAAAATAATTTATGTTGGTAGTAGCATAAATATTAAAATTGGTGTTAAAAAATTGTAGAAATCTTAGCCGATCCTAAGGTGTATTGATTTAAATTCAAGTTTTGTTTTGTGTTCAGTTAAATGAATAAAATTTTATTTATAATGAATTTCTTCATAAACTTCATATTATTTTATAAATTGGCGTCCAGTTTATAGTTCAAATTAAATAATGAATTTTTTATAACATATTTTGTTTTATATATATAGTCTATATATACGAGGTGTGTTCAGAAAGTAACGAGAATTTTTAAATTTCGCGGGCTTGGAGAGTCCGATTGTCAAACATTTTTTATGTTGGTATATGCCCTTGAAGTATGATAAAACTTTCAGCTGTTTTCATACTGTTGACTTTGTCTGTGACAGCCACTAAGGTTAGACGTGTTCTTGTGAGCTCGACGATTTTCGTTTGTAAAAAGAAATGGATCAAAAAATTTGTATCACATTTTGCGTAAAAAATGGAATAAAGTGTAACAAAGTGTGTGAAATGTTAACAAAGGCCTATGGTGAGTCTTCTATGAGTAAAGCAAGAGTTTACGAGTGGTATAAGCGTTTCCAAGAAGGCGTGAAGACGTTGAAGACGACGAACGCCCTAGCACATCAACAACCGATGAAAACGTGGAAAAAGTTAAAGAAATGGTTATGAACAATCGCCGAATCACAATTAGAGAGGTCGCTGATGATGTTCGCATATCGATTGGATCATGTCATGACATTGTTTCCAGTGTTTTATGTATGAAATGCGTGGCAGTGAAATTCGTTCCAAAATTGTTGAATTTTGAAGAAAACCAGCGGCAAATGGAATTTGCTCAGGAGTCACTAAATGAAGTCAACGACGATGCAGAATTACTGAAACGTATTATAACAGGTGACGAAACATAGGTTTACGTCGAAACTAAAGCTCAATCATCCCAGTGGAGGCATTCTGGCTCGCCAAGACCGAAAAAGGCTCGACATGTGCGGTCGATCGTGAAGGTTATGCTCACTGTGTTCTTCGATATTAATGGCATAGTGCATCATGAATTCCTGCCACGAGGTGAAACGGTCAATAAAGACTACTACCTAAAAGTTCAACGCCGTTTGCGTGAAGCGATCCGAAAAAAAACGCCCGGATCTATGAAAAAACAATTCATGGCTTTTGCATCACGATAATGCACCAGCACATACTTAATTGCTTGTTCGTGAATTTTTGGCCAAAAACAGTACTGTAACGATGCCCCAGCCTCCATATTCGCCAGGCATGGCTGCGTGTGACTTTTTCATATTTCTAAAAATAAAGAGAACCTTAAAGGGCCGTCGTTTTACAGCCGTAGATGACATTAAAAGCGGATCGCTGAAAGAACTAAAGGCTGTCTCAAAGATCGAGTTAGAGAAGTGTTTCGAGGATTGGAAGAAGTGCTGGCACAAGTGCATAATCTCCAATGGGGACTATATTTTGAAGGCGACAACATCAATGTAGAAGAATAAATAAATATTTTGTTCAAACAATTAAAATTCTCGTTACTTTCTGAACACACCTCGTATATATAATGCCTTTGATGTTTAATGACGAGTGGTTTATAAAACATTTCTATGGCATTTATTCTGTAACCTTCGTTTATATGCATAAACTTTTTTATCGGAAACCGCACTAACAATTCTTATATAATTTTGAAATGTACCGTTTTATGTTTAAAAAATCGTTCTAGGTGGATTTCATTTCTGAAAAAATGTTTTAATTATAAATGTGCTTTTAACGCATGCCATATGAATATCTACATAAATATGTTTTAATGACAAAACAAATACGAATTAAAACTATTTAATCTGCTGGTATAATAGTCCTGCACGTCAACTAACTTGCTCAATATTTTTTTTTTTTTTTAAAAGTGGTTTGTATATATTCACGTATTATTTAAAATGTTATTTCTTTAAAAAGTTATCTAGGTTTTTTGATCGGCGCTTATTTTAAGGTGTTCTCGGTTCTGTATATTGTACCACAATGCCCATTCCAAAAGCTCATTATCAGTGGAAATCCGCTAACAATATTTGCGAGAAAATGACTACAGCTTGGCGAGGTGAGATTGAGTTTATTAAACATCCGGTAGAGGGAACTGTAATCGCGAAGAGATGCAGTAACATCCCGTCTGCAGTTCATTCTCCGATATACTTTATATTTCCTCTCTTTGTCCAAGTCGCCACAAAATACGTTTACCGTTATTTCTATATTCTCCAGGTTTGCAAGTTGTTTTTCTCTTTGTTTATTGCACTTTGTTTCTGTACAATAAAACTATAAAGTTTTTACAGCTATTGTGTTGTGTTGCTGTACAGACAAGTTTCATGTTCTGCTGTATCGTGTAATCAGCTTTGTTACGGTGTATTTCTCCTTGATGTTTTCTGGTTTCGTTTATTATTTTAGTATACGTGTGTTCAGGTTTAAGATACGTAGACATTTTATATTTCTGTGTCAAATATCTTTTGTGACCGTTGTCTTCACTATTTGCGTTGATGTCAACCACGGTGTTTTCTGAATTATATGATTTCTGGATTTTGTTTTCGATACCCTTCCACAACTGCATTTATTTTTGCATAACGTTTTCAATGTTTAAAGATAAAATATGAATCATTACGCTGAGTTCACCATTTATTTTTGTTTCGGTTTTATTGCAGAATTTCGTTGTGAAACGAACAATTGGAACGGCTATCGTAGTAAGAGCCAGACCCGAATGTGCATCGATCAACACTTATAGATCACTTATTGAAGAATTGTTAAATTTTACACACACACACACACACACACACACACACACACACACACACACACACACACACACACACACACACACACACACACACACACACACACACACACACACACACACACACATGCACTCTCTCTGGCTGTCTGTTTGTCCATCTGTCCGTCTATCCGTCCATATTTCAGTGTCAAGTGAAAAGAGGACTGATGGTACTAACTTTGTCTCTTCATGACAAATATCTTTGTCTGTCTTTCTCTCTTTCTCCTTCTCTCTCTCTCTCTCTTTCTCTTTCTGTCTCTGTCTCTATGGCTCTGTATCTCACACACACTCCAATTATTCAAAAGTATCTATTATTGAAAATACGTATTATTAAAATAATGGATCTAATTAATGGATCTAAAAATAAAATTAAGTACCAATTACTCAAAAGTAACTATTATTGGAAATAAACAGTTAAAATACTTGGATACAAGATGGCAGCCAAGTATTGAGGTGTCAAAATTAAGTATCGAGTGTTCCAAAGTAAGTATTATTGCAAATAAAGAGTTTCTTTAATTTAGATCTAAGATAGCAGCTAAGATTTACTATGTTGTTAAAATTAAGTATCGACTGTTCAAAAGTAACTATTATTGAAAGTAAATATGTAGTTATAATATGTGAATCCAAGATGGCATCCAAGTGTTGCAGTGTTAAATTTAAGTATCGACTATTCAAAAGTAACTGTTATTGCAAATAAAGAGTTTCTTTAATTTAGATCTAAGATAGCAGCTAAGATTTACGATGTTGTTAAAATTAAGTATCGACTGTTCAAAAGTAACTATTATTGAAAGTAAATATGTGAATCCAAGATGGCATCCAAGTGTTGCAGTGTTAAATTTAAGTATCGACTATTCAAAAGTAACTGTTATTGCAAATAAAGAGTTTCTATACGGTAAATCTAAGATAGCAGCTAAGATTTACGATGTTGTTAAAATTAAGTATCGACTGTTCAAAAGTAACTGTTATTGAAAGTAAATATGTGAATCCAAGATGGCATCCAAGTGTTGCAGTGTTAAATTTAAGTATCGACTATTCAAAAGTAACTGTTATTGCAAATAAAGAGTTTCTATACGGTAAATCTAAGATAGCAGCTAAGATTTACGATGTTGTTAAAATTCAGTATCGACTGTTCAAAAGTAACTGTTATTGAAAGTAAATATGTGAATCCAAGATGGCATCCAAGTGTTGCAGTGTTAAATTTAAGTATCGACTATTCAAAAGTAACTATTATTGCAAATAAAGAGTTTCTATACGGTAAATCTAAGATAGCAGCTAAGATTTACGATGTTGTTAAAATTCAGTATCGACTGTTCAAAAGTAACTGTTATTGAAAGTAAATATGTAGTTATAATATGTGAATCCAAGATGGCATCCAAGTGTTGCAGTGTTAAATTTAAGTATCGACTATTCAAAAGTAACTGTTATTGCAAATAAAGAGTTTCTATACGGTAAATCTAAGATAGCAGCTAAGATTTACGATGTTGTTAAAATTAAGTATCGACTGTTCAAAAGTAACTGTTATTGAAAGTAAAG
>CM040186.1:20936473-20953973 GCA_022606455.1 Callitettix versicolor
GTACCATTTATCTGGATTCCTGGTCATTGTGGAATATTTGGAAACTCTGCAGCGGATATTGCGGCAAAGGAAGTAACTTTTCTACCGCCATGCACTCAACGTGTAATCGTGTCTGACTTCCTTTGTCACGTAAAACATTTAATTCATCTACAGTGGGAAAATGAATGGGCAGCTACAAGCAGTAACAAATTGAGGGTAATCAAAAGTACAGTTCGTCCTTGGGGGTCGTCAATACGTGCAAGTCGTAGAGAAGAGGTGGTGATCACCCGCCTTCGCATTGGTCACTCCATGTTAACGCATGGATTTCTGATGGAACGCGGGGACCCACCTGAATGCGAGTTCTGTAGGGAAACCATCACAATAAAACATTTATTGCTCGATTGTGATGGTTTCCAAAATGTGCGTGTTATGTGTGATCTGAGCAACTGTTTGCAGACGATGTTGGGAGATAGTGCCTCGGCCGTTGACCGGGTTCTAGACTTCCTTCATCGTCTGAATGTTTTAAATAAAATTTAATTTATATATTGTTATTTCTTGTGTTATTTTATTTATTTATTTTATCTAAATAACTTTATTTCTGTTATGTTTATATATATATATATATATATATATATATATATATACTTTTACGAATTGTTATTAAATTTCATTTATTATTAATTGTTATTTAGTTCTTAAGTATTTATTTTTGATATAGTTATACCTGTTATTTAAATTTTGTTTAATTTAGTTTTACTATTATAGTTTTGTTGTAGTTTTATTTATATATATAAATAAATTTTGTTAATTCCTTTATATATATATATATATATATATATATATATATATATATATATATATATATATACTTCATTTTGCATGACGGCGATGATAACCTTAACGGCTTTTCGCCGGGAAAAAAAATTCAAGATGGTGGACTCTCATTCATTGTTGATAGTTTAGTTGCTGGTTATTTCCTGCAATGAAATAATAGAAAATGCTGGTTGCGTTCCTGTCTGAACACAAAATCAATCATAATTTTCTCTGCTTAATAGAGATAGAGCATACAATTTCCAGTAAAGCTGGTCCAGTAACATTTTTTTCGTAAATATTACGGTTAACGGTTAAATTTACGGAATATGTTACGAGAGCTAAAGTGATTTTTTTTATTTATTATTTTAAGGTGAAAAGCACATTGAGGATGTTATCGCCTCCCTAAATTTAAGTGTGAGTGTAGAGTGTTAAAGGCGTAAGTGTAGTGTTGTAAGTGTAAGTGTGTGTTAGACTCGGTTACCGCGAGGGACGTCTAAATCCTCTCAATAGGTGCAGCGGGCAACGAGAGCTCTGTATATTAATTAAGAATATACTGCGAGGTCTACTGTTCTTTAAACTACTGGTATTAGGACTGACAACTTAAGAATGCACGCATACCGAAATCAGAAATAAAAGAATATTGCGGGTCTGGAGAAATGGTTGCAACACTGTATTCCACAAGCAGTAGTAGCATGCGTTACGCCCAGTCGTTGCAACACTTCCAAAATATGACCCAGAGCGGTCTGCGACTGAATGCTAAATGTCAGACAGACAGACAGACACGAATCCGGCTGGCACCGCCATGACTCATGCACACATCTGTCTGTCTGTCAAAATATGCACAAGTACACTGCTCAGCAGACGTAACTTTGAAGAAGCGGTGAGTCATTGTATGCAAATACGGTACCTACGTGGTAATGAAGATGACCTTGATGGAGTGAAACGTGCTTTTTACTTTCTTACTGCACAAAATACTGTAAGAAAGTATCGTTTGTGATCTTCGAAAAAAGGTCAATTTGATAATGTGATTTGTACAGGACTAACCGAATTTAGGTTACTTTAAAATAGGTTCAAAAATGGCTTTTATATTTGTGTGTGTGTGTGTGTGTGTGTGTGTGTGTGTGTGTGTGTGTGTGTGTGTGTGTGTGTGTGTGTGTGTGTGTGTGTGTGTGTGTGTGTGTGTGTGTGTGTGTGTGTGTGTGTGTGTGTGTGTGTGTGTGTGTGTGTGTGTGTGTGTGTGTGTGTGTGTGTGTGTGTGTGTGTGTGTGTGTGTGTGTGTGAGAGAGAGAGAGAGAGAGAGAGAGAGAGAGAGAGAGAGAGAGAGAGAAAGAAAGAGAAAGAGAAAGAAAGTGTGTGTGTGTGTGTGTGTGTGTGTGTGTGTGTGTGTATATATATATGTGTGTGTGTGTGTGTGTGTGTGTGTGTGTGTGTGTGTGTCTGTAATTTTTTGGATAATAACCAAATTTACGTTTCATATAAAATTCTGCATGCGAATCGATTTTTGAGCCAAGTTTGTATCAAAAGTACATAAATTAGCATTGTCTACTTAAATAAGCATTTAAAATACGAAAATAATCCCTGACAACCTAGAGGTTCATTTTATTATTTTCAACTGTGGTATTTAAAAAATAAAATTTTTGCTTATGTATCTTTCTAATTTTGATTACGACGGATGGAATCAGATTTGCAAAAAAGTACAAAGCAAAATATTTATGAAGCTTTTATGATTTTAAACGACCTCCATTTTGAAACTGTTTAAAGGGTGTTTTTTTTATGTAACGGAGTTGTCCAAGCAATCACGAAAATTACCAAATCAAATCGGACCAAAAAGCTAACGTTAGAGTACTGTTAATGTCTGGGCTTATTTCAAGGTCCCTGAACTGCGTCTTACTATGATGACCGCTTCAATATCTTCCAATGGAAACCCGATAAACAATTACACCACCAACTGCGAGCAGAACTGCTCTGAGCTGACCGAGCGGAGCGGAATGAAAATGAACGGCAACCGGAAGCGGAGTTGTCAGTTTGAAAACGTTTTTGTATCTTTTAAATAATAAGAGATTCTAGGAAACTATTATGTTCATAAACTGTAACCTAGGTAACGAGGATAATTTGGTGGCATAGTCAGAGGGTGGGGGAGGAAGCGGAGTCAGCTTCAAAACCGAACCAAACAGAATCGAAGCAACGCGGAACGCCTTACGGAGCCGCTCAGCTCCTCAGCTCCTTAACGAGGATAATTTGGAGGCACTTTCAGTAGCCACACCAAACAGAACCGAAAAACGCGGAATGCCTGTAACCTAGTAGCCACACTAACGAACGGATAATTTGGTGGCATAGTGGTGGGGGGAGGAAGCGGAGTCAGCTTCAAAACCGAACCAAACAGAACCGAAACAACGCGGAATGCCTTACGGAGCAGCTCAGCTCCTTACACTTTCAGTAGCCACACTAAAAATTGTAACCTAGGTAACGAGGATAATTTAGTGGCATAGTGGTGGGGGAGGAATCGGAGTCAGCTTCAAAACAGAACCAAACAGAACCGAAGCAACGCGAAACGCCTTACGGAGCAGCTCAGCTCCTTACACTTTCAGTAGCCACACTAAAAATTGTAACCTAGGTAACGAGGATAATTTTGAGGCATAGTAAGAGGGTGGGAGGAGGAAGCGGAGTCAACTTCAAAACCGAACCAAACAGAACCGAAGCAACGCGGAATGCCTTACGGAGCCGCTCAGCTCCTTACACTTTCAGTAGCCACACTAAAAATTGTAACCTAGGTAACGAGGATAATTTTTAGGCATAGTCAGAGGGGGTGGGAGGAAGCGTAGTCAGCTTCAAAACCGAACCAAACAGAACCGAAGCAACGCGGAACGCCTTACGGAGCCGTTCAGCTCCTTCCACTTTCAGTAGCCACACTAAAAATTGTAACCTAGGTAACGAGGATAATTTGGAGGCATAGTGGTGGGGGAGGAAGCGGAGTCAGCTTCAAAACCGAACCAAACAGAACCGAAACACCGCGGAATGCCTTACGGAGCCGCTCAGCTCCTTCCACTTTCAGTAGCCACACTAAAAACTGTAACCTAGGTAACGAGGATAATTTGGAGGCATAGTCAGAGGGTGTGGGAGGAAGCGGAGTCAGCTTCAAAACCGAACCAAACAGAACCGAAGCAACGCGGAATGCCTTACGGAGCCGCTCAGCTCCTTACACTTTCAGTAGCCACACTAAAAATTGTAATCTAGGTAACGAGGATAATTTGGTGGCATAGTGGTGGGGGAGGAAGCGGAGTCAGCTTCAAAACCGAACCAAACAGAACCGAAGCAACGCGGAACGCCTTACGGAGCCGCTCAGCTCCTTACACTTTCAGCAGCCACACTAAAAAGTGTAAGTTCGGTTTTGAATGCTTAATCCACTCCGTTCAGCGCAACTCTACTCCGCTTGGTGACCACCCGACCTTAACAAGCTATCAACTGGAAGCCTACTTAAAGTAAATATAAAACTGTTTTGCTTATATCAAAGACTTTTTATTTCCAACCCTATTAACTGCCCAACGTCATGAACCTAACATAATTCCATAACCTTTATATTCACATAATGGTTTCACAAATCCTTGCTTGACCTGTTCTACACGTTTTCGTTTTGTCCTCGCTTCTGCAGTCTTCACTCTCTTATTATATTTCTTTCTGGTGATTTTCCGCTGTCTGCCTCAAATTCTTTTGTCTGGTTGTTCCGTACAAACAGTTTTTGGCACTTACCTTCGTCCATTCTTTCCAAAAGACTGCACCTACGTAATGTTCTTGTCTCCTCCAATCAGCAGCGTCTATTTCAGTAGATTGCTCAATTTCTCTGCTAGTTCACTATTCTGTTTAATTGTCAACGCAGTAAATAAAATGTTATTGTCATTGTTGAAAGTTGTCCAAAAGTCAAGAGCTAGTTTTAGGTTATAATTTCTGTTTTGTCGTCGGACATAGTATCACTCGCTTAATCACAATCCCGTAAATACCTAACCTAACCTTACTAGCTTTACTCTTTACCAACTCACGTTCGCCATTCTGACAAAACTGGTCATCGTTATATTGTCAGAATTATAAACAACTGCCTAAACTAACACAACCTAATCTAAAACCTGACAGATTTTATTCTATTCCTGCAAACAATTGTCATGCTTTTATTCATTGCTGTTTGCGTATATCGTTCAAACAAAATCCAATAACGTCCTTATCTAACGTAACCTGAATGCTTCTATTTTATGCCTAATGACATTTTTATGCTGTTAAAACTAGTCATTATTGATGGTGTATATACTTGTAATAGAAAAATGATAATTGCATAACCTAGCCTAACCTAAAGTACTAAACATGTAGCCTATTACCTCTATTACGTAACAATAAACAATAATTGTTAATAATAAAGAATAATATTATAATAATAATAATATTACCTAACAAAACCTAACAGTATTTATTATATGCCTTATATAATATAAACTTTCGTTATACTGTTAAAACTATATTAATCATTGATAATGTTTATTGTCAAAATAGAAAACAATATCTGCCCAATCTAATAATATAACCTAACAAAACCTAACAGTATTTATTATATACCTTATATAATATAAAATTTCGTTATGCTGTTGAAACTGTATTAATCACTGATAATGTGTATTGTCAAAATATAAAACAATAACTGCCAAATCAAATAATATAACCTAACAAAACCTAACAGACTTTATTGTATACCTTGTATAATATAGGCTATACTTTCGTTATGCTGTTGAAACTAGTAACCATTGATAATGTATATTGTCAAAATAGAAAACAATAGCTGCCAAATCTAATAATATAACCTAACAAAATCTACCAGTATTTATTATATACCTTATATAATATAAACTTTCGTTATGCTGTTGAAACTATATTAATCACTGATAATGTGTATTGTCAAAACAGAAAACAATAACTGTCAAATCTAATAATATAACCTAACAAAATCTACCAGTATTTATTATATA
The DNA here is from genome assembly GCA_022606455.1 of Callitettix versicolor. NCBI lineage: Eukaryota > Metazoa > Arthropoda > Insecta > Hemiptera > Cercopidae > Callitettix > Callitettix versicolor. Next base: position 20,942,272 of record CM040186.1, read on the forward strand.
CCTTATATAATATAAACTTTCGTTATGCTGTTGAAACTATATTAATCACTGATAATGTGTATTGTCAAAATATAAAACAATAACTGCCAAATCAAATAATATAACCTAACAAACCCTAACAGACTTTATTGTATACCTTGTATAATATAGGCTATACTTTCGTTATGCTGTTGAAACTAGTATTGGATAATGTGTATTGTCCAAATAGAGACATTAACTGATCTATCTAATAATGTAATCTAACAAAACCTAACATTATTTATTATAGGCCTATGCCTTACATAATACAAACTTTCGTTATGCTGTTGAAACTATATTAATCATTGATAATGTCAAAATAAAAAACAATAACGGCTAAATTTAATAATATAACCTAACTGGTTTTATTGTATACCTTATATAATACATAACTTTGTCATGCAAATACACGTTTTTGATGAAGAACCCTGATTTGAAGATCGGACAGTTACCATTAAGCACATCGCCGGTCGTAACAATACAGTACCATTGAAGATTGCTGAATTTCCGCGTGCGTGATTTCAGTTGAAGTGAGAAAAATGGCCTCGTATCGCGTCAGATCAGTAAGTTCGAATGCAATTAGTACACGCGTTAAAGTTATTTATTAGCCTTGCCCTGTAAATACGCTTAATAATCTTAAAAAGCCATATTTATGTGTCACGGTCTAAGAAATTACGCCACTCGCGCGGACTCGTGTTTTTTCCTGTTCAAAAAAACTGCTTGTGTAAAGGTTAGTTTGCATGTATGTAGTTTTTCTTTCCGGTACGCTGGGTATTAAATATATTGCTTCAATAAGCATAGAGTTAACGGGTTAAGCTGTAATGTGTGAAACGTTAGTAGCGCGATTCGACGGAAGATTGGGCCAGCGTCGGATTTTCTTTTTAATTAAACTATTTGAAACAAACCATTGGATGGTGCTCGATAAAGAGTTTTCAGGACTGTTTTAACTCGAAATGTTGATGAACTCAACTTTTTATTTAACTGATATGTACGACTTATTGTCTGTTTCGTAACTGGCAGTTCAGTTTAATTGATTGTGTGAAAATTTGCGCAATGTTTACGCGAGCTCTGTTTCAAATCAACCGTTCGGCATTTGGTTTGTGTGTTTGTTACGCCGTTTTGGCAAAACGCATTGACCGATTGTTTTGAAATTTGGTACGGAAGTACCTAGTGTAAAGCCCGAACAATATGTAAGATTGTGTTCTATTTACATCCGTATCAAAATGGCGGTCTCTGTTTTACGACAATAAGTGGAAACGATTGGGCCAGATGTATAGAGAGATTATTTTGAAATTTGATACGAATGTACTCTGTTTATAGACGTACGTGTAAGATTATTGCTCACCTACTTTCGATTCAAGATGGCTGCCTCTGATTTTAAAATTACGAAGGCACGCAGTTTTCGCCTAACCATTGACCCATTGTTTCGAAATTTGATAATAAATTACGTTGTATAAAGACCGAACGTTATTGCTCACCAACTTTCGATTCAAGATGGCTGCCTCTGATTTTAAAATTACGAAGGCACGCAGTTTTCGCCTAACCATTGACCCATTGTTTCGAAATTTGATAATAAATTACGTTGTATAAAGACCGAACGTTATTGCTCACCAACTTTCGATTCAAGATGGCTGCCTCTGATTTTAAAATTACGAAGGCACGCAGTTTTCGCCTAACCATTGACCTATTGTTTTGAAATTTGATAATAAATTACGTTGTATAAAGACCGAACGTTATTGCTCACCAACTTTCGATTCAAGATGGCTGCCTCTGATTTTAAAATTACGAATTCACGCAGTTTTCGCCTAACCATTGACCGATTGTTTTGAAATTTGGTAAGAAATTACGTTGTATAAAGACCGAACGTTATTGCTTACATACTTTCGATTCAAGATGGCTGCCTTTGATTTTAAGACGGCGATGGCACACAATTTTCACCTAACTCATTGACTGATTGTTTTGAAATTTCGTAAGAAATTACGTTATAAAGACTGAACAAAGTGTATGTAAGATTTTTCCCATTTACTTCCGTATTAAGATGACTGCCTCTGCCTTATTATGATGAGTGTAGGCAGTTTGTGCCAAACGCATTGAACGATTCTTTTGAAACTTGCTACGAAGTTATATTGTAAAATTACTAAATGACATATGTATAAGGTTTCCCCCTCCCACTTACTTCTATTTCAAGATGACGGCCTCTGATTTGCGATGGCGAGTGTACGCAATTTTGGCCAAACCCATTCACCGATTGTTTTAATATTTTGTACAAACTTACCTTCCATAAAGACCGAACGAAGTATGTTTAAGATTTCTCCTACTCACTTCCCTTTTAAAATGGCGGCTTCTGATTTACAATAACAAATGTACTTAGTTTTAGCCAAACGCATTGTTTTGAAATTCGCTACGACGTTACCTTGTAAAAGGACTAAATGACGTATGTGTAAGATTTTTTCCCACTTACCTCTATTTCAAGATGGCGTCTGGTTTGTGACGACGAATGTAAGCAGTTTTAGCCAAACGCATTGATCGTTTTAATATTTCGTATAAAGGTACCTTGTATAAAACCCAAGCGTCATATGCCTAATAGTTTCCCCATTCACTTCCATTTAAAGACGGCGACCTCTGGTTAAACAATGACGAAAGTACGTAGTTTTGACTAAACTAATTGACCGATTGTTTTGAAATTTTGTACGTAGTTACCTTTTATAAAGCACGAACGACGTGTAAGCTTTTGCCTATTCACTTTCCTTTTCAAGATGATGGCCTCTGATTTGCTAATTGTGCGTAGTTTTAGCCAAACGCATTTACCAATTGTTTTACAATTTGGTATGAAGGTACCTTCTATTAGGCCCAAACTACACATACGAAATATTTCCCCTAATTACTTCCATTTAAAGATGTGTCCTCTGGTTTAACAGCGACGAAAGTACGCAGTTCCCCCGCAGGGGGGTGCAGACCAGCAGAATCTATTGAGAGGATTTAGAGTCCCTCGCGGTGCCCGAGTCTAACATACACTTACACTTACGACTTTAACACTTTACACTCGCACTTATTGAGGGAGGCGATAATAACCTCAATATGCTTTTCGCCTTAAAATAACAACAAAAAATGTACGCAGGATTGACCGATTGTTTTTATATTTGGTATGAAGGTACCTTGTATAAAGCCAAAAAGAATGTGTCAGATATTTTACCATTTACTGTCATTTCAATATGGCGGTGTTTGATTTACCGACGAGGTTGTACTTGCTAGCTATTTCTTGTTAAGCTATTTCTACCTGAACGTTAAGACCTTTCATAATTTTGACCTCTTTGTAGAGAAAGGCATAAAATATGTTTCCTACATATTATTGTTGCCGGTTAAATTGGTGTACGCTCTTGAACAAGGTTACGAGAGCGTTAGACGGCTGTCGTGGAGCGCTCTGTACATTAAATAAGCATATACTGCGAGGTCTACTGTTCTTTGAGCTACTGGTTTATATTCTCTCAGGTTCTATGTCAAGATAGAGCGCCCTAAGTGTTGTCTTGGGACGCGGCGTACTATGTATAAAAAGACGTAAAAATAGACGTATAATACTGATAACATAATAGGTATATAATAGGTCAGTCTACTGCGCACCTGGTTCACAGTTCGAGCCGCAAAGTTGCTCCAGTTGCTTATCCCTTACCGTTAACACTGAACCCTCGTCCTTATTGGTCTAACTTGCATAAAATATGGACGTTAAACAAAAATACACAAAAAATAAACCTAACCCAACCTGATCTAAACTATCCTAACCTAACCACACCAAAACCTAACCATACCCATCCTAACCTAACCTAACCTAACCCAACCCAACCTAACCCAACCTAACCTAACACCGATCCATCGTCCTCATTAGTCTAACTTGCATAAAGTATAGACGTTAAACAAAAACAAACAAAAAAATACACAAAAAATAAACCTAACCCAACCTGATCTAAACTAACCTAACCTAATCTAACCTAACCTTACCTAACCTAACCTAACTTGCATAAAGTATGAACGTTAAGCAAAAAAACAAAAACATACAAAAAATACACAAAAAATAAACCTAACCTAACCTGATCTAAACTATCCTAACCTAACCACATCAAAACCTAACCAAACCCATCCTAACCTAACCTAACCTAACCTAACCCAACCCAACCTAACCCAACCTAACCTAACCTAACCTAACACTGATCCATCGTCCTCATTAGTCTAACTTGCATAAAGTATGGACGTTAAGCAAAAAAAAAAAAAAAAAAAAAAACAAAAACAAACCTGATCCAACCTGATCTAAATTAACCTAACCTAACCACTCCAAAACCAAACCTAACCTAACCTAGTCCAACCCAATTCAACCCAACCCAACCCAACCTAACCTAACCTAACACTAATCCCTCGTCCTCATTAGGCTAACTCGCATAAAGTATGGACGTTAAGCAAAAAAACAAAAACAAAAAACAAACCTAACCCAACCTGATCTAAACTAACCTAACCTAACCATTCCAAAACCAAACCTAACCTAAACTAACCAAACCCAACCTGATCTAAACTAACCTAACCTAACCACTCCAAAGCCAAACCTAGACCTAACGTAATAATAAAACTTAATATTTTGCCTACTTTAAATTTTGCAAAAATATCAAAGCATTTCATCTAAACAAAATAGAGGGAATCGATGATCGCAGGACCTTTTAAAAAGCATTTGGAATAATCCGAGTAATGAATTTGCTAGCGTAATGATGATGGAACTAAATGACATTCACAACTACCATTGTTCGAACGGCAACTGTGTAATTTGTATGTAAATCTGTCTTAACCTCAACTAGAGGTCAACGACCTGATTGTCCGTCTTTCGTGTTGACACGCGGTCTCTCTCTCTCTCTCTCTCTCTCTCTCTCTCTCTCTCTCTCTCTCTCTCTCTCTCTCTCTCTCTCTCTCTCTCTCAACACTGTTTGATACCTATTTTGTTAAACATTTTAAACTGTTTTTAGTACCGCTTTACGACCCGCAAGTTTTATCTCCGTAAACATTGTCGGTGTTTTCACGGCAAATCTGTCGTGTCGAAGTGATGACAATAAACATCCAAAAGCTGACAACATTAAATTACTGTTTATTACTTAAACGAACATTCGATTTCCCGAAAAACACGACACGCAGATTCGTTCTTGTAGTTCGTGGCTGCGAAAAATACGTCGGAAAATAAGAAATACGATTAAAAAAAAACGAATAATCGCGGGAAACGGTTATCTAGATGACACGACGGAACACAGTATCTAAAACTCCGATTATTGTTTGGAATTTAATTTACTACAGCAATTTTTCAGATCGTAGTTTTCAAATTTTGCTTTAAATTTGGAATATTTACGTCATTTTTTCAAAGATCTTTTAGTTCTGCTTATAAAACTATTACTCAATATCTATTAATCGAACATTTGTCTACAAAGAACAACACACGATGTTTCGAGGGTGTGAATCAAGAGCCTAACCTAACCTACCCTAACCTAACCTACCCTACCCTAACCTAAACTAACCATAACCTAACATAACCTATAAAACTATTACTTAATTATGGAATATCTATTAATCGAACATTTGTCTACACAGAACAACACACGATGTTTCGAGAGTGTGAATCAAGAGCCTAACCTAACCTAACCTATCCTACCCTACCCTATCCTAACCTAACCTAACCTAACTTAACCTAACCATAACCTAACATAACCTATAAAACTATTACTTAATTATGGAATATCTATTAATCGAACATTTATCTACACAGAACAACACACGATGTTTCGAGAGTGTGAATCAAGAGCCTAACCTAACCTAACTTAACTTACCCTACCCTACCCTAACCTAACCTAACTTAACCTAACCATAACCTAACATAACCTATAAAACTATTACTTAATTATGGAATATCTATTAATCGAACATTTGTCTACACAGAACAACACACGATGTTTCAAGAGTGTGAATCAAAAGCCTAACCTAACCTAACCTACCCTACCCTAACCTAACCTAACCTAACCTAACCTAACTTAACCTAACCATAACCTAACATAACCTTTAAAACTATTACTTAATTATGGAATATCTATTAATCGAACATTTGTCTACACAGAACAACACACGATGTTTCGAGAGTGTGAATCAAGAGCCTAACCTAACCTAACCTAACCAGAGCCTAATCTAATCTAATCTAACTACACTGTGTTCTGAGAGTGTGAATCCAGAGCCTAACCTAACCACACGATGTTTCGAGAGTGTGAATCAAGAGCCTAACCTAACCTAACCTAATCTAATCTAACCACACGACATTTCGAGAGTGTGAATCAAGAGCCTAACCTAATCTAATCTAACCACACTATGTTTCGAGAGTGTGAATCAAGACCCAAACATAACCTAACTTAATCTAACCACAAGATGTTTCGAGGGTGTGACTCAAGAGCCTAACCTAATCAAACCTAACCTAACTTAATCTAATCTAACCGAACCATAGCTAACCTAACGTTTTTTTAATAACCTTCAACGTCATCCAGGAACCGATATATATATATATATCGTGCAGCATCTGGTTTTCCTCCTCACTTCAGCATATGCGTTCCAACTTTCCTATTGCTGATTTTCCCTCACCTTGGAATAATTTTCCTTTTTCATTAGGACACATTTAAAGAAGCACGTTGCACGTTGCCAGTTCTCTTTAGAGCTTATCATTCTGTCAACTAGTGTCTCAGGTATCAATAAACTCTTGTATCTTGATCTGAGCTCTTCCCGCTGACACCCAAAAGACACACATTCAAAAATAGTGGGTAGCGCATTGTCCTCAGCCCCACAGTACATAAAACTTGGCCGATACATAAAACTGAGAGAGCATACAGTACATACATACAGTACATAAAACTGAGAGAGCGAAACCTAACCTAACATAACTAAAAATAACCTAACTTAACCTAACCAAACCTAACTTGGAGCTCAGTGGTCGAAATGACTAAAACATCTTTCAGTCTACTACGTCACCCAACTGCTCAATTAGCCGTTCGAGCCGCAGTTGCTCCCGTTGCTTTTTCCTTACCGTTAACACTGATCCCTCGTCCTCATTAGTCTAACGCATAAAGTATGGACGTTAAGCAAAAAAAACCCTGAAATCTAAACTAACCTAACCTAACCCAATAATAAAACTAAAAACTAAAACATAAGACTCCTAGACTCTTAGATCTACGTTAAAATGCTAAAAGAAAACTAAAACGAAGGAATACTGCAGAGAGTCGCTTTTGACCAGCACACACTTACAGTTTGGCGTGGTAATTGCCAAATATTGTGAAGCTTTTTTCGTCTTGCGACTTATGGTTTCCTGATCACAACGGGATCAAGAAAGTTTGACCGCTCTGGGTGTCAGCCAGCGTTTTTTCCTGGTTCTAGTTTTTGTATTTTAACGTACGCCAAGGAATGTAGTCTTGTGTTCTTTCTTTTTAAGCTTTGTGCTTTAGAGTCAGGCACTTGAGAACTGGAGTTGATCCGCACTCTCTAAACGTTGAGTATTGTTTTATAAAAACAAATTGCGGTAAATATCTAATTAAAAAACGATTTGTTAGTGCTCGTTATTTCATTTTGGAGTCAACCCCTTCGTCCATAGTTTTAAATTTCAACATTACGATAATAACCGTTCCAATTGGTAATTTTCCAAACCAAATTGAGTACTATACGTTTCTATACATTAATCAAAAGGTTTTGTCAAAGCCATCGAAGTATCCGTAAAATTAAATTTTTTTAACAAACACTTTTGAAAATCTGATTTATATATTATTATTTTTATCTTTCACATTACATACAAAAGAACCCTGACCGCCGTTTGTTTAATTTCCATATTTTCAATTGATTTTGAAAATTTTAAACTCTCTTTCATTTATATGATATCACTGATGCAATGGTGAAGTCAAATTTTCAAAAAAATGTAAGGTAAAAGTTTCTTTTCAGGATTTAAAATTATCGCAATTTTTAAACAGTTGAAATCATTTTATTGTTTAAGGACCGTACCATGTTTGAATCGAATCGTACCGAAATTGTAAACGCTAGATTGTTTTGTATATGTAAATGTTTTAACAACCTCTCAAAAAAGATACATTGATGTTACGTTCGAATTTGAACAAGAATTTTGTTTCACGATTACACTATTGATGCATACTAAAACGATAACCCTAGTGAGAGATATGTGAGCGCTCGTTGCTGGTGGCATCTTGCGGCAGAGTGTTGAAATACAGTTAAATAGATAATTTAGATAATACTGTTTTCTCTAACTTCAGCGTTCTTAGCGGCAGGTAGTCCAATTACTTGAACTTTAGCCTCTGATATAAAGCACGCTTTTTATAAGTGGATGTACTCCTTTGTCCGTTTATATTGAATAATTACGGGTCTTAGCAATTACCACGATGGCCGCTCCAGTAACGCATTTTACAATGGAATCACTTAAAAATCTAAACAGCTCTGACAGACTGCTCAAAATTTCAATAGTTTTTTTGTGGAGTGAAAATAATTTTAAACAAATAATTTATGCAGATTTTTACACTGACTACTACAAGCTATACCTTTGTATAGCCGCCATTTTGAAACGTGTAACCTTCTTTTGCTGAGTAATGAATTAGTTCGAATCAATCGCGTTAAATCAAGTTTTGTACCGTTCGCTTTTAGGGGCTCGAAATATGTATACGTGTTGTTTAATGTTGTTCGTTTCCATTAAGTCAAGAGTCAGCTGCTTGTCGAGAGTATTTGTTTCACAACTTTGTATTAAAACAATAGTTTACTAACTCTCAACAATACAACTAAAAAGTAATTTTCTGTTCATTAATTACAGGAAACGTGCTGTTTCTCCTTTAATATTCTCACCCTTTTAAAACATATTACAGAACTCTGTGCCATCTATAATGTCGTATCTTGAATAGTCTAGTCTAGTCTTGTTTCCAAGCCAACGGTGTAATTTCACACTGTATATATTGTCAAACGCTATTATTGTGTCATATTACCTTCTTTATTGTTAATTTTCTTCGAAAATAAATTTCACTCTATCACTGCTTCTGACTGGTTTCTTTGATATTCGCTCTGTTTTCTCATTGTACAAAATATAAAGATTATCGTGAACGTGAAAAATCGACTTTTTTAACATTTCGATTATTTATCACTTCAAATGCTCCACTGTGTCTAGCGGATTTTATTTATATTTGAATATGTGTGTTTTTTACAACAAAAATATAAAATATTGTGCGCTGGTTGAAAAAATACACAAAGTGTGTTCAGAAAGTAACGAGAATTTTAATTTTTTGAGCAAAATATTTATTTATTCTTCTACATCGATGTTGTCGCCTTCAAAATATAGTCCCCATTGGAGATTATGCACGTGTGCCAGCGCTTCTTCCAATCCTCGAAACACTTCTCGGCCATTTAAGGTTCTCTTTATTTTTGGAGCCATGTCTGGCAAATATGGAGGCTGGGGCATTTTACAATACTGTTTTTGGCCAAAAATTACAAGCAATGAAGTGTGAGCTGGTGCATTATCGTGGCGCACAAGCCATGAATTGTTTTTCCACAGATTAGTGCGTTTTTCCGGATTGCTACACGCAAACGGCGTTGAACTTGTAGATAGTACATCTTATTGACCGTTTCATCTGGTGACAGGAATTTATGATGCACTATGCCATTAATATGGAAGAACACAGTGAGCATAACCTTCACCTTTGACCGCACTTGTCGAGCCTTTTTCGGTCTTGGCGAGCCAGAATGCCTCCAGTGGGATGATTGAGCCTTAGTTTCGACGTCATATCCGTAAACCTATGTTTCGTCACCTGTTATAATACGTTTCAGTAATTCCGCATCGTCGTTGACTTCATTTAGTGACTCCTGAGCAACTTCCATTCGCCGCTGTTATTTTTCAAAATTCAACAATTTTGGAACGAATTTTGCTACCACGCGTTTCATACACAAAACACTGAAACAATGTCATGACATGATCCAATCAATATGCCAACATCATCAGCGACCTCTTTAATTGTGATTCGGCGATTGTTCATAACCATTTCATTCACTTTTTCCACGTTTTCATCGGTTGTTGACGTGCTGGGGCGTCCTGGGCGTTCGTCATCTTCAACATCTTCACGGCCTTCTTGGAAACGCTTATTCCACTCGTAAACTCTTGCTTTACTCATAGCAGACTCACCATAGGCCTTTGTCAACATTTCATACACTTTGTTACACTTTATTCCATTTTAAACGCATAATTTTGTACAAATTCTTTGATCCATTTCTTTTAACAAACGAAAATCGTCGAGCTTATAAAAACACGTCTACCCTTATAGGCTGTCACAGACAAAGTGAACAATGAAAACAGCTGAAAGTTTTATCATACTTCAAGGGCATGTATACCAACATAATAAAAAAAATGTTTGACAATCACACTCTCCAAGCCCGCGAAATTTTAAAATTCTTGTTACTTTCTGAACACACCTCGTATTTCTGTTCTCGAAGGTATTACAATTTTGGGCTCGAGTCGAAACTCACGAACCAAAATCATGTTTGTTTGGAGTAAATACTTAATCAATTTAACAGGTACTTGTTCAATTTAAGAAATGACCGATAGGCTATACTAAAAATAAACTCAATAGATTCAGTTATTTTAAAGAAACATTTTTAAATGTGTGTTCAATACAACAAATACTTAACAATCAATCGATCTATTTAACTGAACTTCCCCAAAAACCTAACTGTTTTAACAAATATTTTGCAAATAATTGATCGATTTAGAACTACTTATACACAACTAACATAAACATAAATACTTTATCTAAGATTCAACTAATGGTTGATCGAATTAACGGAAATATATAGAAAAAATATTTAATTTAATTGAGGCTAAACTAATACATGATCAATTTCATCTACATTTAAGAAAAACATAGTTCGATTTAACAGATATTCGACCGGATTAATTGTAAATTGTATGATTTAATTAACATTTCACAAAAACCGTTTTAATGTACTAAAATAAATTTAAAGAAATTTTTGATTTAACAAAGGTTTTACCGATACTAGAGCGATTTATTAAAGATTAAAAAAATACTGGATATATTTAGTAGAGATTTATCAATTTTTTTAACCTAACAAATATTTGATCGCTTTAACTATGATTTAACGAATATTTGATTGATTTAACAAATATTTGTTTAACTTAACAAAGCCCTTGCTTCTATAAGAAAAATTTAACAAATACTTGTTTCGATTTAATCAAGATGTAACAAATTCTTGATTGGTTTCAACAAAGTGTTAACAAACATTTGATCGATTTAGCTATGATTTATAGAATATTTGATTGATTTTACAAATAATTGCTTCATTTAACAAATTCTTTGTTCGGTTTAACAAATACTTAACAAATACTTGTTTCGATTTAATCAAGATGTAACAAATTCTTGTTTGATTTAAGAAAGTGTTAGATCGATTAACAAATACTTTTAACAAAGATTTAACAAATACTTGTTTTGATTTAATCAAGATGTAACAAATTCTTGTTTGATTTAAGAAAGTGTTAGCAAACATTTGATCGATTTAACGAATATTTGATTGGTTTGACAAATATTTGTTTTATTTAACAAAGTTCTTGCTAGGTTTAACAAAGATTTAACAAATAC
>CM040186.1:20958973-20993973 GCA_022606455.1 Callitettix versicolor
TATCTTGTAGCTTTTAGAAAACAAAGAATAAAAAAAAATACGTGAAACGTTACGAAACACACACAAGCAGAATGCACTCCAAACGTAAACTGTTCCACGAATCTGAATTGATACTAAAAGACGGAAATGAACGAATGGAACATTTTTTTTTTTTTTTTTTTAACGTCCGACTATTGTGCACACTTGGGCTAATGCAGACGATGGGATGATTTATAGCGTATGAAAATGCCAAGCCCTGGCCGGGAATCGAACCCGGGTCCTCGGGGTGAAAGCCTATTACGCTATCAACTAGGCCACCGAGGCGGCTCGAACAGAACAGATAAGGGTGTTCGAGCCTCCGCTTTCTTTTGAAGAGAATATCGGCTGAAGTTAATCGGCTGGGCGCGTAAGTGATACTTAGGCATAAAAGCCTGACACGAAAGTGGCGCGCGGGCATTGTACTTACGGGCTCGCTACAAATCTTTTAAATTGCTTAAAATGTTGTTCTTTGAGGCTAGGTCGGATTAAACGGAAGATCGGATAAACGGGACTCCACTGTATTTACGATTGATATTTTCTCATATTGATTTCCACGAAGAACCCGTTTCGGAAACTATGCAAAAACGGTTCACTATATTTTCGTTATTCATAACTGTACCGAAAATTTCAAATCATTATTTTTTTTTTTAACGTCCGACTATTGTGCACACTTGGGCTAATGCAAACGATGAGATGATTTATACCGTATGAAAATTCCAAACCCTGGCCGGGAATCGAACCCGGGTCCTCGGGGTGAAAGCCCAGTACGCCATCAACTAGGCCACCGAAGCGACTAATTTTAAAAATAAACTTTACTGTCAAAGGAAGAAAAAACAAAATTTCGACGGAGTTTTTACGAGCTATTCTTAAAAACGACAATTTTTGTTATTACAAATTTTCAACTTTAACTCGCCTCGAGTTACAAACCTGATTAAAACTAACCTGTTAACAGATTTCGGTAACTAACTTCCGAGTGGTTTTTGTAGGCACATATTTATTCATTCGTTTGTTCATATATACTTGTTATGAGTGAGTCACTTCGATCTATCCTTTCCCATGTTAACATGTGTACAGTTTCCTTAAAACTGGTAAGAGATTGTTTTAATTAAATTTGACAAATGTTGCGTGTGTAAATTTTTGCAGATTATTTTTGCTAAATGCAGTACAATATTATTTTTTTCATTAGCAAATATTTTTTTTATTATAATTGAATAAACACACACACACACACACACACACACACACACACACACACACACACACACAGAGAGAGAGAGAGAGAGAGAGAGAGAGAGAGAGAGAGAGAGAGAGAGAGAGTGAAATTGTTTTTCACAATTTTTTTATTTAGATTTAAATAGCCGCCTCGGTGGTCTAGTGGATAGCGTACTAGGCATTCACCCCGAGGACCCGGGTTCGATTACCGGCGAGGGCTTGGCGTTTTCATAAGCTATAAATCATCCATTGTCTGCATTAGCCCAAGTTTTCACAATAGTCGGACGTTAAACACAAAAAAAATTAGATTTAAACCATTTCAAAATTTAAATAAAGTTTTTTGAAGCCCATTTTTGGTAAAAAAAATGTAAAAATCTAGTTTTATCAAAATCGGTTTTATGTATCCGGTTTTTGATTCACTACGCTCCCACATAAAATATTTCGTGTGCCACTAAATCTCCAACATTTTTCTGGAAATAACACAAACGTTTTGTAATTTTTTTTGCAATTTCGATTTGCTCTGGAACCATAATTTAAAAAAAAATTATTTAATATTCACATTTACTTAAAAAGTTGTAAGAAATATTCTACAAAATCTGACACTCTGGCTCCACGATGTTTTGGTATGTTCCAAAAATCCCAAACATTATCTTTGTACGTGCATAAAATCCTACAATTCAGCAATGTCTAAGAGTTTCGTTAAAAAAATATATATTTAATTTAAATTTTCATCAATTTTTATTAGGGCTTCGTTTTTGCAATGTAATATGTTAAAAGATGAAAAATTCATTACTTTCGAAAATATTCGAGTTATTAAGTTGTTTACATATAACAGAAGTAATAATCACAGAGATCAAAATTATCTCAATCGTAGTAGCGTGGAGATAATATAAAACGGAAAATGATTATAGAAGTGAATAGAACAGTTCTTTCCGATATCACTGATATACCAGTAGCTCAAAGAACAGTATATCTCGCAATTTAGTCTAACTGCCGCCTCGGTAGCCTAGTTGATAGCGTACTAGGCTTTCACCCCGAGGACCCGGGTTCGATTCCCGGCCAGGGCTTGGCATTTTCATACGCTATAAATCATCCCATCGTCTGCATTAGCCCAAGTGTGCACAATAGTCGGACGTTAAACACAAAAAAAAACAACAACAAATCAGTCTAAATAACGTTTTTCGCCAATTTAATACGTAACCGTAATGTTTACGAAAAATGATAATAGATTAACATTAATAGAAATTTTATGCTCTTTCATGAAGTTCATAATTACTGTAGGTCTTGCCGTTCAGCCAGTATTACAGGAAATAACAGAAACCACACACTGTCATCGTTAAATCAACGCCATCTTGAAACGGAATTGAATGGGAAATATTTTATTCATACGTCGTTCGGACTTTATTTCAAAACAATCGGTCAATGCGTTTGTTCGAAACTGCGTACATTCATCGTGGTTAAATTAAAGACCGCCATCTTGAAATGAAGCGAAAGAGGAAAAATCTTACACACAAGTCACTCGGACTTTATACAAAGTACATTCGTACCAAGTTTCACAACAATCGGTCAATTCGTTTTGGCAAAAACTATGGAACACATACACAAACAAATGCTGAACGGTGGAGTTGAAACGGAAGTTAAGACCGCTAATGATTTATATTTTTCGTGATTTTTTTTTAACTTCCGAAAAATCGAAAGTTTGGAGCAAATATTTTTCGTTTTTTACAGGCTGAAAAACAAAGTTTTTTAAAATTAAAAATGACTTCGAATTTTAAACAAACTACAAACGTACAGGCCACATTTTTATCGAAATCGGTTTGGCCTAATTAGTTCAGTGTTCGCACCTACAATGACTACAGACGGACTGACATTCCGACGTCTAAAATATTTTTGTTATTCATGCGCCCGTAAAACGGACAAACAAACAAAATTTCAAAATGCATTTTTCCACCATTATCGTATTCTTTTGTTTAGCGCTTATGGTGAGAAAGTGGATGCAAAGAGATCCAGTCACTAAAATTAGACCCGGCCCTCACCGACCAATAAAACACTATGCACCAAACCTAATCAAAGTGACCTTGACTGTAAACTAATAAAATATCCATCAATCACGCGTTACGCTGCCGAGATGTAGATAAATCACGTGACTTTCTGCATTCATACGTGCAGCGTGTATGTGCGTGTGCCTGCGTGCGTGCGTGCGTGATGTTGCGTTTGAATTACCTCTTCAGAGCTAAGCGACTGTCTGGTGAAACGTTACGCGTATAGAATATATAATTCGCATTTAATTGTTGTAATATTCTATTGAAACGCCTGGCCGATGAATATGCATTGAGAATTTTAACGGATATTTTGCAAAGTTTAGGCTTTCACATCCGGTGGTGAATTTTTTGGACGGCCCGTAGTGTACGAACGCCGTTTCTTATGGCTGTAAAGAGATTGTGAAACGGTAAACGGAAAATATTTAATTTTGTTTTTATTTTGTGTCCAAAAAAAGATAGGAGCACTCATCTGTCTTGCTGCCTTGATAGAATCGGATTTTATAATTGTACTAGCATTACCCACCGCGGCTTAGCCCACGAAACTTAAACTGTTTCGGTTATGTCATAATTTAGAAACATAAAAAAATATATTAATAAAAACATGATTATCTAACACGTGATTATTTTACAGTGAATATGAAAAAGTATTATTACCTGAATATGTTGTTTTATTGTCTTCAAACGTGTTCCATTCGAATTTAAGAAAATCTGATAAAAAATATTTTTCTCCAATACAAATATTTATACCTCTTTTATATTTTTGTCCTTTTAGGGGATGAATTTGGGGGAGGAATGCTGAATTACGTGTATCATAATTTGTGTTTTAGAATACGAGGCTTTTCAATCACTTTATGGGATAAGTTTTGGGAAATGGTGAAAAATATATTTCAAAAAATTAATAAAAAATTGTATAGCCTACTTCTTTTTACATTTTCTACCCCCTTTCATACTTAATACTTAAGGGTGACTATGTTACGTTTTAAAAAAGTCATACGAAAAACATATTCTTTCCAATAAAAATTGTTGTCCCTCACTTGTTACCTC
Organism: Callitettix versicolor; assembly: GCA_022606455.1. NCBI lineage: Eukaryota > Metazoa > Arthropoda > Insecta > Hemiptera > Cercopidae > Callitettix > Callitettix versicolor. The sequence continues at coordinate 20,963,290 of CM040186.1, forward strand.
TTTAAGGGTTGAATACTGGAAAATCGTTTTTCAGTGCACCCCGTGTTGGTAACCCTGAAAATTCCAAATCTTTAGCTATTATAGTCTCGGCTATACGCAGATTAATAAAGTTGGACTGGGTAAGTAGTTTAATGGGTTCAAAATCAGATTTTTGCAAAATCCTTTCTTAGTGTACCTTGACATTGTTGTAAGAAGGTACCCTAAAAATTTCAAATCTTTAGCTATAATAGTCTCGGCTGTACGTTGATTATTAAAGTTGGACTGGGTTAGTAGTTTAATGGAGTTAAAATCAAATTTTGCAAAATCCTTTCTTAGTGCATCTCGACATTGTTGTAAGAAGGTATCCGGAAAATGTCAATTCTATGGTTATAGGCCTAATAGTCTTGGCAGTACGTTGATTATTAAATTTGGACTGGGTAAGTAGTTTAACGGGTTAAAATCAAATTTTTGCAAAATCCTTTCTTAGTGCACGCCTGTATGGTAACATAAATGTACCTGAAAATTTCAAGTCGCTAGCTAAAATAGTTTTGGCTATGCATTGATTATGAATCAGTTAGTCAGTCTACAAAAGATTTGTCCACCTCTTTTGGCAACGAAAAACACGCACGCGCGCGCGCGCACACACACACGCACGCACGCACGCACGCATGCAAGCACACACAAGTGCGCGTACACACAGACGTACAAACAGCCAAGCAAAAAATATACTCAAGGTAACTTAAAACTAAATGGTCCGAGAATTTCAAAATCGATTTTTCACGATCACAAAATTATCTTAATACTCACTTCAGCGCGAGACAGGTGCGTGCTGCGATTATCTGAATACTTATACCAGGACATTTACAATTTTCACATATGGTGCGTAATGTATTTTGTCTCTGTAATGGATAAGTTAATGCGTGATTTTAAAGTAGAATGACCTCAGGCGTAACCTTGAAAGACATAACAGCAGATTTATTGACTATAGAACTTTCAATTGTCGCCATTTTGAAATTTATAGCCCTATGTTTTTTAAACAGCGAACGTGACAAGCTCGTACTTTAAAGAGAAATACTTTTTGTAAGTTTGACAGCTGGTTTCTAGAACATCTTTTATATATTATTATTCTAAACATCCGATTGTGTTTTTTTTTACCAAAAATAAAGACCTGCGTTATAAAAATTACCTATATGAGGTATCTACAGTATCATCAGGACTTCAGGGACGCCTCATACTTCCCCATTTTAAGGCTTTAGAATAAAATAAAACCAACTTAAAACCTATAAATGGTCTGTAAACAAAATTCCACGAGCAGTATAAAGTGTTTCCGTGAGGGTGCAGCAAAATGCAGGAATAAGTGACAGGAATAATTATGTGTGTACCAAAACAGCTGATTGCTAAAAAAAATATTCTTGAAAGTATTATTACTACAGTATCCTTAAGTAGTTGTTGACCAAATCAGTTTTGAAAGTAGAATCGGTAAGACAATCTAGGCCAGTTCTAATAAGTAAATGTTACTAAATAAAAGACACTGCTTTTAGTAAACAGTATTTAATTTAGGTGTGTAATGTAAAATCCGGTTGTAATAGGTTTCATTTGTAAATATTTCAGTAACATACAATGCTAGCATTCAGTCCTTAATTTTATAGGTTATAGTTTTAAATACGAAAGCAGAACAAAGCAAGGACTATTGCATTAAATAATCTAAATATAATGCTTTTATTATGACTAAATAACTTCTTGCTGTATATTGTTGTACATTATTCGTTCCTTCTTTCCATTAACTGTGAAAGGTCGCACGGGCCCACTAGTTTATTATTAAAGGCATATTGCTAAAAGCATTAGCTCCAAAAGTAAATTCTAATTTAACATAACGGTTGATTAAATTTTGCATTCTGTTTCTAGAAAATATTTAATCAAAGGTTACCTAATCTGCAATTAGCTTCTTATAAACTTTAAAAAAGATTAATTGCAGAAAAGAATGTCTGGTTTTCAAACAAATGATCAAAGCGTATATTGTAATTTTTAGGTTATGTTGAATATTTACATTTTTTGTTTCCATAGTTACACTGTTATTGTTTACATTGTGCTATACGTTTTTCAGAAAAACGACACACTCGTAGCTGCAGTGTGGGGCAGATATCAGGTTTAAAATATAAACAACGCCGAAATTGAAGTTCTAAAACTTAAATACTTATGTTAAATTTTCATCTGAACTACTCTTACGATAATATTGTAGTCATGAATACATTGCAAGTAAAATCAGTTTACAGGTTGTGTTGTTTTTGCCAATAAATAATTTGGAAACAACTAGTAAGCATTAATAATATAATGCATAAAATTGAAAAATTAAACAAAACACACACACACACGCACCAACACACATGTACACACACCAAACACACACACACACACACACGCACACACACGCACACACACACACACACACACACACACACACACACACACACACACACACACACACACACACACACACACACACACACACACACACACACACACACACACACACACACACACACACACACACACACACACACACACACACACACACACACACACACACACATACACACACACACACACACACACACACACACACACACACACACACACACACACACACACACACACACACACACACACACACACACACACACACACACACACACACACACGACTCCGCAGAAATAAAATTCACTTTTTTTACTAAGAGGAATTGAAAACGTAAAGAATTATCAGAATCTGGAAATCGATTTTTTCTCTATCACCAGACTTTCTGTGCTGCAAATCGTAATTCGATGAAACGTGTCCTTTGAGACAGTGAAACCGTTTCGAAGTGTTGCACAGCCAGCAGTGACACTGGTCAGGGCTTGCTGTAATTTCATGGTCGTGTCAGGGCCAAATAGCATCCTGGACTCATTCCACTTGATTACTTCATGGTCAATGTCGTGCACTGTGTGTCTGCGGTGTTCGCACTTCTTGGGTAGTTGGGGGCTCGCGATTTGGAGACTTCAAGTTGGAACCAAAAGTAGTACTCGAGGCAAACACAATTGGAACATAACGGAATAATGAATGAATACAGTATGGGAAATTAACATAAATGTATTTGAATACAACTGTTTTTTTTATATTTAATTTTACAAGTGTTCAATTCTCTGCCTGTTTAGTTCAGTGCAAGATTGTAAACGGAAAAAAGTTCAGCCAAACGTTGTGCAACACAATTGATATTGGTGCATTGAACGAATGCGCTGCCCAAGAGTGCGAGATATCTGGAATAGCTTTAGAGTAAGCTAGTGCTTAGGCCTACTCACCCAGAAAAAGAAGTCCATGCGGCTCAAATCCACTAAGAATTTACATTCAGTAGGTCATGAAAAATATTTTTGAAGTCTTCCAAATTTAACTATGGAACTTAAGAGCAAACGAATTTCGTCTCTCTATTTCTGTCTTTTTCTTTCTTCTTTTCGATAACAGTACACGCGTATTATATGAAAACGTTGTGTTGCTTTGGTTTCGGTATTTTTCCTTAGTTTATGAACTCGTGCACGTTGTAACCGCTTATAATACATTCGAAATTAATATATACGTTTATAATAATTGTTGTTAATATTGCTTGTTTTTCAATTAAATCACCTGATTGTTACGAATTAATACAAAACAACTGATCTTTTACAATAACAGCAAAAAACATCTAAACTAGGTTCACATATTTATTTATTTAAACAAAACAAGATATTTGTAAACATATCTTAAAACTAATTATTCAGCAAAGATATCATTAACAAAAGCTTCGCTTCTGTCGATAACTCCCCGAGTTCCGCACATTTTGTTTCGACACAATTGTTTTGCTACTTAAATTTCTTCTACCTTATCGCTTCTTGAAAGACGACCCGATCGATTTTTATCTTTAACGCTTCGAAAACGTTCACATTTACTGAAAATTTTACTTGTACAAGAGTTATCAACAGTATAAAAGTCGAAAAAGCACATAACCTCACCTGCAAATATGAGCAAAAAAAACAGCTGTTCAGTAATGATAAAAACATCTGTTCAGTAATATTCAACATATGATTATAGATGCAACATTGAATTCATGAACTTGTACACAACTCGTTTTGCTATTTTTCTATGCGGAGGCACTTTTGAGGATCCTGTATATTGCATTAATTTTGTTCTCTCAGTAAGCAAAGTATAAAGTATTATGATCACGAAACATTTATCTTGACGAATTTATCCGCCATTTTTTTTTTTTTTTTTGAGTTGTAAAAGTTATTGCTTGTGTGTTAGCACGTTTACGTTCGTAATTTTACTCAGAATTGAATCAAACTTTTTGAAAAGAAATCGATTTTGTTAACAGCATGGACAAGTCCGTTAATCAGAAAAAGCTTTTCAACAATTTCAAAATGGCGGCCTTTTGAATACTTGAAAATTCATATTTTTTGTCTTTTAAGTTTTTGAAAAAAACTAATTTCACCATTGCAATTTTCGAAATCCGTTATTATTGAGAAAAAAATTTTTCATGGCGGTCAGGGTTCATGTTTCTACTTTTATCTTATTTTCAATGTACTTAACGTTTACGTTGAAAATGCTGATATGTGCGGATTTTAGTGCTGATTACAGATGCGGAATCAGAATTTTAAAAGATAAAGAAGTTGTTTTTAGAAATTCGCTTTAATGACGTCAGCGACGCAGCTGGGTTCCGCGATAATGTAATGTTTCCTATGAAAGTCTGCTTCTGTTACGTCAGGAGTATTTGCTCCCTTTACAGGACGTTGTCTGTACAAGCACTGGATTGTTAGGTAGCTATTAGAACGGCATCATGGTGAGAACCAGACACGTAACCTTGAAATGAGCACAATTTTTTTTTATTAATTATTATTACAATTAATTAATATATATATATATATATAGTGTTTGTGTGTGTGTGTGTGTTTTAATACGCTTACGTTCGCAGTTTTGGTTCAAACTTGGCACAAAAATATATTATATTATATGTTATAATATTATATATATATATATATATATATATATATATATGTGTGTGTCTGTGTCTGTGTGTGTCTGTGTGTGTGTGTGTGTGTGTGTGTGTGTGTGTGTGTGTGTGTGTGTGTGTGTGTGTGTGTGTGTGTGTGTGTGTGTGTGTGTGTGTGTGTGTGTGTGTGTGTGTGTGTGTGTTGGAAAGTTTAACTTTTCCAACAGAAGTCGTTCAATAGTGTAAAAATGGTTTTAATTTCAAATTTTTTAAAATTCGTGACACTTTGGTCTTAAATTTTGATGAAAATCCGATTTCACCATCGTAATCAGCGTTAAAAACTGCATAAATTATCGTTTTGAATTTTCAAAATCATTGAAAATTAAAACTTTTTCGACAGCGGTCAGGGTTCACTTTTCGTATTTTCAGTGTAATTTCAAAGTTTATAGTTACAAAAATACTTGTTTAAATTCACTTCCATCACGTCATCGAGACGGCTGATACTAGCTGTATGAAAATCTGCTTCAATCACGTCAGGGATATTTGCTGTCTATACAAGCAGTGGATTGTTACCTCATAACACAGACGCTGCATGCAAGCCAGTAGCCGGTAGCCAGTAGTCATGCTAGGTGAATGTCTTTACAATGGCATGATTCAGCATGTCTGTCTAACTTAACCTTAGTATGCCAAGCAGTGACAGAGTTTCATAACTTCTGTCTGTCCGTCTGTCCTACTTATGTAGCTGAAGTAACGCATTAAACTGTAAAAGAATTTTTTTAAATAGTGATGAACATCGAAAAGGAACAAGCGATCGTTAAAACAATCGATTCTAAAAACATAGAACAAAATACATCGTTTTTTTATCGATGTTTCACAAAATGAAAGTTTTATTTGCGAAAAAAAAGTTAAATCAAGTCAACATTGATGATTCGTAAGGCGGCAGGAGAAAACTAGAACCCATAGCTTAACTTCACTGATTGTTTTGCACAGCCATATTGATATTTTGTTGACAATTTAACTATTTTGACTTTAATTAAATTAAAATTAATCGCGGCACGCAACTGTCTCGCTGACGTGATAGAAGCGAGTGTACTTTACTCCATCTTACCGTTCATGAATTTCTGATCCGCATGTATTAGCACTGTAAACTCCCAAATTGCACTGAAAAACAAGAAAACGGACCCTGACCGTCGTCGAACAATTTCTTTAAATTCAACGGAATTTTAAAATTCAAAACGCAGTTTTTAACGCTGATTGAGGTAGTAAAATCAAATTTAAAAAAAAAAAGATTAACGACAAAAGTGTTACGAAATTTTAAACATTTGAAATTGCTGCCATTTTGAAAATGTTGAACGAATTTTACTGGTTAACGAACTTGTCCAAGCTATTACCGTAACATATTTTTATTCAAGTTTGAAAAATCGAATCGGACCAAAATTGTGAACGTGAGCGTGATAAAACATGCGCGCGCACACGCACACACGCACGCACGCACCATTCCAATGGTTTCACCTATCATATCTTTTTAGCTTACTTTTATCTTTTAAACAGATAAAAGTATTTTTTTAAACTTTTTATTCTTTCCACCACCACAATGAGCGTTAAAATCTGGGCGTAATTAAAATTTTGCGACACAGCTGCGTGCCGCGATTAGTTTTCTTTTCGACCTTTTCAATTTATTCAAATTTTTAAAACAAAAATGCAACAGCTGATCAATTTTCTTGACCTTGGATTTCAGCTGAAACTATTAAAATTAGTTCATAAACCCTGAGTGAGTAAAATGTTCAGTAACTGTTTTTTGACTGTTTTAGCTTTGGACGAGTCGATAATAAAGAATTTTTGTAAGCTTTTAAGTAAGGCGACTAATGACTACGAGACGATAATGTTTTTGACTTCCTTAATACTGTTTCTTATCCGCTTTTCTGTCTGGCAATGATAAGGCGGCGTGATCAGGTCTTAGTTAACAAGAGGCTTAACTTTCTCAGTTATGGTTAACGTAACTAACGCCCCTAGTGACTAGTAATAGAAACATGTAAACATAATACTAAATGACGAATATCTTATCCGGTTCTTAATTAGGGAAAATTCAAGAAAAAAATGGTAAATTTCACCAATTTTTTTTTTTTTTAATTCTGCTATTGTCCAGAGACGTGCTCTTACTTTATATAACCGTTGTATGCAGTTGTTTCGCTGACGTGATAGAAGTGAATTTTCGAAAGTTTTTTTCTTTATCTTACCCTTTTTAAAATTCTGATTTCACCATCGTAATCAGCGTTAAAATTCGTACGCATTGGAATTTTAAAGTTTCAAATTACACCGAAAATACGACAATAAACCCTGACCGCCGTTAAATTAAATTTCTTAATATAAACGGATTGTGAAAATTTGGAAGACTACTTTTTGCAGTTCATAACGCTGATAACGATGGTGTTCAACCGAAGCAGTCGTTATAAGTGGAGAAAGCGCTGGAAAATCTTCCTGCTTCGTAAGCACATCAGATTTTCTTCAAATTCAGACTGTAATATACGAAAAATCACAACTCGAGCATTGAGTATAAACTTACTAGAATGATAATCCTTATGAGAGATATGTAAGCGCTCGCTGCTGGTGGCATCTTGCGGCAGAGTGTACAACTATAGTTAATTAGAAAATAGTATTGTATATGTCTTCTCAAACGTCTCCAATCTCTGTCCTTGCAGCTTGCAGCATTCGTAGCGGCAGATAGTCCAACTACTTGCACTTTAGCCGCTAATATCGAGCACGCTTTATATATATATATATATATATATATATATATATATATATATATATATATTATAACGTCCGACTATTGTGCACACTTGGGCTAATGCAGACGATGGGGTGATTTATTGCGTATGAAAATGCCAAGCCCTGGCCGGGAATCGAACCCGGGTCCTCGGCGCTATCAACTAATCCACCGAGGCGGCTTTTTATAATGGTAGCTAGACATCTAGTACGTTTATATTCAATAACTAGGGTCAATTTACCAAATTTTAAATACGTGAAACTTATGATTCGAGAAAAAATGGAAAAAACTAACCAGACGGCGGTATGGGTTCCCCTTAAGCGACATTCTGAAGATGTAGCACCCAGAAAAGCATCTTTTTTGTACAGAGAACATTTTTATTGTAATTTCCGCCATAATAAACAATACTACAATCTGCATATATCAGCATTTTTAATTTTCAATTTTCATAGAAAATACGAAAATGAACCCTGACAGCCGTGAAATTAAATTTCGTAAGCCAACGGATTCTGAAAATTGAAAACGTTGACTTAAACAATCCTTAACGCTGATAAAGATGGTGACGTTTTTCGAAAACATTTGAGACAATAAAAATTATGAATTTATGAAACAAGACTAACAAATGGACGGTCTCATATCCTGAGCTTTGTTCTTCTGAAATTTTACATTAGACTTTTAGGTAGCCTACATACTTATATGGCCCGTATTATTTGTGGTTTTCTAATTAAAACCAATTTTTCCAAAAGCGGAACCCACCAAGATAGTTTCCTTGAGCCCGGAACCATAATAATCAAAGCAATTTCTGAGAAAAACATTTTACTTGCTTAGATGCTTTGTTTTTGCTTCATTACATTATTCTATACATTGACAATTGTTATTTTATCTTGTTAAATAAATCAATAAATATGCTTTAATAACACAAATTCCACCTGGGATTATTACATCAGATGATTAAACGAAAACAATATTTACGTATCAGCTGATTGTACAATATTAATTCGCATTGGTTTTATCATTTTATTAGATTTTTAGGTAGATGCACATATGGCGCGGGTTAAACGAGTTTTTCTAATTAAAAGCAATTTCCTCAAAGATGAGACTCACAAATCGATACTTCAGCCCGCAAATGGTAAGTTGTAACAATATGTTGAACCGTACCTGGGAAAAAAGGACGTATGTACATATAAAAATTGCTTATTAAATACTATTATATAGCTATACAATGTATATTGGGAGGGGAGAGAGAGAGAGAGAGAGAGAGAGAGAGAGAGAGAGAGAGAGAGAGAGAGAGAGAGAGAGAGAGAGAGAGAGAGAGAGAGAGAGAGAGAGAGAGAGTGTCAGACAGAGAGAGAGAGAGAGAGAGAGAGAGAGAGAGAGAGAGAGAGAGAAACGTCTTCCCTCTCTGTCTCTCTTTTTCTTCTTTCTCTCTCCTCCCGTTCTCTTCCTTTCTCTCACACTCATTTTTTTCTCTCTCTAGAGAAACGTCTTCCCTCTCTGTCTCTGTCTCTCTTTTACTCTTTCTCTCTCCCCCCGTTCTCTTCCTTTCTCTCACATTCATTTCTTTTTTTCTTTCTCCCTTTCTCTTTCTCTCCCCCGTTCTCTTCCTTTCTCCCTCATTATTTTCTTTTTTTCTCTCTCGCTCATTCTATTTTAAAGTAAGCAAGTAAAAATTCACTTTAACTTTCTCTCTGTTTCCTCTCCCTTCTTTTCTCTCTCTCTCTCCTCTCTCTCTCTCTCTCTCTCTCTCTCTCTCTCTCTCTCTCTCTCTCTCTCTCTCTCTGTCTGTCTGACTTTCTCTCTCTCTCTCTCTCTCTCTCTCTCTCTCTCTTCTCTCTCTCTCTCTCTCTCTCTCTCTCTCTCTCTCTCTCTCTCTCTCTCTCTCTCTCTCTTGTTTCAACGATATTTTAACCCCAAAAACAGTATATTCCAACATTACGCGCGCACACACACACACACGCACGCGCGCGCGCGCACGCACACACACACACACAAAGATTGTTTGTTGAATTTTATTGGCCACGTCCAAGTAAAGCGACTGTATGCAGATGATTTAAAAAGGAATGTACTAATAAAAACCTATACCAATAAACTTATACCAATAAAAATTCAATACCTATTTTCTCCACGATCAGTCAGAAAATAAAAATAGTTTACAGCAGCTGTAAATTTCGCCTGACCTAACGTTTAAACGCTAAAGTAAAGATCAGCACCGCCAGTCAACGTACGTTAAGAGAACAGTACAGTAATTGAATCGAATTCGTCCCAAACACATAAAACAGGGCTCAGACGTTGACCGTACGTTAGCTTTTCAGTGAGGCACAATACTTTCGTAACACCCTGTAGTCTGTTATTAATTCAACTCTCAGTACTGCGCATTGGTTTACTTTTGAAGAAACGCCTATTTGTATAACCACTCCCTATGGGTCGAATAAAGTAATGCTCGATGTGTTCTACCTGATAATTCCAACCAGCTACCGGATTTCACACGCCAGGATATTGTAAGTAGCGGCTAAACTTTGCACAAACTTTCTCAGATTTAATTGTTTCCGCAAGAAATCCGGCTTGCAAGTTGCACAGAGAAAATTAGCCTAATTTGTCAAAATCGGTTCGTCGGTTTTTGTTCAAATTTTAGTTGTAAACGAAGAATCACGAACTAAATTCGACGTAGCAAATTTGAAATAAAAGAAACTTACGTTGCTGAGTGAATTGAACTACGGCGGTCGGGGTTTGCTTTTTTTTTTATGCTAATTTACTCCCTAACTGTAATTTTATTTTGTTTCAAATTTGGCACACGGAATTTGAGTCATATATAACATAAAATTTTAACAAAACTTATAAACAACAAAATTATGTCGATTTTCAAGAGTTTTTTTAATACATTTTGTTCTGTTGACTACTTATGGGTTTAGGCTAAACGTGAACAAAACTTTATTAAAGCCGTTTCGGTCGATTTTGAAAAATTTAATTTTTAACCATTTTTTACAAAAAATTGCTTTAAACACAGATAAACAATAAAAATGTTTGTTTTAAAACCATTTCTACTTCAAAATAAATTAAAAAATTTAACAAATATCAACTCTAACGATTTTGATAAAATTTTGCTTATAGTAGGCCTAAGTATAACCAAACAATTATTTAGATCGTTATCTACCTAATTCATCATAATCATATGCTTGACTTAAATTCGTTTCTTTAAAACTTGGTAGTCTGTTTGAATTATGAATACTCACATTTAGATAAAATTGTATAAAAATCTGTTTTACCTATTTTGAAATATTAGCTCTTATTTCCATTTCCCAGCTTTTTATCTGCAGCTTCAAACCATTTCAAATTTGAAGGAAATAGCAAAGCTAATTGATGTATTTTATATCGTGTCAGTTATTTAAAAATTGTAGCAATGTGTACTTCAACAATATAAGTAATATATGTCAGTTTATTGTTCCTTGATACCAATATGGCGTCGAAAAGAAACAAAACTTTGTATGCTGAACGTTTTAGCCTGAGGTAAGTTTGAACGCAATCGGTTTGTATGTATAAGAACGGATATTGGAAAGACAACGCAATATATTTCTTCAGTGCGCATTGATACTGCTGCATTTTTACGGAATTCTTTATTTTGCAACAAATATTTCGATTGATTATTGAAAAAAATAGTACTTACAATTGCAGTTAGAATTTTATAACAATCGGCTCATTTGAAAATGAGATATGAATGTCAGTATGTTGATTACGTCTGGTCGAAAATGTGCACTTGCATTATTAGGAAAAACAAATTTTGGCGGAAAAATTGTTCGTATTAAAAAATGCTCACTGGTTTTCCTTTCAATGTATTCTCAAATTAGATTGAATTATATTAGAAAAAGGTTTAAAGAAACTCTGAACAACGAAGCAATAATTTATCGTATTTTGCTTGAAGTTTGATATGAAAGAGAGAGAGAAAGAGAGAAGAGAGAGAAACCGAAATTACGAAATTTTAAGCCATAAATTATGTCTTTCAAAACGTACAGAAGACATTGGAAGAAAATAATAAAATATGATTTATAATATTCTGTTCCACTTCCTCCGTTCGACCAATAAATATATCGAAACGGTACAAACGTATCGAAATTAAAAAAATTCAAATCCGGTCGGTCTACTGGCGGACGATGTTTGATTGATGTTACTATACGTAAGCACACTTCCAGCAGCGATATGTTGATTTAAATGAAGCCATTCTGCATTCTTTGCCGAAAAACCTTTTAAATCAATCCCAGTTGACAAAATGAAAACAAAAACAAGACGAAAAAAAACAGCAGCAAAACAAAAACATTGGATAATGTTATTGGACAGGATAGTAACTGTAGTTGAGGTGAGGAGAGGCGGAGGGGGCGGGGTTTTGAAGGTGAGTGACGTAGCAGTGACGTAGCGTCTAGACTGTTTTCCCCTCCCCTTCCTCTTGGGCTTCCCCTCCACGGGTTTTTCTCCCAACACAAACTAGAAAAACAATCATTCAGTATTGTTAATAGAGATTGTTCAATTGTCTATCGTCGAAATGATATTGAACATAATTTCTGGTTAGAATTTCTGATATTAGGAACTAAAATTTCTAAAATGCAGGCGAAAAGCGAAAACTAATTTTTTTAATAGGCCTACAGTACAATTTTTTGCCTAAAGATGAAGTTACGTATTATTAATACTTCTATAATTACAATAGTATAGTTTATTATACTGAAAGAAAATCGATGGAGATAATAAGAAACTTTGTTCGTTGGTTCAGGAATTAATCGATCCAAATTAATGTTTCAATTTTGATAGATCTATCCGATACTTATAGTACAAAAAGTAGGTTTTACTGGACGTTTGTCTGTCTGTATGTCGCCTGCAATTTTATTAAACGTTATCATATAGGCATTGGTTCGCTCACATGAACTACATTTCAATTTAAAAAAGTATTTTTAGGAAAAACTTGTATTGAATTTTCTCAAAAGATGTTCTAACGATTTTGATCGAATGGATTCCGTAAATAGGCCTAGTCAATAAAAACCTATGGGTCGCATAAAATCTCGAAAAGACCGATAAAAAATCGGAAATCGGCCTAATTTCTCGAAATCAGTTGTACAGAATCTTGAAATTTAAGTATCTGTAGGTACTTAAGTCAGAGTAACAAATTCTGACCCCATCGGGTTTCTATAATTTCAAAATTGCTACTGGCTTGATTTTCCATATGACCGAAATTTTAGCAAAATCTGATGAACTGTTTTTGATACATCTTCCGAATCGGATATTTAGAGCTACCATTCTCATAATCAACTCAAACGATTTTGGTCGGAAAATGTATCTACTGAATAATAATGACTGGTAACTGGAACTATACAAATTCGTTTTGTAGTGTGCAAGCAAAACACTGACCAAAATATAATTTTTTTGGAAAATATAGGCCTGTAGGTATTTTAATTGCGTGCAATGTACAAATTTGGCAACATTTTGTGGTCAAAGTTATTTACTTTCCAAAAGTAAATACCTATTTTACTGATAGGTTTTATTTGCGGGTTTTTTTTTCGAACAACGTATTTCTGAACTTGCGCACCTCAAGGTCACAGGTTCGAGTCAGCAGTTACTGCCCTTTCCGTCAACGCTGATCCCTCGTCTTCCTCGTTAGTCTTTATTTCATTTTTATTCAAAATGGTCACTTTTGAAATAATTGATAGGTAAATTTTTCCAAAAAAAAAATGTTGCTCATGGGGCTGAAAAACAAATCGGGTGAGCAGCGCAGGACACTGCCACCCTGATTTTACTTCTACACTTTTAAACTAAACATTTGGTTCACCCGAATCTATAATTACTTTCTGAGAAGCGGAACCTGACTAAGGACACTTGTCTAATAGTTCAAGCCGTGGATTCAGTTTACGAGTGCGCAGTTGGCGACATCCGACTACCGCTAATATCGGAGCAGTACTGGCACAAATTTCCATCGTTCCTCTTTAATAGGTGGTGTCTATAGCTGAATTATTTACGTTTGAAATTAATTTGCCACTCGTCTAGACGCGTTTGTCTACCCAATACGACATCGATTTTAAAAACGTTTTCTTGTCGAAAATTATAAAAGTTTTTAAAAATTGCTTAAATTTATTAAACCATAACAAATGATTCTGAAAAAATTGAATTAATTATATATATATATATATATATATATATATATATATATATATATATATATATACGTTTAGACAAATTTTATGCCAAGCCCTGGCCGGGAATCGAACCCGGGTCCTCGGGGTGAAAGCCTAGTACCGAGGCGTAATCAGCGTTTAAAACTGCATAAATTAGCAGTTATATCAACATTATTTAAAATTAAAAGATTTTCCTCGTGGTTCAATGGTTCATTTTTGTATTGTCAATGCACTTTGAAAGCTTAATATGCTAATATGTAGATTTTACTGTTGATTACGACGGTGAAATCAGAATTTCAAAAGGGCTAAGATGTCAGCGAGACAGTTGCGTGCCGCGATAGATTTTTAGATAGATGTTACTCACGTTTTTATAATGAAAACAAATTTTCCCAAAGATGTGACTAACCAAGATCGTTTTTCAGCCCTCAAAATGTCCTGAACCATTTCAAAATATTTTATAATCGTTGGAACCGTTTTTAAGAAAAACGGATACTTATACAAACTTAGATTGCTTGTTTTGACTTGAATGCAAAATATGCGCACTTTGAAATTTATTGCCCTTATTAAAACAAATAAATCTCTTTTAATAATACGGATCAATTTTTAAAAAAAGTGTTTATATTTAGGATTGTTATATCAGCTGATTAACAAGTTAAGAATCAGCTGATTGAACAGTATTCATTTGCATTGGTTGTATTATTACTATTACATTCTTAGGTACATATTCACATGGACTGTGTTAAACATGTTTTTTTTAATTAAACTAGATTTCTCAAAATCGTAGATCGATTTTTGAAACCGAAAACGGTATTTTCTAACATTATGTCGAAATCGTTAGAGATGATTCCGAGAAAAAAAGGAACGTACTTGTTTGTTCGTTCAGTATTATTAGAGTTTATTGAACTGTAATTAATTTGGGAAAAGCAACAACTAGGCTAATTTGCATTGAACGAAGGCCTGCGATGGTCTTAGACTCGTATGTTGTTCAGACAGCCAATAGAAAACAAATTACTGTATTAACGCTATTGATCAACTGAACTCATATCAATTCTTTTTTTTGCGCATATTGAGTACTCTTTTGATCTTTATTATAGAATATATCACAAGCGATGTCGCATATAATCCATTCCAGTTGATTTTGTATTGGTTTAAGGGCGTCTATAGGTTTGAGACCAGATAGTGTCATTAGTTTTTTGTGCATATTTCACGTACCTAATTAATATATAACTAATATTTAATATTTTTTAGAAAATTATTATTCAAATTATGCGTCACATTTAATAAAAGAGGGACACATACCTCGAGAAATAGAAAACTCCATGAAAGTACTACATATGGCAGAAAAAGGAAGACGTATGAACATTTTAGAAAACTTGGAAATTTTAAAATCTAAATTAAAGGGAGAAAATATAATAAATGAGCAGATATCGTTGCAAGCAGATATTACGTTTGAAAATCTAAAAATTTTCAAAAATTAACAGGAGTGACGACCGTTGAAGAGAAAGTTTGAAAGAAGCCAATCAGAAGCGAGCACGTCAGGTTTAATGTACACGTGTTGAATAGAGGAGGGGTACGAGGTGGAGATAGAAAATTATAAATAGGACGGGCCATAATATTGGTGACCAGTATAGATATAGCTTTTAAAGATGGAAGTTTTCCGAAACGCGTCAACGAAAGTAGAATTGACGAGGTTAGGGATGGCAGATCATTATACTGAACATAATAATATTTAATAAGTGTATGAGTGCCATCATGGTGCATGCCACGCCCACTTTAGCAGTGTTAGATATTTACGTTCTTACCGAATTGTTTGTAAATTTTGATTTAAAAATTTAAAAATCATGGAATGTTTGGCTATTTAAAACGTAAAAATCATGGAATGTTTGGCTATTTAAAAATCATGGAATGTTTGGCTATTTAAAACGTAAAAATCGCCGACGTGATGTAAGCAGATTTTCAAAAGTATTTTTTTCATCAGCAACGTTTTCGAAACTCCGATTTCACCATCTTAAACAGCAATGAAATCTGCATATATAACGCTGTAAACGTTCAAAGAAAATACAAAAATAAACCCTTAACGCCGTCAAATTAAAAATCATAATTCTAACGGATTTTGAAAACGTGGTGAAAACGGATATTCAAAGATTTCAAACCACCGCCATTTTGAAACTGTTTAACGGATTTTACTGGTTAACAAGCTGGTTTAACGTATTATCAAAATCGATTTGTGTGCAAAGTTTTTCAATTAGATCTGTGTGTGTGTGTGTGTGTGTCGCACGCGCGCGCACGTACTCAATTTTCATCCGATTCGATTCAAACTTGGCACGGAAAAATCGCTTTTGACTAGTTTGTTGACCGGCAAAATTAGTTAAAACAGTTTCAAAATGGCGTCCACATTCCCAATCCTTAAAAATCATAACCCGTTCGTCTTAAATGTTTTTCGAAATCTGATTCCACGCCGTTATAGACGTAAAAAACACGCGTAAATAAGCATTTTGTACTTTCAAAATCGGTTGACATTGAAAAATTTTGGACGAAATTTTTTTGCGCCGAATTAGAATCCGGACAAAAATTGCGAACGTGTGAGTGGCGCGCGCACACATACGCGTAAAATTAATATTTTGTAGAGGTATAGCCTACACAGTAGAGAATATATAAATGTATAAAGTGTTAACGACCCAACAAAAAGTGATCTAGAAGTTAGGATAAGTGCTTGGTGGTTGGGTTTTTACCATGATTGCCTCTTCCAATAGCTTGTTTTCCAGTGGAAATTCACTGATTTAATCTACAAATATAGTCTACAAATCAGCCGATGGACTTCTGCCATCAGCGTCAGTACAATTTTGACGTGTAGGCCTGCAGGCGTTGGTAAATAAGACTAAAGTATCACCAAAACACCACTAAAATCTCGGCTCCAACTTTTCCGATATCTCAAGTTCTCAGTAAGGCATTGAAGGCAGACAGTGAGAGAGTAGGCTAAACGACACCGAGGGTCATAGACTGTCTAGCAGCCACGATGGCAATAACAATGAAGGAAGTAGATCAGGCTACACGTAAAGTTTTTAATGATGTCTTTTTATCAAACTGTCTGACTGTACACTCGCTGGGTGTTCCAGTCTAGCTGAGGATGTGGTAATTATTATGTCATTACGGCATAGCTGTGCTACTGCAGGTTCTTATTGCCTATACCAAACGTTTTTTTACTTAGAACGAAAATACCGCGGTAAAATTTCAGTAAAATCTGTTTAGCCGAGAGGAATCGTGCCTGTTTTTAACAGCCTGTTTTTGTTTATTTTACACATAAAAACATTTCCGAAACAATTATTATTGATCGAGCGAAGCGAAGTCTCTGTTTCAATTGGATCATTCGGCGATTGGTTGTGTTCGACCAAACACATTGACCAAATTTGGTACAAAAGTATCTAGTAGAAAGCACGAACTGTGTAAGATTTTTCCCTTTCACTTCCGTTTCAATATGGCTGCCTCTTATCTAAAGATGAGGAGTGTACGCATTTCAGCCAAACGCAATGGCCGATTGTTTTGAGATTTGGTACGAAGGCAGCTTGTATAAAGCCCGAACGAAGTTTGTGTAAGATTGTTTCCCATTCAGTTCCGTTTCAAGATGGCTGTCTCTCATCTAACGATAAAGAGTGTACGCAGTTTCAGCCAAACGCAATGACTGATTATTTTGAAATTTGGTACGAAGGCACTTGTATAATGCCGAAATAACGTATGTATAAGATTTTTCCCCATTCACTTCCGTTTCAAGATGGCGGCCTCTGATCTAAAAATGGGGAGTGTACGCAGTTTCAACCAAACGCAATGACTGACTATTTTGATATTTGGTACGAAGGCACCTTGTACAAAGCCCAAACGTCGTATATGTAAGATTTTTGTCCAATCAGTTCCGTTTCAAAATGGCGGCCTCTGATTTAACGATATTGAGTTTACAACGTTTTAGCCAAACGCATTGACGGATTGTTTTGAAATTCGGTGCGAAGATACCTAGTATAAAACCCTAACGACGTATATATAAGATGGTTTTCCTTTCATTTCCGTTCGAAAATGGCGGCGTTTGGTTTAACGATATGGATGTACGCAGTTTCGATCAAACGCATTGACCGATTGCTTTAAAATTTTATACGAAGGTACCATGTATAAAGCCCGAACGGACTATGTGTAAGATTTTTTCTCAGTAATTTCCGTTGCAAGATGGCGGCCTCTAATTTTTACGATGATGATTGTATGTAGTTTCGGTCAAACGCATCGACCAATTGCTTTGAAACTTTATAAGAAGGTACCTCGTATAAAAACCGAACGCCATAAGTGTAAGGTTTATCCCCTTTCACTTCCGTTTCAAGATGGCGGTATCTGATTTAACGATGATGTGTGTAATTGCCGAATATTTTCTGTAGTACTGTAAGAACGGCCCGTCGTATTACAATTTTGACCACATCAAGAAAAAAGAGCATTAAATTTTCAATAAAGTTGTTCCAGTAATATTTTTCCAAAATACGGTTACCGCTTAAATTGGCGGAAAAGTTACGACTCTAGTGTGGTGTTTGTAATTATAATTAAGAATATATTGCGAGGTCTACTGTTCAAAGAACTACTAGTTAATGATGTACTAAGAAAACTAACCAACTTATCACACTTAGCCTATTAGTGAAAACGTTAGTGCCGATTTCATTAAAATTACGATCATGGTAAAATTAGATCCGAGAACTTGAAATTAGCGCCTGTCCTGACCTCTACATCACTTTTTGAGAATTTGTTTTCGTCAAATTAGTTTTTCTCTTGTATAATTGTGTATGTTATCATTCTTACGTTAACAATTTTTGTGCGATTTTATTCAAACTTGGCACAAGAATCGATTATGCTAATATCTCGGACAAATTCGTTAACCATCGAAATCTGCTCGAAAGTTGCAAAATGGCCGCCATAAATTTGTATATTAGATTATATTTAAATGCTAATTTTACCAAAGTTACCAGTGTTACGATCTACACAAATTAACATTTTAATTTTTTAAATTTCTTTGATATTCATGAAAACAAATTAAACAGTGGTCAAACAAAAATACACTTTGTAAATTATAAATACTAACATAAACAATTTGATGGTGAAATCAACATTTTCAAATGATTGTAAACTAAAAATAGTCCGCGGTACGTTGCCTACCCGCCTTGCTGACGTGATAGAAGCGATTTTCTCATTATTTTACCTTTTTTTAAATTCGCCGTCATAATCTTCAAAATTACACTGAAAATACGTAAATGAACTATGAAAGCCGTCAAAAAATCTATTTGAATACAACGTATCTGGAAATTAAAAGAAAATACTGATTTACGAAGTTTTTAACACCGATTGCAACGGCGTAAACGAATATTCAAAGACACTTTACGGCAAAAAAGTAAGAAATTTTAGAAAATTTGAAATGCTCGCCAATTTTGAAACCGCTTGGCAAATGTTACTGGTTAACGGAGATGTCAGATACATTGGCGTAGTCGATTCTTGTGCCAAGTTTGAATCAAATCGAACAAAAATTGCGAACGTGAGCTTGCTAAAACACACACGCACGCATACACACACACACACACACACACACAAACAAACCTTTGACACCACACACACACACACACACGCACACACACACACACACACACACACACACACACACACACACACACACACACACACACACACACACACACAAACACACACACACACACACACACACACACACACACACACACACACACACACACACACACACACACACACACACACACACACACACACACACACACACACACACACACACACACACACACACACACACACACACACACACACACACACACACACACACACACACACACACACACACACAACACACACACACACACACACACACACACACACACACACACACACACACACACACACACACACACACACTCACACACACACACACACACACACACACACACACACACACACACACACACACACCACACACACACACACACACACACACACACACACACACACACACACACACACACACACACACACACACACACACACACACACACACACACACACACACACACACACACACACACACACACACACACACACAAAACGTTGCAAGAGTTTCTTCTACTGATTCAACGAGACATCCGGGGCTGCAATTAATAAAAATGCGTATATCTTGTTTCAGCCATTTTGAAACGTACATCGCTAGATTTCTAGAGAGCTGTGAACAGTGCTGTTATTCCTGACTAATTAATCGCAAGTGACAATCGGAAATTAGGAGTATAATTTGCATATTCTGCATTGTAGGCCTATTATACCGTTACCCTTCCTAGACACAAGGGCATAGTGCTAGACAACTGAGTCCGGTGACCCAAGGCGCTCTCTCTCTCTCTCTCTCTCTCTCTCTCTCTCTCTCTCTCTCTCTCTCTCTCTCTCTCTCTCTCTCTCTCTTTCTACCACCCTTTCACTCGCTTCATCCCTCTATAACTCTTTCTTTCCATTTCATTGTTAAGTCTGTTAATAACGTCCTACTGTTTAATCTGATGGTATTTAGGATGGTCTGTACACTTGTGTTCTCGCGCATGCGCTTGACATCAAGTATCCCAGTGTTAACGTATGCAAAGTAACAACTGCTAGGCATTTCTGATTTTTTTGTTGAGGGAGGTTTTTCGTAGTAGTCTGTCAAAAGTAACAATGCATGTGTACTGAGTTCAGTATACGACTGTATTGTTGATGTCAGAGCTGGAAATATTTGACGAATTGTCCACAACCCTGTCTAATTTGAAAAAAAATAATCGCCGTTCGCAGCTTTATCGCTGACGTGATGGAAGCGAATTTTTAATAATATTTTTCTTATATTTTTTCTGAAAATCTGAATTTACCATTAGAATTACTATTAAAATCTACATGTATATTAACATTTCAATCTTAATTTGCCTTTCAATTAACTTCACAACGCACGCGCGCACATACGCGACCTCTTACATCATATTCAAGATGTCTGTGCCTTTATCATTGTCCTAGGTTCGAGTTTCATCATAAAGGCTGTTCAGATATCTTATTAAGGTAATTCCCGTTGGAAAAATGAGCTAATGGTTTGGCCGTCATGGTAAGACCCAAAGCCGGAACTACGAAATGAGCACAAATCCTGACTCCTAGATCACTTTTTGAGAGGGAGGTCATTAAAATCGAGTGTAAGTGTGTTAGTTCACTCACGTTCGCAATTTTGATTCAACTTGGCACAAAAATCTACTATGGTAGTAGCTTGTACAAGTTCGTTAACCAGCGAAATTCGTTTAACAGTTTCAAAATGGCGGCCATTTCGAATCTTTAAAAATTCGTAACTTTTATGTGTGTATTTTTTTGAAAACCCTATTTCACTGTTATTAAAAAAATGCGTACATTAACATTTTGACTTTTCAAAATTGGTTGTAATTAAAAAATCTAACTGACGGCGGTCGGGTTTAATATTTTGTCAGCGCAATTTGAATGTTTAAAATACTAGTATATGATGATTTTAATGTTGATTGTTTTAGTGAAATCATAATTTCACAAAAAAGGTAAATTAAATACTTTTGGAAATTCTTCAAATATGCTGTTATTTTCCAATTAGAATTACTTACAACCTAAAAAAAAATATTTTTTTCAAAAATTATAATAGTATAATTTCTGGCGTAAAGTTAGTTAATGTCCTTTAAAACAGTTAGCTGCTGTCGCTGGAAATCTGCGCTCCTTACCAACTTAACAATAAAGGAAGCTTAGAAGTAATGTCCCTCAATGTTCAGCTGCACTTCTCAGTCCCCTGTCTGCCGGCCTGTACTTATAAACTGCGCCCGCATCATGTCCTAGCTTCACATTTCAGCATAACAAACGTTCCTTGTACTATCACACGATACCTTCTGATAATATTAGGTTCGTTGCCCTCGGCTTTGTACAACTATTATCAAGTTTCCGATTGTAGAACTGTTTATTTCAGCAATTTATGTCCAACAAAACTGTAGACGTTCTTTAGATGTTATTAGCGGACCTTGACATGAGCGACGGTATGACGCTGGTCTTCTTTTAAAGGGGTGTTAAAAATATTTTGAAGCGAAACTTTTAATGTTAGCTTTTGCAAGAGGAATGAGTAGAAAAAATCATGTCTGCCGAACGGAAGAATGTAACGGAAATATGAAACGAATTTCGTCTCTTTTTCTTCCGTCTTTTCGTTTTTATGCGTATTATATGAAAAAGTGGCGGTTTCGGTATTTTTCCTTAATTGAAGAACACGTGCACTTTGCAACCGTTTATAATACATTCGAAATTAATATAAACGTTTATAACAATTTTTGTTAATATTGCTAGTTTTTAACAACATAACGTAGAGCTATTTATAGAATATTAACTGTTCAATGAAATCAGCTGATCTTTACGAACTAATATAAAACAACCGATCTTTTACTATAACTACAGTAAATAATATCTAAGCTAGGTTCACGTACTTATTTATTTAAGCAAAACAAGACATTCGTAAACGTATCTTCAAACTAATTATATATTTAGCAAAGATATCATTAACTTCTCTTCTGTCGGTAACTCCCTGAGTTCCACACGTGTACTTTTTTTTACATATAGGATATACAACACTTTCATATTTTATATGGGACAAAAAAGTTATGAATCTTTAAGATTCTGAATGACAGCCATTTTTAAACTATAGAACAAATTTTGCTGATTATCGATTTTGTGCAAAATATTGTCAAAATCGATTTTTGGGACAAATTTGAATGAAATTTGACCGTATGAAATTGCTGCCGGAGCGTCTACCTAATACACGCACGCACAAGCGCGCGCGCACACGCGCACACACACACACACACACACACACACACACACACACACACACACACACACACACACACACACACACACACACACACACACACACACGCACACACACAGGCCTATATATATATATGAATTATATTGAAAACCGGTGTAGGGCTACATCGATCGACACAATTGTTCCTACAAAAAAATATGTTTTTTTTTGTTAAAAACGTAAAATGGAAATCAATCTAAGTTTGTTCCAAGGACGGATTAAAAGGCGGTCGAAGGGGCGACCGCCCCTCCCAAGACAAAAGAAATAAAATAAAAAATTTAAAAGAACCAATTTGATTTCCTTAAAGTGGAAGTGTCGCAGCTTCGAGGAAAAGATACAAAGAGGCCTCTGAGGTTTCCGAAACCCGTCACATACTGACGTTATGTCCGTATGTACACATGTATGTTTGTGCACTTTGAAATGCTTGTACTGAGGGTGAGAACTGGGTTAATCAGTTAGATATTTTGTTGGTTCTCTCTTCTCTTCCTGCGTTAACTGCAACAGCAGAAAAATCTTTCTCGACTCTGAAGTTGATCAGAAACTGTTGTGACGCTTAACTGGATTTGCTTTGGCTAATAAGAAGGAGAGATCAGCGTTAACGGTAAGGGTAAAGCAACTGGAGTAATGTATAAACAATTGGAGATAGATATATTGAGAAGAGGGGACGTTATGTACATGGAGCCAGTTTTGCAAAAGTTTAAGAATTAGGAATCTAACAAAATTAATGATTTATTTTTGTCTAAAGTGGAGTAAATTTTTACACTTATTTTATACGCGTTTTAAGTCTCAAAACAGATTAATATTGTTAGTTTTTGAAGGTATTTTTTCACAAAATTGGCATCCCCTAGGCGGCTCTCTTTTTAAATTGAATCATCCAACAAACCGCCCCCCCACCAAATTGCATTAATCCGACAGTGGTTTGTTCTTAGGTATGTTTTATATCGATTTTTAGAAAAGCCAAGTTCCATAACCAAAACGTGTTTCTCAGTATTCGTACAGCATCGAAGGTCAAGTCAGAAACGGAATTTAAAACATTTTACGAGCTTTCCAGGTAAAATAAAACTGCATTAATTTGTGAAATAAAACCGCGCTGCCATATTTTACGACCAAAAAGTAAGCCATGGGAAATGTGGTACGTGCGCGCACGAAGGCCAGACAGTAGCCCATCCTCGCGCCTCATTAAACCACCTACCTATCAACAAGTTCCCGCCGTAATAAATTCGGTTTTACCAGTTCCCCGTTGTACGCAGTTTCACCAAATAATTTTCGCCGTTTCAAACAATAAAACTACCCGTTTGATGCGCGTTTTAATGGTGGATTCGTGAAGTTTTTTACTGGCGTGTTAGGTTAGGTTAGATTAGGTTATGTTATGTTATAATTAGGTTAGGTTATGGTTAGGGTATGGTTAAATATTTCCCCATTAAACTTTGGATGTTTAGAAACGTGTTTTACAATGTGGTCGTCTGCAGAGATACCAATTTGAATGATTAGGTTATGTTAGGTTATGGTTAAATATTTCCCCATTAAACTTTGGATGTTTAAAAACGTGCATTACAATGTGGTGGACTGCAGAGATACCAGTCTGAATGGTTATGTTTGGTTTGGTTAGGTTAGGTTAGGTATGGTTAAATATTTCCCCGTAAAACTTATAATGTGTATTACAATGTGGTGGACTGCAGAGATACCAGTCTGAATGGTTATGTTTGGTTAGGTTAGGTATGGTTAAGTTAGATTAGCTATGGTTAAATATTTCCCCGTAAAACATATAATGTGTATTACAATGTGGTGGATTGCAGAGATGCCAATCTGAATGGTTATGTTTGGTTAGGTTAGCTATGGTTAAGTTAAGTTAGTTATGGTTACATTTTGGTTAAATATTTCCCCGTAAAACTTTGGATGTTTATAAACGTGTATTACAATGTGGTGTACTGCAGGAATACCAGTCTGAATAGTTATGTTTGGTTAGGTTAGCTATGGTTACATTATGGTTAAATATTTTCCCGTAAAACTTTGGATGTTTAGAAACGTGCATTACAATGTGGTAGTCTGCAGAGATACCAATCTGAATGGTTATGTTAGATTTTTTTTGGTTATTTTAAGGCCAAAAGCACATTGAGACTATTATCGCCGCCCTAAATACAAGTGTGAGTGTAAAGTGTTAGAGTCGTAAGTGTAGTGTTGTAAGTATAAGTGTGTGTTAGACTCGGGTAACGCGAGGAACGTTTAAATCCTCTCAGTAGGTGCAGCTAGCCTGCACCCCTGCGGAGAGGAGGTTAGGTTAGGTTATGGTTACTTTATGTTTAAATATTTCCTCATAAAACTTTGGATTTTTAGAAACGTGTATTACAATGTGGTCGTCTGCAGAGATACCAATGCGAATGGTTATGTTAGGTTTTTTTTTGTTATTTTAGGCTATTATCGCCGCCCTAAATTTAAGTGTGATTGTAAAGTGTTAAAGTAGTACGTGTAGTGTTGTAAGTATAAGTGTGTGTTAGACTCGAGTAACGCGAGCTCGTCTGCATCCCCTGCAGGGAGGTTATGTTAGGTTAGGCTACGGTTACATTAGATTAAATATTTCTCTGTAAAACTTTGGATGTTTATAACGTGCATTACAATGTGGTCTGCAGAGATGCCAATCTGAATGGTCATGAACAAGATCCGCGGGCTATTTGCGCGGACACAATTAAGCTGTACTGCTTTCTGCACGGAAGGAAAAAAACAGCTGTTGTAAATTGTACGTGAAACAGCTGTTTCGAAAACGTAACGCGGAATTAGTGTAATCACCGAGTTGTAATAATTAGTTAGTGTAGAAAAATGATAATTGTTTATATTAAATAAAACTGGCGCACTTAAGACCACGCGGAGGAAGTGAAACCGTTTTTTTGCGTTCGAAATATTTACTGTTATTATTTGTGGCTTCCGGAACGTTTCACTTCCGAGCATGACGGAAGTAACGCATTTATCACCCCAGATACATGTACAGTATATTTCTTATGTACATTAATACAATCGCGATACGCAACTGTGTCGCTGACTAAACTGTTTTTTTTTTATCTTACCCTATTTTAAAAATCTCTGACTTCATAATCAGCAATAAAATCTGCATTCTTTATCACATTAAAGTTTCAAATTAGATGAACGTACAAGAAAACGAACCCTGACCGCCGTCAAAATAAATTTCTTATTTTCAACTGTTTTTACAAATTTCAAAATGCTAATTGATGACAGTTTGTTACGCTGATTACGGTGGTGAAATCAGATTTTCAAAAATATTTAACATAATAAAAGATTTGGAACGGCCGCCATTTTGAAACCGTTCAACGAATTTCCCTAGCCAACGAGCTTGTTTAAGCTGTTACCAAGTTTGAATCAAATCGGACTGCGATTTCAATATTTGGAACGTCTTATCGACCTCTCAAAACGTTACCCAGATTTGGCGCATTTCATAACCTCGGATTGAAGTCTTACCATGATGGCCGCTCTGATAGCTCATTTTCTAATAGCTCGTTCGCTAAAAACGCCACCTAAAAAAATAATTCTGTCGAACGTGCGTGTTTTCGGGTAATTTTCATTCTTTTTTTTCTAATTTGATTACGTCGTTCGTCAGGCGCGCAAAAACCGCGTTACAAAATTTTTAATTATAAAACCGAGCTAATCAGTCGTCAAGGTCACGTCAAGGTCGCGTCCGACAAAGTACTAACCCCAACAGTTGCGCGTCTTGCATGCAAACTTTACATTTTAATTGTGAACGCGATTTATCGCTCGAAGAATAATGAAATTTATTTATTACCTTATTTATATTTTAATACGTTGCAAACAGTGTATGCATAAACGAGCTGTTTGATTTATACATTTTGCGTTTCGTTACTCACAGTGTCCAGTTACGGCGCGGCCACATAAATACTGAGCGGAGCAGGTGGATCGGGGGCAACGCGCACCTAACCTGACCGGGGCTGATCTGTGCGTTCGCGTCAATTTGTTGTGCGATTTTAGTTGCATTCGTGTGTACGAGATCGCACAGATACGGACTGCCGTGCGAATAGTGTTGAATACGTTTTAATAATGGTGATTTTATGCGGTAAAAATGGCCGCGCCCGGTCGAGATGAAATCATAATGGCCGTGTTTTTTTTTTTTCAGTGTAAATTATTGCTGTAATTTGTATAAATTTTGGCCGTTTTAATTGTGTTTTCAATTTTAATTCACTGGAAAAGTATTTTAAGAATTGATAAACGCAAACGTTAAAGGAAAAGGTAATTTGAAAATTGTTGTTGATTCGCTTAATTAGCGAGGTGAGAATTTGTTTACCAATAACAATTTACTATGTTCAGTATAATAATCTGCCTTCCCTAGCTTCGTCAATTCTACTTTCGTTGACGCGTTTCGGAGAACCTCCATCTTCAAAAACTATATCTATACTCATAGAAGACTATAGTATAGATATAGTTTTTGAAGATGGAGGTTTTCCGAAACGCGTCAACGAAAGTAGAATTGACAAAGCTAGGGAAGGCAGATTATTATACTGAACATAGTGACAATAATCCTAGCAGAAAAGACAAAGAAAAAAATAATTACAATTTAGTAATTGTTTTATTCTAATTGGAGCAACCATATTGGTAAGGTAAGCCTTAGCTTGAAATGATCACCGATTCTGACCTCAAGATCACGTTTTGAGGATTCGTTAAAGTGTGTGTGTGTGCGCGCGCGCGCGCGTGTGTGTGTGTGTGTGTGTGTGTGTGTGTGTGTGTGTGTGTGTGTGTGTGTGTGTGTGTGTGTGTGTTTTATTTAAGGAAAAAATTATAATTATATGTAAATTACATGGAACAAATTATATGTATCCTAAATTGTAATTATATAATCATATATAATTAAATGTTCCTGAGGAGGTCAAATTACACCTACGTATTAGAAATTTCATCGAAATTGGTCAATTAATTACAACTGCCCTGACGATATGCACACAGTACATACATGCGCGCGCGCATTATGAATGTGTGTGCTTGTACAGAGTGATCTCGGTATAACTTGTGCAAGTAAAGTAGCCTCTGAGGAACATTTGACAATGCCTTCCATGATTCAATGCTTCGTGCCCTGTCGCGGCGAAGAATAACTTAAAACGGTGTGTGACTGGGTGGGAGACATGATGAGAAGGGGACGTTTATAGGTAAAACCCTAAGAGAAGAGGTGGATGTGGATATTGTCAGGAGCTGTCCGCAGGGGAACTTTGTGCCTTCTCTTATGGAATCTGGTGGAATGAATATGCTCTGGAAGGATGCAACAGCAAGGATATACAGATGATGTGGTGGTGCTAATCCGGGGGAGGAATCGTAATACAGTGGTCGATCTCATGAAGAAAGCCATATCACTAGTAGAAACCTGGTGTCGTCAGGAGAACCTAGGGGTTAACTGGATACTGTAGTTCCTTTTTATAAAGATGATCGTCCAGCATTTAGGAGGGCTTAAGCTCTTTGAAAAATAAATCCTTGTTTCGAACGAGATGAAGTATATAGCTCTGGTTAACACCAAATTAACCTGCAATGTACATCGTAGGCGCAATGAGGAAATCCAATTTATTGATGACAGTGAGAAGAATGGTTGGCAAAACATAGGGACTGAGATGATGAAGTGCATCTATATTGGGATCATTACACACAAGGTGTGCTATGGTGCTGTGGTGTGGTGGACTAAGATCATGCAGAGGAAGGCCAGAGAATCTCTTACTGATGGCCTGCCTGTGCATAATCGGCTCCATGAACACTTCATTCAACACCATTGACGGCTATGGAGTTCGTTTTGAGGTTCCCCCGCCCATTGACCTATAAGTCATGGAGAAGGCAAGTAAAGCATCATATAGAATGAAAGAAAATTGTGTCTGGTTACTCTTGGAAATTTTGGGGCATTTTTGAATCACAGAAAAGATTAGAGAACCGATTCTAATGATGGGGACAGATCAGCTGGTCAAACGACACAAGGTTTCTACATGTCAATATTACATTTAAGGGGAAAGATCATGCGTTTAAACAATCTGAGGACCTGGTATGGTATACAGATGTCTCCAAGACAGGCACTGGTTCTGGGGTGAACTGTCTGAGACCTAGAGTGAAGAGAGTTGTATTGCGACCTGATGTCCATAAATGACTGTGTTCAATATGCCTTCAAGAAGACTCTAATTTGTATTTATACCAATAGTCAGGCAGAAATTGAAATACTTGCAGGTCATATAATTCAGGCCAAGCTGGTCTGGAAGTGTGGGGAGAACCTCAACGATCTGTCCCTAAGAAACCGGGTTCTCTTCACTGGGTTCCGGGGCATAACGAGGTTGAGGGTAACGAGGAGGCAGACCGATTGGCAAGATTGGGATCTGCATCTGAGTTTATCGGACCCGAGGCGGCTTTATAGATTTTTCTGTCTTTGGCCGGTTCTACTATCAATCAACAACACCAGACAAGATGGAACAACCTTCATAGACATTCTCATAGCAAGCGGCTGTTAAGAAAGGTCCCTCATGGAGGGCCTAGAGGAGCATTTTGGGCAGAACACAACTCAGGAAAACCATTGGGCTTATTACAGGTCACTATGGTCTGAGGGTGTATATGAACAGGATAGAATGTACCATGGAAAAACCGTGTGTAGTACTAAAGAGGAGGAAACTGCAGGACATAATTTATTACTGTGAGGCTCTTATTAGCAAAAGGTTTTTGGTTTTCAGGACTCTACAGACCTCGAGCAGGATGAGCTAGTCAGTGGATTACTGGAACTTATTAAGGGCATTAATCTGATGAACTGGTACTTAAGTGGATTAGAAGCACAGTAGTTCAGTCGTTAGCAATGCCTGGAGTTTTTATAATCCTTTCCCTAGCATTCACGTCATATTTTACCCAGTAAAATTCGTTCATACATTTCAAAAATGCAGCCAGTCAAATTATTTCAAAAAGTCGTTACTTGATTAGCCTTAATTGAATGACTTAACGTTATTAAAAATAAGTTTTCGACATTGTAATCGTGGTTTATATCTGAAAATACTAGCAGATAAAAATCCATTTTTGTGTTTCGAAAGAAATTTAATAGTTTTAAGTATTTCATTTACGCTTATTTTATAGCTAATTACAATTTTGTGTAATCATATTTTCAAAAAAAAAATGTAAATATAAAAAATTTAGAATTTGTAACACTTTTATTTAAGAAAATGGACGTACTTATTGCACTTTTGGTTTGTTCATCTTGTGTTTTTTTAAATTATATTAAAGCAGATATTGCAATCGGCTTTAATATCTGCAAAATTTAGCGTTTTTTTTTAATTTGAAAAAGTTAAGAGTTCAAAATTGGTCGATTTTTATAACGTTTGTATTGTTTTTAAATCTAAAATAATGTTTACGGAAGTTTAAAGCTGATTACGGTTGTCAGATATGAATTTTTAATATTTTAAACGGAAGCCATTTTCTAACTATAGACACTAGGTGATAATCTTGCTAAGACGGTACAAAAACTAGTTTTTCAACGTAAACTGTCAAGTTGCATTCAGTTTTGTTATTTTTTTAAGTCCGTTGCCATGACGTCAGCAAAACAGCTGATTTAAAACATTTTAAAACTTCAGGCGTTGTAACGAAATGTAATGCTTTCTTAAATTTGACTTGAGAAAGTTCCTACAAGATACACCTAACCAATTCCTTCTACATTGCAACACATAGGGGTGCATTAGTTTCGTCTCACTCTGTAGACACATCTAGGTACTTACCCTACATTACATGTTACATACTGGATACAGAAGTACTATACTTGCTTCAGACTGTCTTTCTCTCTCTCCTGCACATTAACATTGGCCTCATTCTGTCTCACTTCCCCAGATTGCAGTTTATGCATTATAAAATATGAAGTTTTATGAAAGTCCTCCCCCCC
>CM040186.1:20996473-21001473 GCA_022606455.1 Callitettix versicolor
CCCAGGCCAGACACCTTCAACTGAGAGCCGTTCACATTTAAAGTGCGTTAAAACTTTGTGTGTGTGTGTGTGTGTGTGTGTGTGTGTGTGTGTGTGTGTGTGTGTGTGTGTGATTTAATTCGAATTTTGCTCAAAAATCGGTTCCAGTAATAGTTTGAACAAGTTCGTTTCCCACTAAAAGCCATGCAAGAGTTTCAAAATGGCGGACATTTCAAATATTTAAAAATTCCTAACCTTTTTTGGCCTTAAATGTTTTTTGAAAGTCTTCATCATTGTAATCGGCGTTAAAGGCGGCAAAAATTAGATTTTAATTTTTAAAAATCCGTTGGAATTAAGAAATTTAATTTGACCGTGGTCACGGTTAATTTTCGTGTAATTAGAACAGTTTAAAACCATGAAATACGTAGATTTTAAAATAATGCTGATTATTACGGTGAAGTCTGAATTTCAAAAAAGTGTTCAGATAAAAAAAATACTTTTGGGAAATTCGCTTCCATCTTGAATCGGAAAAACGCTAGCGAGACCAGGTCAGTGATACTTTTTTTCTGCATCTTGAAAGCGGAGTGCGAGAGGTACGGTAAAATGTACTAATCGGCAAAAACGTTGCAACAAATCTGCATATGAAGTACACTGCGTTTCTGAAAGTGAACTATGAAATAGTGTTCCCTTACTCGTGTACTACCTGTATATATTCTTTTCTTTTTTGTGGTTGGAGTCTAGTTACGTACCATCGATAGCACTTCATGTTTTACGTCATTGAATGTAAACGTACTAGAATGATAACCCTTATGAGAGATATATGAGTGCTCAATGCTGGTGGTATTTTGCGGCAGAGTCTCCAATCACAATTAAATAGATAATAATACTGTATATTTTCTCGAACGTTGCATTCGCTGTCCTTGCATCTTGCAGCGTTCGTAGCGGCAGATAGTCCAACTACTTGGACTTGAACTGCTAATATCGAGCACGCTTTTTATAAAGGCGGCTGTACTTTTAGTCTGTTTATATTCAATGGTTACATCAAAACCATTTATTTTAGTCCAACCGACATAAAATCAAAACAACAAATTTATTGTTAAAAAACAAAATGGCGAACAGACGGACTACCAAACGGGTTTGGAAATACGTTGTAAACGTGTTTTTAATTTTGAACTATGGAATTACCGCTTGAAATTTGGGACCACAATTAAGCGACACCCTGTATACAACGGCCATGCCAAAGTACAATAGCTTGTATTGTTTCACGTAGCCAAGTGCAGGGAATGCATTACAAAGTATAATTACAGAGACGTTTACCCAAATAAATACGTGTAATTGAATCCAAGATGCGAGCGCACCCATGGTAGAACAAACACAGGAAAAGTGTTGTCCGCTGGTCGAGCAGACAGACAACCAGACACGTGCGATTTCCTTTCCTTTGTCTGCGCATGTCGGTTGCTGCAGAGTAACTGTTTTAACGGATTTTAACAGATAATGAACAACTGTGTTCAAAAAGACCAGTCAACCATCGACCAGTGTGAGTCGATGTGGTATGGTGCACATCGAGTCAGTATCCTTATGTAGTCGATTTTTTTTTTTTTTTTTTTTTTTTTTTACGTCCGACTATTTTGCACACTTGGGTTAATGCAGACGATGGGATGATTTATAGCATATGAAAATGCCAAGCCATATCCGGGAATCGAACCCGGGTCCTCGGGGTGAAAGCCAGTACGCTATCAACTAGGCCAACGAGGCGGCTCCTTTTGTAGTCGATCGAAGTACAACCCCTAGCATCTAAACGATAAGACGGTATATGAATGACTTTGCTAGTTTCGTTAAGCTAAAACCTAGACATGATGGAAGCGAATTTCAATTGCGATACTAACTTAGACTAGTTTATTACCCAGCAAAGATCGTTTAAAAGTTTCAAAATGGCGTCTATTTCAAATATTTAAAAATTCATAACTTGTTGTACAGGTTTACTAAAATCTCATTTCACCATCGTAATCAGCGTTGAAATTGCACAAATTAGCATCCTGAATTTTCAAAAATCCGTTTGAAATTAAGAAATTTAATTTAACTGCGGTCATGGTTCATGTTCGTACTTTTAGTGCACTTTTAATGTTTAAAATGCTAATATATGCAGATTTTATTGCTGAGTGTAATCAGAGTTTCAAAAAAAAGTTTAAGATAAAAATATTATTTTTGGGAATTCGCTTCCATCACGTCAGCGAAACAGCTGTGATGCGCGATTATTTTAATTGTAAATTCAGGCAGTTGTACCAAATATTTTTTGTTTAAATGATATAGGTTAATAAATGTTTTAGCAAATATCCATTGGAAAATGAGCTATTGTTGCTATCATCATTTTAACACAGAGACCTTGTAATAAGCGCCAGGTGTGTGTGTGTGTGTGTCTGTGTTTTAGCACGCTCGCGTTTACAATTTTGATTTGTGAACGTAACTTGGGCTCAAAGTTAGAAGAACATGGTAATAACTTTGACAAATTCCTTAACCAGTACAATTCGTTCAAAAGTTTCAAAATGGCGGTAATTTCAAATTTTTTTATTAAAAACTTTTTTCCTTGAAAATTTGGTTTAACCGGCGTAATCAGCTTAAAAAATCGTTTTTCATTTTCGAAGATTCTTTGCAATTAAAAAAAAATGTTTAGACGGAGGTCAGGGTTCATTTTCGTATTTTCAATGTAATCTGAAATCGTAAAATGCTACGCAGATTTTAATGACGGTTATGATGGTGACATCAGAAATTCGTGTTGTAAGATAAAGAAAATTACTTTTGAAAATTCGCTTCTATCACGTCAGCGAGACAGCCGCGTGCCGCGATTATTTCTTCAGCAGCCGGCATTAACTGGCTTCCGTAAATAATATCGCTTATCTATTGATCTTCACATAAGTCATCATTCCCCGTGGCACATCTTCCATGTTACTCGTTATGCAGACTGATAACGCATCTTTCCACAAGAAAAACGACTTCTCGTCTTCCTGTTGCAGTGGTCTTGTCACCAAACTGCTCTAGATAACGCGGCCGTTGCCAACCTTGGAAATGTTAAAGATTGTGGCGTACGATTATTACCAACATTCGAAATATTAAAGTAAGCTGCCAAGTATAAAAGTAAGCAACATGAAAGGTTTATTCAAATCTAGATGAAAAGATACGAACACCTGACAGCTGCCATGGTTGTTAAACCGGTAAATTCTTTGTTTGGCGTTTGGCATCACTGACTTTATCATCCTACAAATGCATTGTAAAATGCATAAGTGACTATCGGGAAAACATAACCACTTAGTAGGTTCAATCCAATTAATACTTGTTTATTTAAATTTAATGTTATTTAAACTGTTACTATGGAAACCAACATTAAAAATGTACTTATAATTTTGTTTTATCCAACAGCTGTTATGAAAATACAGTAGAGTTTCGATTAACCGTTACCCTTTTAACCGTCAGGTCAGTTTAATTCTGTTATCTGACATTTTTTAACAGTTTTTCACGTCATAATTTGTAATAAATAATAAAAGTAACATTCTAGACAAAACAAAACACTGGGAACGAATTATTTTGTAGAATAGGGGATTCCAGCTAACACTAATTGCTACCCTAAACAAACATCGATAATACAAAAGTAACAGATCTAGCGCAATGAGACGGAAACACTTCAAATAGTGTCAACAAATTCCGAAAGAGTGCACGATTGTTTCTGTTGGAAGATAAACACTCACTCTATTTGAGATAATACCATGTAGCGTATAGGTCGGTCACGTGAGTGCTCGAGCGCTGTGCTCTCGCTTATATTACGTGAATACTTGTCAAACAATTAAATACGGTTAATTTCCTGTATTAAAGACGTGCAAAATCTGTATTATCGTAATTAAGACTTTAATAGAAAATTTTAGGAGTTCTACTATATTTTCCAAAAAAATAATTAAAATAAAATAATCTATGCTATAAACAGAGTGGTTATTTTTATCCATCGACGAAAGTAAGGGTGGTATATTTCTGTTATCCGTCATCCCAACGGTCCCGGGAATGACGGTTAATGGAGACTCTACTGCGACTGCTACCACCGTCGTCTTGCTGACGTGATTGAAGCGAATTTACAAAAGTAATGTTTATCTTAATCTCTAAAATTCTGATTTAATCATCGTAATTAGCAATAAAACATGCAAGCACTGGCATTTAAAATTTTTAATTGCATTAAAAGGCGAAAATAAACCTTAACCATCGTAATCGACGTTAAAAAGTGCGTAGATTACCATTTTTTTAAATTTAATTTTACGGCGGTCAGGGTCCGTTTTCTAAATTTCAATGTAATTTCACAGTTTTGTAACTTTATGTACGTGGATTTTAATGCTGATCATGATGGTGAAATCAGAATTTCAAAGGGAAAGGTAAAGAGAAATATTTTTTTTGGAAATTCGCTCCTATCACGTCAGCGAGACAGCTGCGTGCTACAATTATTTTCCTTTCGTATAACTGTAGTTGTGTATAGCAGGTAGTAACTTACCCATAACCGGTGTTACATTTTATGAACCTGTAAAAGGATTTCGGGTAATAGCTACCGGTAGCATGTCGGCCTTCCTCCTGGGCATTTTGTAAAAGAGAATTGCTCTGCGGCAGGGATGCCATTAAAGTAAAATTGAGAAATACAGCTTCTGCTACATGTTCCTTTATATATATACAGAACTTTGAAAAGTTTATGTTTGTAGAGAAAAGCTTCTGTTATGGTTATAGTTAAAATATTTTACCAGTAATTTGACTGGCTGCCATTTTGTTTGGAAAATATGGCAGTTAGGCGTAGCGTAAAACTTGGTACCAATTGTATATTAATAAACGTAAAGCTTTTCTTTGGAAACTGCCAGTCCGTGTACCAGCGAACGTAACAGACACATCAGACACTTTGAGTTCCCGCCATTTTATTTCAAACAGGCGTACGACAGTTTGACATCGCTTAAAAGCTTGTCACCGCTACGAATAACTGAAAAACGTTTCATTTAAATTTA
>CM040186.1:21006473-21031473 GCA_022606455.1 Callitettix versicolor
ACAAGTGTTAACTGTGTAACAGTGACGTTTTATACGTTATTATATATGGGTAGGTGTGAATAATAAATATTTAAATTATTTTAAACGCCATTATACCACTTACCCAGTCCAACTTTATTTAGTATTTAGTTTTGTGACAAGTGTTAACTGTGTAACAGTGACGTTTTATACGTTATTATATATTGGTAGGTGTGAATAATAAATATTTAACTTATTTTAAACGCCATTATACCACTTACCCAGTCCAACTTTATTTAGTATTTAGTTTTATGACAAGTGTTAACTGTGTAACAGTGACGTTTTATACGTTTTTATATATGGGTAGGTGTGAATAATAAATATTTAAATTATTTTAAACGCCATTATACCACTTACCCAGTCCAACTTTATTTAGTATTTAGTTTTATGACAAGTGTTAACTGTGTAACAGTGACGTTTTATACGTTATTATATATTGGTAGGTATGAATAATAAATATTTAACTTATTTTAAACGCCATTATACCACTTACCCAGTCCAACTTTATTTAGTATTTAGTTTTATGATAAGTGTTAACTGTGTAACAGTGACGTTTTATACGTTATTATATATTGGTAGGTGTGAATAATAAATATTTAAATTATTTTAAACGCCATTATACCACTTACCCAGTCCAACTTTATTTAGTATTTAGTTTTATGACAAGTGTTAACTGTGTAACAGTGACGTTTTATACGTTATTATATATGGGTAGGTGTGAATAATAAATATTTAAATTATTTTAAACGCCATTATACCACTTACCCAGTCCAACCTTATTTAGTATTTAGTTTTATGACAAGTGTTAACTGTGTAACAGTGACGTTTTATACGTTATTATATATTGGTAGGTATGAATAATAAATATTTAACTTATTTTAAACGCCATTATACCACTTACCCAGTCCAACTTTATTTAGTATTTAGTTTTATGATAAGTGTTAACTGTGTAACAGTGACGTTTTATACGTTATTATATATGGGTAGGTGTGAATAATAAATATTTAAATTATTTTAAACGCCATTATACCACTTACCCAGTCCAACTTTATTTAGTATTTAGTTTTGTGACAAGTGTTAACTGTGTAACAGTGACGTTTTATACGTTATTATATATTGGTAGGTGTGAATAATAAATATTTAAATTATTTTAAACGCCATTATACCACTTACCCAGTCCAACTTTATTTAGTATTTAGTTTTGTGACAAGTGTTAACTGTGTAACAGTGACGTTTTATACGTTATTATATATTGGTAGGTGTGAATAATAAATATTTAAATTATTTTAAACGCCATTATACCACTTACCCAGTCCAACTTTATTTAGTATTTAGTTTTATGACAAGTGTTAACTGTGTAACAGTGACGTTTTATACGTTATTATATATTGGTAGGTGTGAATAATAAATATTTAAATGCCATTATACTACTTACCCAGTGCAACTGAATTATTTAGTATTCAGTTTTGTGATATGTGTTAACTGTAGGCTATAACAGTGACGTTTTAATAATATTTTATACTTCTTAATATATTATTTAATTTTGAAAGGTTATGTGTGTGTTTTTGTTTATTATTCAATCACACATTAACCGATTTAGATGAAATTTTAAATGAACATGGTTTAGGTACCTGAGATGGACATAGATGTATTCCCGTTTTAAAAATCTGAATCCCTGTTATTATTTATTGTAAAATTATTGTTTATAAGCTCACATTTGCAATGATTTTAATTGAAACATTCTTATAATTTCAAAAAACCTGCCTTTCCAAATTAAAATATTGCAGTTTCCATTGAAGTTGGCATTTACAATGACAATTAATAAGTCACAGGGTCAGTATTAATACCTGGACTTTTGGGATACAGCAGGAATACATTTGGGACGCCGTGCTTCTCCTATGGTCAGTTATAGCCTATTCTAGTGTCGAGTAGCAAAAATCTATGTCTTGGCAAAAAACCATAAAACCATATAATATTGTATTTAGAAATATATTAAACTGAAATGAACGTACTCATGATTTTGAAAATCGACTATAAATTTTATTTTGTGGTGTAAAATATATAATAACCCATGATTATTTTCTGTCGGCAGTCATGCCACTGCCAAAATTTCATTTTATTTAATGGATACAAACAAGTTAGTTGATTTAATTACCTTTGAAAAGGCTACATACAAAAGTATACATACAATTTTCCGTGAGTAAAGACGACATTTGGTAAATACAATCCTACTCATTGACGTGTTTATTCCTGTGACTTGTTTATAGTGAAAGCAAACACAATTTTAATAGTTAACTGTCTTTTAGTAAATTAAAACGGCCTGTTTGATAATCTCTAACTGTATTTTGACATTTCAATTATACTTTGTGTTTTATGATGTCCGTATTAAGAATAGATAAGTACGTAATTCTGCATTTACGTAATATGTATTTGCACGATGAAAGGAAAAATCACAAATATATTTGTGTAAAAACAGTGTCCAAAACAT
Organism: Callitettix versicolor; assembly: GCA_022606455.1. Taxonomy (NCBI): domain Eukaryota; kingdom Metazoa; phylum Arthropoda; class Insecta; order Hemiptera; family Cercopidae; genus Callitettix; species Callitettix versicolor. The sequence goes on from CM040186.1 coordinate 21,008,980, forward strand.
GTGTTTGAAATTTGAAATGCATGTCCCGGCTTGTACGACGGGCAGGGATAGGGGACTGTCAGTAGGGCCACATAACCTGTAAGTTTATGACTTTTAAGTAAATATTGAAATTGTTCTAAGCACGTTATGCAAAAAAGTGGCATTTTTAATGGGATTGTCTATTCGTGATTATCAAGTTAGCTTCGTAAAATATACAAATTATTGACTGATTTGTGACGCCGCGCATGCGCATCCATGATGCCATTTTGCCTGTGACATTTAAAAGTGTCTTTTATGTTAAAATTTTCCACAAACAGTAAGTTTTAGCACAAAATCGTTTTGCAATGTCAGAAGCCGGTTAAAAAATCTTTCTAAAGATACCTCATTTATGCCTGTACGAATAGTATGTGCTGAGAAAAAGGGATGTTGACTCGAGAAATAATGTGTATGATCGATATCTTACAAACAAAACCGATTCAAGGACAATCGGAAATCAGAGGAACTTCAGTAAGCTAGATCAAAGAACCGCATTTAGAAGGATTACTGTTCTGTTAGTATTTATTTGATAATTTTGGTAGATTATCCATGAAAAAAGTAACAAAATTTAATTTCTCAAAATAGGATTTACAATTTCGGTAAAATTTAGATAAATTTTGCTTTTTGTTTAGATCAAAAACAAATGAAATAGTTATTGGTCGATATTTAATCAATAAAACCGAGTCAAGCATTATCGGTAATCAGCGGAACGTGCGTGAGCTGGATCAAAGAACCGTTTTATTATTTACTTTAAAGTTTGTTCATAGGAGAATTTTCATATGTATCCTAAAAAAGTAACAAAAATTAGATTTTCTCAAAATCGGCTCTAACGATTTTGATAAAGTTAAATTAAATTGTATTATGTAATAATAAAAATTATCGTAACACTCGCCTGTCATAAACAGCAATAAAATCGTCAAATATTATTTGCGTTTTAAACGTTCAAATTCAATTGACGACGACAAGAAAACGAACCCTGACCGCCGTTAAAATAAATTCTGTAATTTCAACTGGTTTTGAAAATTCGAAACGTTATGTATACAGTTTACAACGCTGATTAAATCAGATTTTCAAGAGAAAAATTAAGACGAAACAATTGGTTTATTTAAAAATCGCCAGGAAACGAAAAACTTAAATAAATATACATTTGATCTATATTTGTGCCAAGTGTGAATCAAATCTGCATTAATTAAGTAGCATATTCCATTTTCAAATTACTGTATATCGAAAATATGAAAATGTGCCCTGACTACGGTGATATCTATTTTCTCAATTTCGTCGGAATTGAAAATCTACAATGCTAATTTACGATGGTTTTAACTTTGATTATAATAGTGAAAAATATGTTCGACATTTTTAAGATTTGAAGACAATTTGAATCGGGCACCACTTAGAAAATGTTGAAAATATTTTGCTGGGAACATTTCAACGTCCCGTGTGTTCGTGTGTGTGTGTGTGTGTGTGTGTGTGTGTGTGTGTGTGTGTGTGTGTGTGTGTGTGTGTGTGTGTGTGTGTGTGTGTGTGTGTGTGTGTGTGTGTGTGTGTGTGTGTGTGTGTGTGTGTGTGTGTGTGTGTGTGTGTGTGTGTGTGTGTGTGTGTGTGTGTGTGTGTGTGTGTGTGTGTGTGTGTGTGTGTGTGTGTGTGTGTGTGTGTGTGTGTGTGTGTGTGTGTGTGTGTGTGTGTGTGTGTGTGTGTGTGTGTGTGTGTGTGTGTGTGTGTGTGTGTGTGTGTGTGTGTGTGTGTGTGTGTGTGTGTGTGTGTGTGTGTGTGTGTGTGTGTGTGTGTGTGTGTGTGTGTGTGTGTGTGTGTGTGTGTGTGTGTGTGTGTGTGTGTGTGTGTGTGTGTGTGTGTGTGTGTGTGTGTGTGTGTGTTGTGTTGTGTGTGTGTGTGTGTGTGTGTGTGTGTGTGTGTGTGTGTGTGTGTGTGTGTGCGCGCGCGTGTGCGTGTTGTGTGCGTGTGCGCGCGCGCCTGTGTGCGTGCATGTATGTGCATGTCTGAACGTTACATTGTCAGCTCATTTACAAACACAGATCCACATATAATTTTACTGTAATTCCAACAAATTTTTAAACATGGAATTATTTACATAGCATATCCTGCGCCTTCCTTCTGCAGAGCTCAGCGAAAGAAACATGGCGTCCCTGTGTGTTGTTTTTATAATTCAGGTAGATAACACGCCGTGTGACACTGCACACTGCACTGTACACAATCACATGTTCTCTTTGATGTAACGAAAATTTCTGAAAGTAATTATCTATAAAAATTAAATCACAGATTTGGAATTTAAAAAATTTGCCCCGCGCGGCTCGCTGATGTGACTGAAATACAAAATTTCAGTTCCGCTTTGACTTTGTGACACATGATTATCCTGTCGTCAAACGCTGTATCTGCTGAAATGTCAAAATGCAGACAATTCAATCCCCACGCGAATCCCGCGGGAGTTTGCGACAATTTTAGGGGAACCCTTATTAACAGCTTTGTGACGTTTTGAAAGCAGGTTTTTAAAAACAAAAACAAAATTTTGCCGGGATTCATATGTTTTACTATTTACAGGCTACTTTTATTTAATAAAATTGTGTGCGATCGCGTGCGTGAGTGTGTCTCTTAACAATTTTTTTAAGTACATAACTAGATGTTTTTTTTTAAATTGAATTAGAATTTAAAATTTTCCAAAGCCGATGAAAGTGAAGATTAAATTTGATTAAGAAATTTAATTTGTCTGTAGTTACTGTTAATTTTTAACATAATTAGAAATGCTAATAGATCCTAAATGCTAATTATTTTAGTAAAATCAGAATTTCTAAAAAATTGAATAGTAAAATATTTGTGTAAATTCGCATCCATCAAGTCAGCGAGACAGCTGCGTGCAGTTATTATTAGAAATGATAGTCGTTTTTCTGTGATAACTATGACGACTCTGATAACTAAAGTCAATTATATCCGATGTTCCACTTACATTAGTCCATTGCCATATTTTTTTTAACAATGGGAGCAACTGCGGCTCGAACTAAGAACCTTGCGCGGTCGAATGACGCAGTACACTGACCGAGCTTTAACCACTTTGATTACCGAGCCCCTATGCTACAAGACAACGTCCGGTTTTGGCCAAAACGTACTAGAAATCACTCACACAGCTGTTTCGCTGAAGTGATGGAAGCGAATTTCCAAACAGAATTTTTTAGTTTGATTTCACCGAAATAGTGATTTTTGTTTCAAGAGTGTAGAAAAATTTCGATAAGTAACACACAGCTGTTAACAAAATCTACTTTTGTATCAAATCAAATCGTAATATATATGTAAAATGTTTAACATTTCGAATATCGAATAGCAACGTCAGGGTTGACGTTCCTGAGTACGGGTTTTACAATAATGACCGCTCCAATAGTTCATTTTTCCAATGGAAATATTTGTTTTGATAACCAGCTCTGATTAACTACACGGGTATTGTATAGTCTCGGTAAATACGCCTACTGATCCTTGTATATTTGCTGTCGCATTCGTGACCAAACATAAAGTTTTAAATTTTTAAATACACAAATAGCGCTGCAGTCCTACAAAACGGCACGATTCTAACATTGCCTAGCTTCCATAAATAAAGAGATCGATAAGCGGCCAGACATTTGGCCTAGATTCGCACCTACCGGCTCAAGTACTATCACACGTCACGTGACTAGATTGCCTCTCCCACGAATACGTGAACACTTGGCCTAGTCGCTGACCGGACCAATCAAGTTAGTTTTTGTATTGAAAATTTTCTACCTAATTAACGTGCCAGATAAAACGTTACTTCTAGATATAGCAAGACCGGTGGCCCCCACAAGAAAGTAGATTGTCATAATTTTTTTTTTTTTTAATTTGTTAAAGTACTGAGACACTTTTATCTGCTCAGTCAAAACGAAAAGCACGCCAATCTTCTCAAAATGAACGCATATTTTATCGGCTAAACTATCAATGAACGAGATACCGGCAGTTTTATAGATTAGAACATAACATTTGGCAATGCAGACGTCGGTGAGTGCATCTAGAAGGGTGCTGGCTCATACGCATGCGCCAGCCACATTTCATCCTGCTCGCCGCTGCTTTAGGTAAAGCGAGATTAGGTTAAAATGTATTGTTTGTAGATTGAATAATATGTTTTGAGTTTATATCTTCTCAAATTTAGCTTACAGCTGTCTGGTTCACTAGATGGAAGCGAATTTGTAACACTTTTTCTTTAATTTCACTATAATCTTAAAATCTGATATAACATTAAAATCTATATGATTAAAGTTATATGATATAACTTTGCGTTTGCATTAAAAAACAGATGTTTCAAAATGATATTTTTTTAGACTTTCTTCTTCATTTTCCTCTTATTCTTCGCCTCTTCTTCCTTCTTCTTCTCGTTTTTGTTGTTCTCCTCCTCTTCCTGTCTTCTCTTCAAATTTTATTTTTATTTTCTCTTTTTCTCCTTTTTACTTTTCTTCTTTTTCTTCTTCTTCTACTCCTCTTCATCTTCTTTTTCTTCTTCGTTTATTTTATTTTCTATATTTTCTCCCCTTTTCTCTTCTTCTCTTTATTTGTTTCACCCAACTTTGGGGTACACTAAATCAATCACTTTTTAATGTTCTGTGCCTTCCTCGTAGCCCAGTATTGCTTCATTCGTTGTGATCTTGCTTTTCTTTCTTCGTCAGAGATTTGGATCGTTCGCTTGGATTTGACTTTGCCTTGGAACCGTTGCTTCTTGCCCTTGGTTATTGTTTTGGCTGTTCTGTCCATGAGCATAGTGTCAGTGATCTGCAGTTCTGCTATGTCTTTCTCCGTTTCTCTAAACCAAAGTGGTTTGGATCTTCTACTGCGAAAGTAGTCAAATATTTTTTTGGTTACTCTATTTTTGTCCATTCGGAGGATGTACCCATAAATATCAATTCTCCTTTTTCTTATTGTGTCTGATAGTGTTTCAGTTTTTTGGTAAAGAGTTTCATTCTTGATGTGGAGTAATTGGTTGTTATGGAATTTGGGGCCTAATATTTTTCGTAATATCTTTCTTTCTTTAATCTCCAGCCTATCAAGTCGGCCCTGGGTTGTGAGAGATAATGTTTCAGCTGCATATAAGGCTTCTGGTTTAATTACCGTTTGATAATGCCTTATCTTTGTATTCCAGGAGAGGGACTTCTTGTTGTATGTGTCCATGGTAAGTTGGAAGGCTAACTCAACTTTATTTCTCCTAGATTCCATAGCTTTTTTTCTCTAGTGCGTTCCAGCTGATCCATTCCACAAGATATTTGAATTCTTTCACTATCTCAATGTATTGTTCTCCCAATTGAAGCTTTTTTGGTGGTTTTTGTATTTTTTTTTCATTTTCTCTTTTCTTTTCATTTTCTTCTTATTCTTCTTTTCCTTCTCTTCAATTTTCTTTTCTCTCTTTTTTTTCATTTCTTCTTGTTCTTCTTCTTTTTCATTTCTTCTTGTTCTTCTCTGCTTGTCTTCAGTTTTTCTGTTTTTCCTATTCTTCTAGTCTTCCTTTCTTTCCCCCTTTTTCTCTTCATCTTATTTTTCTTCTTCTTCTTTTCTACATTTTCTGCTTCTTCTTTTTCTTTTATTCTTCTTTTCTTCTTAAGCCGCCTCGGTGGTCTAGTGGATAGCGTGCTAGGCTTTCACCCCGAGGACCCGGGTTCGATTCCCGGCGAGTGCTTGGCATTTTCATACGCTATACATCATCCCATCGTCTGCATTAGCCCAAGTGTGCACAAAAGTCAGACGTTAAACACCAAAAAAAAAAATCTTCTTTTCTTCTATTCTTCTTTTCTTCTTATTTTTCTTCTTCTTCTTCTTTCTCTTCTTCTTCTTTCTTCTTCTTCTTCTTCTACTTCTTCTCGAGTGCTAACGCGGCTATAACCTAAACTACTAAACCGATTTTGACGAGCATTGCACGCCACCACGCAAAAAGTGCATGATGATTACAGTCGGGAAATTAATTACTGACAGGTACTGTACTCGGGGAACAGCGTTTGACTGTATCCAGACTTGATTTAACAAACAACCGACTTGGTAGGTTACTTTTTTTTTAACTAGGAAGCGATTTTTTTCGTGACGTATTATGATATCGAAAAATACACCTTTAGTAAAGTATAACCTCAAATATCAAGGACAATACAAAGAAGTTTTGTAAACATTGGAATTGGCAGGCACTCGTAGTCCAAACACGAAATTGTTGAAGTCTCTGTCGTCGTTTAACATAGCCTTAACATGTCCACCGGGTCACTGTGAAGTGAAAGGAAATTCGACAGCAGAGACGTTGAAGGCGTTAGACCATGTGGAAAGCCGCCAAGGATGCTGAATGTTTCTGCAACTGCATGTCCTACTTGGGTAATGCAAAGGTTGTGAGTGGTTTCTTAACTAGACATTGTTGCAATAGAAACTCAGAGTTAGGTGTTAGAAATATAAAAGAAAGAGCACTGGAGGAGAACTAAAAACATAGAAAGATCAGAAGGTTTAGGCAGAGGAAATAATGGCCAAGCGTGGAGATAAAACAGGATGATAGTGTAATAGGAGTCAGAAGATGGAGACAAGTTGCTAGTGATCTAAACACAAACCACCAAGTGGTAAAATGTCCCATAAGTCTACAATTAACCTATAAGTCCACCAAGAACCAGTCATCTACTTATACTGTTTACTAAACAATATTTACCTTCGTTCTTGAAGTGGCGTGCTTTTCTACTTCAAAATAGCTGTCTGATTTTAGTCACGGATACATTTGATAAATATTGACATTTTTTTGGATCAAACAAACTCTAAGTTTCATATTTTTATGCGAATTAGAGTTTCGTATTCTTCTTCTTCTTCTCTTAATTTTTCTTTTTCTTTTCACTTCTTCTCTCCGTCTTATTTTTTTCTTCTTGTCTTCTTTTCCTTTTTCTTCTCCTCTCCATCTTCTTCTCTTCTTTTTCTTTCTTACACCTTCTTCCATTTTCTCTTCATTTCTTTCTTATTCTTCTTTTCGTTCTCTTCATATTTTATTCTCTAAATGTATGTATGTAGGCCTATGTGTTTGGAGTCTAAATTTTATGTGAATTAAAGTTTCATATTCTTCTTCTTCTCTTCGTGTTTTATTTTTATTTTCTCTTCTTCTCTTCTATTATTTTTTTCCTTTTCTTTCTCTTAGCCGCCTCGGTGGCCTAGTTGATAGCGTACTGGGCTTTCACCCCGAGGACCCGGGTTCGATTCCCGGCCAGGGCTTGGCATTTTCATACGCTATAAATCATCCCATCGTCTGCATTAGCCCAAATGTGCACAATAGTTGGACGTTAAACACAAAAAAAAATCTTATTTTTCTCTGTCTTATTTTTCTTCTTCTCTCTTTTTTTTTTCTTCTTCTTCTTCTCTTCTTGTTTTCTTTTCCTTTTTCTTCTTTTTCTTCCCTACATCTTCTTCCTTTTTCTCTTCATTTTCTTCTTATTCTTCTTTTCCTTCTCTTCATTTTCAACAAGTTTTATTCAAAGGTGATTCAACAACTTTTTTTAATTGTAGATTTTGCTGGGAATTTTTTACCAGTCGGAGGTTCTTGATTTAGATTGCGGTTCTTTTTGTAAGGGTGCCACTGGTAGCAAATATTGTGGAAAACGATAATGTTAAATTAAATAGTCTAACCACTGGTGAAGGAAAGAAATCGTTTCAAACTGTGAGGCCTGAATTTGTTTATGTTTGTAGTGAACTTTAAAAGATATTTTTAAAATTTTTCATAACGTATTGTAACAAGTAATCTATCACAGATCAGTCAATACTAAATACTGAAATCGGAAAATATTTTGGCATTTAATTACAATGTTATAATTGTAAACTTAATTATTTTTAGAATTTTTATATAAAATGCAAACACTGTATCGTTCAACTATTTCAATTCGGCCGCATTTTAAATGTATAAAAATTCATAACGTCCTTGTCTTAATCAGCGATAAAAACTGCATAAATCAAAATTTCGAATTTTCAAAATCTGTTGAAATTATTCAATTTAATTTGACGGCTGACAGGGTGCATTTTTCACTATAATTTGGAGGTTTAAAATGCTAAAATATGCAGATTTTAATGTTCATCACGATGGTGAAACCAGAATTTCAAAAAGGATATCCAACCCTAACTTCGACTGACAACCGCCAAGTTTCTCCCAGAGATCTTCGGCGAAGAAGTAAACCATAGCTGCCATAATTTCTCGCTTTTTTTGCCTCAAAGCGAACAGTAAAAACTTAAAGAACCACAGTGCCTAGCTTCCATAAATAAAGTGATCGATACTCTGCTAGACGTTTGGCCTACATTCTCACCTGCAGGCATTGCTGGTGATTACAGGCCAGACCGTATTGTCTGTTGTGTCTCTTTCAATTACTTAACGGTTCTGGCTACTTCTTTTATACACAGTTCTTATTTACATGTGACGTCACACATTGTAACTTTTCGGCCATTATCGTTGGAACAATATGTTTTATTTTCTCATTAAAAGAAATATCAGGAAAGTAATAACGATGTGAAAAAATACATGTTTTAATGGATGTATTAGTTTATACATCTCCTCCTTCTTATATATCTTCTCTTTTAAATACCTTTAAACGATTTTCTCAGAACCGGCTTTGCAATTACTTACGTATTTATGTTTATCTTTATCGATATCACAATATCTGAGGGAAAACCCGTTTTGTCGTAAGAAAACAACAAAAATACTGAATCGAGTAATTTGTTAAAATTAATTTTGGATGTCGCCAGTTGCAGCTACCTCAAGATTTCACCTATCTGCGATTAATTCACCAACTGATATTAATAACGCATTTTGCATGATGGCAAGCAAAGCTGGTGAAAATCGGTTCAGCCGTTTAGGCTGTAGCCGCGTCAACTTTCGAGAGAAAGAAATAGAAGAACGAGAAGAAGAATGAATGAGGAAAAGAAAAAGAAGAAAACAAGTACGATGAGAAAGGAAGAATAAAAAGAATTAGTAGCAGAAAGATGCAGAGAAGAAGAATTGAAACGATAATAATAAGAAGAAGATGAAGAAGAAGAAGAACAGCAAGAAGGACGAGGAAAAGAAGAACGAGAAAAAACCAATTAAGCTGAGGAAAGGAAGAATTTTAAAAAATAGTAGCAGAAAGATAAGGAGAAGAAGAAGAAGAAGAAGAAAGAAAAAAAGAAGAAGAACGAAGAGAAGAAGATGAAGAAGAAGAACAGAAAGTAGAAGAAGAAGAACAGCAAGAAGAAAAAGAAGAATGAAGGAAAGAAGAACGAGGAAAAACAAATTAAGCTGAGGAGAGGAAGAATTTAAAAAAAATAGTAGCAGAAAGATATGGAGAATACGAAGAAGAAGAAGAAAAATGAGAAGAAGAAGAAGAAGAAGAACAACAACAACAACAACAAAAAATAAGAATAATAAGAAGAAGTAGAAGAAGAAGGACGAGGAAAAGAATAACGAAAAAAAGCAAGTGAGCTGAGGAGAGGAAGAATAAAACAAATCGTAGCAGAAAGATGCAGAGGATAAAAAGAAGAACGAGAAGAAAAAGAAGAAGAATGAGAAGAAGAATGAGAAGAAGAAGATGATGAAGAAAGAAGAAGAACAGCAACAAGAACAAGAAAAAAAGAGTAGGAAGGCGAAAATGAGATAAGACGTGCAATGCAGTAATGGTAATTAGATCGCAGAAGTCGAATAAAGGAAAGAAATAGAATAAGTAGACTGAATAAGAATAAGAAGTCGAATAAAAAGGAAAGAATAAGTCCGAGTGGAAAATAAGTTGCTAACCAGCAGATAAGTGCCGTCAGAATTACTACTGCCAACAAAGGCACGACTCAGAATTTCACGTTACTGAAACCATACTTTTCAAGATTGAAAAGTTTCCTGTATGTTTAATCTATCCCACTACACTTAGAGCCTAGAAGGCGACTGCGCAGTAATAAATAGTGTACTTCGATACTGTATTTCAAAACATGTGGGTGGTGTAATCTTTTAAAGGTTTTTTTTGTATAAATGATAAATACACTAATAAAAATAATGTATCAATTCAACGATTAACGATTTTGTTTCTTATTGTTTAATAATCTTTAAAATTTTAATTTTTTATAACAAATCCATTATACCGACACTCTGAGTTAGCGTGATTTTTTATTATAATTCGTCCATTTTCATTTTGTTCATCAAGAAATTTTACCCACACACATTTACAACGCCATCATAGTACCTAACCAGCATTCAATTACAGCCGTTCCACTCAACGGATACAACACGTAAACAGGATTATAGTCGCGCAATGTCGGCCATTTTGAAAGCCTGGCGGCCAGTAGCCCCAACTCTTCGTCTAGTGTCCTAGGTCCGTCCGTCCCTCAACTCAATTTGATCTCTTTAATTTAGTATTAATTCTTGAACGTGACTTTGACATTGGTCAGGAATCCTTTGTTACGGTGGGATGCGAGGCTCAACAATAGGAGCGGGAAACGTGTCCTGTAATGTTTTTAAATTACGGTTGAAAGTCCTGAGCAGGACCTGCCGCAACTCTCTGCGAGACGCTTATTTTATAGTGTCCTTTGTCTGTTGTGGTTTGTCGTTAGCGGGTTCCTTTCGGCCGATCCGATAAAAAAACAAATTTTGTTTAAAAAATTGTATTAATAGTGATATGCAGCAGTCTCGCTGACGTGATGGAATCGAATTTACACTCATTTTATTTTTTACACTGAAAAATCGATTTTACCATTAAATCTATAATAATTAGTGACCCGGAGGCTCGTGCGAAATTTCGCACTATCAAACTTTAAAGTAAACACAGCCTTTAAATAAGCATAGTCTTTGAGGCGAGGGCGGTAGTTGGAAGGAAGGGAAAACATGTTTAAAAAATAAATCGAAAAGCGATCGGTTTGAAGTAATAATCACGAATTTATGTCAATGTAGTATATACATTTCAATACAGATAATTGTTTTTTTAACAGAAATTGTTACAGGGCATTACAATACCTAGTTGTAAATGATATTTGATGTAAGAATGTAATCTTATTGTACTTTTGTATTTCATTTTATTTAATGGATACAAACATGTTAGTTGATTTAGTTACCTTTGAAAAGACTACATACAATTGTCCGTGAGTAAAGACGGCATTTGGTAAATACAGTCCTGTTGTTTGAAGTGTTTGTCCCTGCGACTTGTTTATAGTGATAGCAAACGCAATTGCCGCCTCGGTGGCCTAGTTGATAGCGTACTGGGCTTTCACCCCGAGGACCCGGGTTCGATTCTCGGCCAGGGCTTGGCATTTTCATTACGCTATAAATCATCCCATCGTCTGCGTTAGCCCAAGTGTGCACAAAAAAAAAGCAAACGCAATTTTAACAGGTGTCTAGTCAAATGAAAAGACATGTTTGATAACCTCTAACTGTATTTTGACATTTCAATTGTGCTTTGTGTTTTATGATGTCCGTGTTAACAATAGATACGGCACGATGGAAGGAGAAATCACAAATGTATGTGTAAAAACCGTGTCCAAAACATGTGTTTGGTATTCAAAATGCTTGTCCCGGCTTGTACGACGGGCAGGGATAGGGGACTGTCAGTAGGGCCACGTAACCAATAAGTTTAATGCTTTTAAGTAAATATTGAAATTGTACTAAGCACGTTATGCAAAAAAGCGGCGTTTGTAATGGGATTGTCTATTCGTGATTAATAAGTTAGCTTCGTAAAGTATACAAAATTTTGTCTGATTTGTGATGCCGCGCATGCGCATCCAAGAAGCCGTTTTGCCTTTGACATTAAAGTGTTTTTTATGTTAACATTAACCGCCTCGGTGGCCTAGTTGATAGCGTACTGGGCTTTCACCCCGAGGACCCGGGTTCGATTCCCGGCCTGATATATGTTTTATATATATCATATCTGATATATATATATATATATATATATATATATATATATATATATATATATATATATATATATATATATATATATATATATATATATATATATATATATGAGTGAGTGTGTGTGTGTGTGTGTGTGTGTGTGTGTGCGCGCGCGCGCAAATTTAGTTCACGTTCGCAATTTTGTGTTTATTTGATTCAAATTTAGCACACAAATCGACTACAGTAATAGCTTCGACACCTTTGTTAGCAAGCGAAATTCGTTCGACAGTTTCAAAATGGCAACAATTTCAAATATTTTAAAGTTCATAATTTTTTTGCCCTAAATTTTGTTACAAATACGATTTTACCATCGTGATCAGCGTTGAAACCGCATACATTAGCAATTTGAATTTTCAAAATTATTTTAAATCAAGTAATGTTTTCGTATTTTCAATGTAATTTGAAAGTTTAAAATGTTGGTATATGCATTTTGGGTGGGTTATTTTAAAGCGAAAAGCACATTAAGGCTATTATCGCCTCCCTAAATGTAAGTGTGAGTGTAAAGTGTTAAAGTCGTAAATGTAGTGTTGTAAAGTGTAAGTGTGTGTTAGACTCAGGTACTGCGAGGGACGTCTAAATCCTCTCAATAGGTGCAGCTAGTCTACACTGCGGGGTATGCTGACATATGCAGATTTTAGTGCTGTTTATAATAGTAAAATCGCTTCTATCACTACAGCGAGAGAGCTCCGTGTTGAGGTTATTACTTTTCTATTAGTTCACGAGCAATATGTGAATAGTGATTTTTGTTTTATACTTAAGGAAAATTTGGTTCCACTTTAAGGTTAAGACTAGCTGCACCTATTGAGAGGATGTAGACGTCCCTCGCGGTACTCGAATCTTAACACACACTTACACTTACAACACTACACTTACGACTTTAACACTTTACACTTACATTTAGGGAGGCGATAATAGCCTCAATGTGCTTTTCGCCTTAAAAAAAAATGTACATAACCTGATCCAATCATAAACCAATTCAAAATGCTTAATTTTTAACTTTCTAACTAAATCATAGTTGTCAAGAAATTGCATGGCTTCTACACTACTATTCTGGTGTAGCCTAATTTCATGTTTACCAGCAAACTTCCCATCTTCCTCAGCTACCATAGGAATGTCTAGATTTCGATAATTACGCACATACCACGGGGTGTTCACCATATTTCTGAAAACCTTATTTTGAAAAATCTAAATTTTTCTCACATTAGTCGGCCGAACACATCCCTCACAACTGGACACCATAAAGTCATATTGGTTTAATTATTTGATTGTATATCAGAATCTTATTTTGTATTGCTGCTGTGGATTCTTCCCTAATAAGCAATAGTGTTGTGTAATCTTACACATAGTACTTGTTTTTACATCACTGTACCCTAAGAAAGGCACATCTGCACATAACATTTTTTTAACTACTACTATATTCAAAAAGCAAAAATAATTGAATGTAAATAAGACACCCATTAAGCAAATTAAAAATTGGTCGATTTTTGCGTGTGTGTGTTTTGACTTGTGTGAGATGTTTTGACTTGTGTGAGATGTTTTTGACTTGTGTGAGATGTTTTTGACTTGTGTGAGATGTTTTGACTTTTGAGATATTTTGACTTGTGTGAGATATTTTGACTTGTGTGAGATGTTTTTGACTTGTGTGAGATGTTTTGACTTGTGTGAGATGTTTTGACTTGTGTGAGATGTTTTGACTTGTGTGAGATGTTTTGACTTGTGTGAGATGTTTTGACTTGTGTGAGATGTTTTGACTTGTGTGAGATGTTTTTGACTTGTGTGAGATGTTTTTGACTTGTGTGAGATGTTTTTGACTTGTGTGTATGTTTTGACTTGTGTGATGTTTTGACTTGTGTGAGATGTTTTGACTTGTGTGAGATGTTTTGACTTGTGTGAGATGTTTTGACTTGTGTGAGATGTTTTTGACTTGTGTGAGATGTTTTGACTTGTGTGAGATGTTTTGACTTGTGTGAGATGTTTTGACTTGTGTGAGATGTTTTGACTTGTGTGATGTTTTGACTTGTGTGAGATGTTTTGACTTGTGTGAGATGTTTTTGACTTGTGTGAGATGTTTTGACTTGTGTGAGATGTTTTTGACTTGTGTGAGATGTTTTGACTTGTGTGAGATGTTTTGACTTGTGTGAGATGTTTTTGACTTGTGTGAGATGTTTTTGACTTGTGTGAGATGTTTTGACTTGTGTGAGATGTTTTGTGTGAGATGTTTTGACTTGTGTGAGATGTTTTTGACTTGTGTGAGATGTTTTGACTTGTGTGAGATGTTTTGACTTGTGTGAGATGTTTTGACTTGTGTGAGATGTTTTGACTTGTGTGAGATGTTTTGACTTGTGTGAGATGTTTTGACTTGTGTGAGATGTTTTGACTTGTGTGAGATGTTTTGACTTGTGTGAGATGTTTTGACTTGTGTGAGATGTTTTGACTTGTGTGAGATGTTTTGACTTGTGTGAGATGTTTTGACTTGTGTGAGATGTTTTTGACTTGTGTGAGATGTTTTGACTTGTGTGAGATGTTTTGACTTGTGTGAGATGTTTTTGACTTGTGTGAGATGTTTTTCTGTTTTCTGAAAAATTACGTTCTATGGATTTTTCCTTTTTAAGTGGTTCGCTATTCATTTATACTTAAACAATCGTTATTAAATAAATAAATAAATCCTTTTTAATAACACCAATTCAAAAATGAGATAGTTACTATGTTCAGTATAATAATCTGCCTTCCATAGCTTTTTTTTGTAAATCCATGTTTTTTTCAGTGTAAATCATTGTTGTAATTTGTATAAATTTTGGCCGTTTTAATTGTGTTTTTAATTTTAATTCACTAGAAAAGTATTTTAAGAATTGATAAACGCAAACGCTAAAGGAAAAGGTAATTTGAAAATTGTTGTTGATTCGCTTAATTAGCGAGGTGAGAATTTGTTTACCAATTACAATTTATTATGTTCACTGTAATAATCTGCCTTCCCTAGCTTCGTCAATTCTACTTTCGTTCACGCGTTTCAGAGAACCTCCATCTTCAAAAACTATATCTATACTCTCTAACTATATCTATAAAAGAAGTATAGATATAGTTTTTGAAGATGGAGGTTCTCCGAAACGCGTCAACGAAAGTAGAATTGACGAAACTAGGGAAGGCAGATTATTATACTGAACATAGTGACAATAATCTTAGCAGAAAAGAAGAAGAATATAAAAAGAATGAGATAGTTAATTGATACTTAGGATTGTTATATCAGCTGATTGAAAAGTAATAATTCGCATTGGTTAAACGTTATCATTATATTTTTAAGTAGCTACTCGAATGGTTCGAGTTAAACGCGTTTTACGTACATAAGAAGATAATTCCTTTAATATTATACCGTAGGCATATAAGAGTATAATCATTTTAAATTTTCAAATTACACGGACAACACGAATGCGATCCTGACCGCCGTTAAATTCGTTTTTATAATTTCAATGGATTCTAGAAATTAAAATATTAATTTATGCAGATTATAATGCTGATTATTGAAGTTGAAATCCGATTTTCAAAGAAAACGTTATCAATATTTTCATTGTGGCCATTTTGAAACTGTTTAACGTATTTTACTGGGTAAGGAGCATGTCCTAGCTATTACCGAAAATTGATGTTTTGTGCCAAATGGAATCAAACGAAAATTCCGAACATGAGAAAGCAAAAATTTACAAAAAAAAGTAATACACATTTGTATAGAGGTTAGTATCGTTTTAAAGTTCTGAGTTTATTATTATGGTCAATTCCGTTAGGTTGGCGAGGAACCTCATCTCCTGCCGAAGGAGGAGGATTGGAATTTTGTTTTTTAAGGCGAAAAGCACATTGAGGCTATTATCGCCTCCCTAAATATAAGTGTGAGTGTAAAGTGTTAAAGTCGTAAGTGTAGGTGTGTGTGTGTTAGACTAGCGAGGGACTTATAAATCCTTTCAATAGTTGCAGCTAGTCAGCATCCTCCTGCGAGGCAGAGAGGGTTAGAAGAGTAACAAGGCTTGTAGTACTTTGTAAGGACCATGGTACGGCGAAAAACCTAAACAGTACCATCGGCGAATTGGAGTCTACATTAAGAAACAATCGTAGAAGAGGTAACCCGATGCTACTTGAGGTAAATGTAGCCGGAAATTAGTAAATATGAAGATGGGAGAAAGGCGAAACAGTTTAAGGAGCAGAGGAGGGATACACCAGTTCCGGTCGGTAGTGTGGTTGTTGAAGCAGGCGCTGACCGATCGTTAGCGACTGCGTATTACCATCATCATTAGCGTCTACGGGAAGGAAAAGATTGGATCCTTTGAAGAGAAGCCAGTTAGTAGGTCACCATCATCAAACGAAGAAAGCAATCAAAGATATAACGTATCTACTAATCCGTCTGAAAGTGTACAAATCAGTTCATAAGTGAAGAAAACACAAAACCAGAATCAAAGAAAGGGGAAAAAGAAGTAGAAACACTTAAAGTTTAAAACGGAAGACAGTAAATGAGAGCCACTGAGGAGAAGTAAAGTTCAGATGAGCAGGAATATTTTACAGATCAGTAAGAGCTACCTCGTGAAACAGATTGGATTCTGAAACAAAAGAAGACCAGATAAAATGAGAAAACTGAATCTTTCCGGAAGCAACTTCTCCGACATTTGGTAAAAATAAAGCACTGACACAGATAAACAAAAGCAACAACGCCAGGAGCATCAATTAAAGTTACAAGAACAACAAACTTATCTTATTTACATAATCTCCTGATAACAGCAACGGGAAAAGAATTTATAATCACTAAATTGAAAAGTGGAAAATGAAAGTCCCAAATTCGGCTATTTACAGAAGAAAAATGAAAGACCAATCAGAACAATTGCAAGAGGGCTTCACGTCATATCCAAACGATGACATTACGGAAGAAATAAGAGAGAAAGGATACGACATATTAGATGTGATTAATGTTATTAAAACAGTAATACAAGAAATTACTGACAGAGGAAAGGCGAACAAGGAGGACTTCAAATTTTTTTGTTGACTTTCCATAACAGAAAAGAAGTAAATTAATATAAGAAATAAAATGAATCCTGGACGTAGTGGTCAGAATAGAACACGTGAAAAAGAAAACAAAAATGGTATTGTACTCCTGAAGCTACCAAGAATCTAACCAAACACAAACCAATTGTAGAAGAGGTATGCAGAGAATCATTAAACAGATTTTAAAATTAATAATAAGTCAAAGCTAATATTTGTTAATTATAAAGGCTGGAACCCTTCAAATTACAAAAGTTGTAAAGGGGCAAAAGAGCTCCAAAAAAAGATCTTTAACGCTGCCAGCATGAACAATGAGATGACAGAGGAAAGAAACGTTTCAAACCAAACGTCCGCTGCCAAAATGAAGACTTACGCTGGAGTAACAAAAAATTTGAAAAATTATAAAAAAATCAACCAATTTGGATGGGATACTGTCACACATCCGCCTTACAGTCCGGACTTAGCCCCAAGTGGTTACCATCTCTTCCCTAATTTGAAGAAATACTTAGGTGGGACGCATTGCCGGAGAGGAGCTGAAAGAAGAAGTTTTAATCTCCTTCGCGGCGCGACGGGAGAATTTTTCGACTCAAGCATACAAAAGATGGTTCATTGTTTGCAAAAATACATCGATCGTAACGCGATTATGTCGAAAAATAGAATAAATTGTAAACTTTCCAAAAATGTATAATTCAATGCAAATAAACGTGTTTTTCATTGTGAAAAAATATTGGGAACCTTATTTTACGGACAACCCTCGTATAATCGAAACATTAATACATGCTTTCAATAACTGGAACAAGGTAAAAATAAAGTCATTTTTGAAAAGACTCAGGAAAGTGGGAAATATTCTGAAACAAGAGAAGTTAAAATGAAATAAAAATGGAACAGTATTTTAGAATTGCAACTTGTAATGCCAATGGGCTTTTGCATAGGAGCTAGAAATATTCGTAAAAAAGGAAAACATGCATAATAACAGAAACACGTTTTACAAAGCAAAGCTATATTAAAATAAAAGGATACACAGCCTATACATCCGTCTGATAAAGCTGGAAGTGAATCATCGATCGTAATCAGAGAGTCAATCAAGTAAACTGAATTTATAAAAGTAGAACTGGAATCTATGCAAGTCACGACTATACAAATGAAGACTGTATGGAGGTTATTTAGTATTTCCTCCGTATATTGTACGCCAAATTGTCAGTGAAAGAATATACAATTTCAACTCCCTGACTCTATTAGTGAAAACTTCATTATAGAGGTACGTCAACGCGACATGTACCTGTTGGGATCTAGACTCACTACTTTAAAAGACAGAATACTGTATGTAGCAGGTAAATGTGATTTCTCATCAGGAAAACCTACATTGTCCGCCTAATCAAAGTGAAATTCCGGATCTCATCGACTTCTGTGATAAAAGGATTATCCAGGAATCTTAAGTTCGGATACACCTGTAATCCTAAACATCAATGGAATAAATATCCAGAAGGAAGATTCACCAAATTTTTGTTTCTTACAGGGCATACCTTATGGACGTTAGATTAATGCGGACGAGGGCTCAGCTTTATCATTAGGCACGAACCTTGAAGTGCGCAGTTCAGAGACGCAGTAAACTGACTGCCTGATTGTTGAGAAAACAAATTGGGATGGGTTCAGACTGGAGCTCGAGCGATTAAACTTCAGGTGCCATTCAAAACGAAACACCAAATTGGAAATGAAGTTGAACAGTTTATAATAAACGTATAATTTTTTTTTCAATTATAGAAATCTAGTAATACACCAATGAGCTATTTGTTTCTAACCTAAACTAATACAATACAATATGCTACTAAGCTTAATCCATTGCCTATAATCAATAGTCACTTAAATAATATGGCCTAAGAGCTACACTCTCTCCGACCTTCTCACTGTGCCATCATTGTTGAGTAGCTGGAGGGCCTCGACATTGATCTGCTGTTGTAATCTTCTTTTGTGGTTAAGAGCTAATTTTCTTGCTTCACTATCAATAGATGGAACCTCAAGATCTTTCAAACTTACGAAAATAGGTTCGAATTAACACTCCTTAGGTAAACAGGAAAAACGTTGAGATCAACATAAACTTTCCTTCAGAAATTAGGAAACTAGTCAAGGAAAAAGAGAAATTTGTAAGAAAAGGCAACGAAGTCGAGCTCCAGTGCATACATCACAAATGCATGGACTGAGTAATAAACACAAGGAAACAAAGAATTGAGGAATTTTATATCTTCAAGGCTTGACATCTGGTAGGGACACTGATAAAGGACACTAAATACCAACTTACGCGACATCAATCTCTATATATACGCGTATAAGCGGCGTTGTCCTGACTGACTGACTGACTGACTGACTGAGAATCAACGTAGAGCCGAATCTATTAAGGATAGAAACTAGAAATTTGGACAGGCCCTTCGGAACATTATGTAGGGGTGCACTGAGAAAGGATTTTGTAAAATTTTGATTTTTACGCCATTTAACTACTTACCCAGTCCAAATTTAATAATCAACGTAGCCAATACTATTATAGCTAGAGACTTGAAATTTTCAAGGTCTCTTCTTACAACAATGTCAAGGTTCAATAAGAAAGGATTTTGCAAAAATTTGATTTTGACGCCATTAAACTACTTACACAGTCCAAATTTAATAATCAACGTATAGCCGAGACTATAATAGCTAAAGATTTGAAATTTTCAGGGTTACCATCACATGTAGAGATGCACTGGAAAACGATTTTCCAGTATTCAACCCCTAAAGATGTAAAAATGAGGTACAACAATTTCTATTGGAAAAATATGTTTTTCGTCTGACCTTCTTAAAACGTAACATGGTCACTCTTAAATATAAATAATGAAATATAGTCCATTTCACCATTTCCCAAAACTCATTCCCTAAAGAGATTGAAAGGGGTAGACAATGAAAAAAAGTGGTATACAATTTTGCATTGAAAAAAATGTTTGTTTTGGATCGAATATTCTAGAAGTATGCTATGGAACACAAATAATGAAACACATATTTCAACATTTTTCCGAATTCATTCCCTAAAAGAATAAAAATGTAAAAAGAGGTATAGTTGGAGAAAAAGAGTGTTTTCATTGGAGGAAAATATTTTTTATTGGCTTTTAAGAAAAGTAAACAAAATAAAACACAAATTTTGATACACTAAATTCAGCATCCCCCGAATTCATTTCCTAAAAGGACAAAAATATAAAAGAGGTTTAAATGTTTGTATTGGAGAAAAATATTTCTTATCAGATTTTCTTAAATTCGAATGGAACACGTTTGAATACAACATATTCAGGTTATAATATTTTTTCAAATTAACTGTAAAATAATTACGAGTTTAGATGATCATGCTTTTGTTAATATTTTTTGTTTAAGTTTCTAAATTATTACATTACTGAAACAGTTTAAGTTTCGTGGGCGAAGCCGCGACGGGTAATGCTACTTGGAAATAACAGCAATGAATGGACACGGGAAAGGTTGAAATATTTGCAGAATATTTGGAAGAAACCTTCAAGCCTAACTTAAATCAATCGCCCGATGCAAACATTAATGTAGATAGGCCACCTAAACGTAATGTAAACAGACGTGATATTGGACAAATCAGACAAATACCATTAGCAGAACGGAAGTGTGAAATAAAAAAACAACCTGAACGTTAGAAAAGCTCCAGGATATAAGCTAATCTCTGAAGAAATCGTTAGAGAAATGTCAGAAAGTGCCTCGATTAAATTACTGTACCTTTTTAATGCCGCTATCAGGCTAAAATATGTCCCAAGGCAGTGGAAAGTAGCTGAAGTTATTATGATCTGTAAATCAGGGATCCAAACAGCAAGTCTACCTCACTTCCGACAATTGTGATAATAGAAGAAGGAAACGTAACTCCACTGCATCAGAACCAAACACTCGAACAAGTAATATATAAAAAAATTAAGTTAATTCCTACTTAAGTCAACAATTTATTACTAAATTTATATCCTGCTAAATATCTTTTAATTAATTAAAATTAATGAATTAATATTTGACAGTACTGTATTAACATCAAGTGTCAACCACTACAAGTTTAAAAAAGTGTATTTAAACTTGAGTAAAGGAATAGAAAGTATTTTATTAACGATTGAAAATTTGAACAAGATATATAAATATTAAATATATAAAAGAAGTCCTGACTGACTGACTGACTGATTCATAATCTACGCAGAGCCAAAACTATTTTAGCTAGCGACTTGAAATTTTCAGGGTACATTTATGTTGCCATATAGGCGTACACTAAGAAAGAATTTTGCAAAAAAATGATTTTAACGCCATTAAACTACTTACCCAGTCCAAATTTATTAATCAACGTACAGCCAATACTATTATAGCTAGATACTTGACATTTTCAGTGTACCTTCTTACTACAATGTCAAGGTGCATTAAGAAAGGATTTTGCAAAAATTTTACTTTAACGCCATTAAACTACTTACCCAGTCCAAATTTAATAAACAACGTACAGTCAATACTATTATAGCTATAGACTTGAAATTTTCAAGGTATTGTCTTACAACAATGTCAAGGTGTACTAAGAAAAGATTTTGCAAAAACTTGATTTTGACACCATTAAACTTTTTACCCAGTCCAAACTTAATAATCAACATACAGCCAATACTATTATAGCTAGAGATTTGAAATTTTCAAGGTATCTTCTTACAACAATGTCAAGGTGCACTAAGAAAGAATTTTGTAAAAATTTGATTTTGACGCCATTAAACTTCTTACCCAGTCTAAATTTAATAATCAACGTACAGCCAATACTATTATAGCTAGAGATTTGAAATTTTCAGGTTATCTTCTTACAACAATTTCAAGGTGCACTAAGAAGGAATGTTACAAAAATTTTATTTTAACGCCATTAAATTACTTACCCAGTCCAAATTTATTAATCAACGTACAGCCAATACTATAGCTAGAGATTTGAAATTTACAATTTGAAATCTTACAACAATGTCAAGGTGCACTAAGAAAGAATTTTGTAAAAATTTGATTTTGACGCCATTAAACTTCTTATCCAGTCCAAATTTAATAATCAACGTACAGCCAATACTATTATAGCTAGAGATTTGAAATTTTCAGGGTATCTTCTTACAACAATTTCAAGGTGCACTAAGAAGGAATGTTACAAAAATTTTATTTTAACGCCATTAAACTACTTACCCAGTCCAAATTTATTAATCAACGTACAGCCAATACTATTATAGCTAGAGACTTGAAATTTTCAGCGTACCTTCTTACTATAATGTCAAGGTGAACTAAGAAAGGATTTTACAAAACTTTTATTTTAACGGTATTAAAATACTTACCCAGTCCAAATTTTATAAACAACGTACAATCAATACTATTATAGCTATATTCTTGAATTTTCAAGGTATCTTCTTAATACAATGTCAAGGTTCACTAAGAAAGGATTTTGAACTGAAAAACGATTTTCCAATATTCTACCCCTAAAGAGTTAAAATGAAGTACAACAATTTATATTGGAAAAATATGTTTTTCGTCTGACCTTCTTAAAACGTAACATAGTC
>CM040186.1:21038973-21041473 GCA_022606455.1 Callitettix versicolor
GTATACCCTTTCAGTTATGGTAGATGTTTTCATTGCCATTTTTTTGCGATAGCTTGTGAATTGAGAATTTTAAAAGGTATTTCAATTTTTTTGTAAGTTGGTGGCACTGTTTAAAAACCCAAATTTTCGATTCCTCCAGAAAAAGCGCTACATTTTTCTAAAAAAACTTGTATCTGTCTGACAAAAAATATTAACACCTATTTTAAAATTTGGAGTTAATTATCTAAAATTTAAGGCCAAAACGAAATTTCCAGCTGTAACATTTGCCGAGGTAGAGCGTTTTCAATTTTCAGAATTTTTCTCAAAACTGTGACAAATACAAAATTTTGTCGGTTTTTGTTCGACAGCAAGTGAATTGTGAACCTACGTCAAATTGTGACACAATAACATCTGTAGTAAAGGTGAATAAGGCCAAACTGGTTCTGCTGGTTTAATTACACTTTTAAAAACGATCTTTTGAATAATTTTGTAGCTTCTTAGGAACACGTAGTAACTGAATGTTGACAAAAGCAAGGTTCAAAGTAAATTACTGAAGTAAATAAATGATAAATAATTATAGTTGAATTAAATATTAGGCCTACAGACATTTCATGAAAAAAAGTAGTTTGGAGTGAAAGTCCCAGAAACCCCAAGTACCGGAGCAGCAATCTTGGTGAATGGTGTAAAAGAGGATCTATGGTTAAATCGTTTTGGTGTGTAATAATTTTGAAGACGTTAATTTTTATTAAAAATTCTGCTTTTCTTATAGTTTCACTTACAGTCAAATCCGTGTTTTTGTACGTGTTTAGTATATTTTTGCCGATGGGTAACTCAAAAATATAAGCGAAGTAAGGAAGAACTATGTTTCTAATAAATTCCACAAGACTAGCTGTTTATTTATTTACCAAAAAGCGATGCGGAAAATCCGACCTTCTTTACATTTAGGTTATGTTTGGGATAAATTTAATCAAAAAAGTAGAGCGGCGCCTTGAAGTGAGCATTGATCCTTACATCTAAATTAAGGTAGGTTCTTTAGGGCAGACCGTAAAAATCTAAAGAACCTCACTTATAGTTTCTGAACTCCAATCCCGGACATGTTTTTTTTTGTTTAACGTCCGACTATTGTGCACACTTGGGCTAATGCAGACGATGCGATGATTTTACAGCGTATGAAAATGCCAAACCCCGGCCGGGAATCGAACCCGGGTCCTCGGGGTGAAAGCCCGGCTAGACACGGATTTTTGTGAAGTTGTTTATTTTTAGTAAATAACAACACATTTTGTTGTTCATTTATGTTACTTTATGTTGTTCATTTATTGATCCCACGGTACATCAGAAACTAACATCTACATAGAGACTTAAAGATCAACACGGTGAAAGAAGAAATAAAAACGCATGCAAGAAGACACCAACAGCGTCTCCAGAAACACCTGAACACAGAGATCCTGAGGTTGTTGGGCGAGCCCAGTCCGCATCGTCCAAGAGGACCAAGCCAGCTGACGATATAAGTAGTATTAGTAACATTTATATGTGAACAGCCATTGGGCAGTTGAACATCACACCGTGAACAACTGATTGGCAGTTGCTAAATGAGCTAAGATCAGTTGTAACATTGTGTGTAAAAAAATGTATTTGTTTCCACTTGAATACATTGGTTTGCAAGTAATGCAATTATTTTTTAAATTATTATTTTTAGAATAGATGTTGACTAAAAGTAGGCGCAAAACCATCCACATATTTACTTAGCACTGGAGTTGGACGGGAGTGATGTTCCTCAGGTGATATTACTTTTCCAAGGAACACCTTAGTTTTAATTTTTTTGCAAGTTGCAATTATTTTTAAATAATTATTTTTAGAATAGTGTTTAAAATCCGACTATTGTGCACACTTGGGCTAATGCAGACGATGGGATGATTTATAGCGTATGAAAATGCCAAGCGCTGGCCGGGAATCGAACCCGGGTCCTCGGGGTGAAAGCCCAGTACGCTATCAACTAGGCCACAAAAAAATATAAGTGTTTTTGATTGAAACATTTTATATTGTAGCTACCATCAAATATTTAGTTTATGGCTTCGAGGAAGTTCATTTATTGATACCATTATTTGTAATAAAATCTTCCTTCGCCAACTAACGGTAAACATTTCTTTACTACAACGGCATTTCCGTCCTCCCTGGAGAACGGTTGCGTTATCCTCTCCCACATACTCCCCCAACCCGAACGTTGCCATGATTCACGTCGGCCAAGATTTTATATTCTGCCGATGACACATGCATTGTTTAGCATAGCTAACGAACTACTGCCTAAATAGCGCTATCTGATCTGGCCCGAGCTCAGTCATGAATACCAAACACTGTCAAACATTGTTGCCCAAATAGTGCACTTGCAGGGGAGGCTATTCACATCATGCGCTGCAACAAAATGGCTGCCAAATACGGAAAGCCGAGCGGTTCTCACAGTTTCAAGTTCGGTTGTCGAAGCCAATAAATAAGTTCGTGCGAACAACTACTCAAAAACAGCTGT
>CM040186.1:21046473-21063973 GCA_022606455.1 Callitettix versicolor
CAACTTGTATCGTGTACACCTGGAGATGATTTTCTGTTTATCACACACAATATGACCACCATCACGTCAACACGAACTCCTGCATTGTTAACAACGACGAAACATCCTCGGTTATCTCGCTGCACGCTTCAGTGAACAGCACTCGCTGTTCCATTACTGTAAGAGGATGTTTAGGGAAACTCTTTTCCTTTAGAAATCTCCATTGAAAATAATCACACGGATTCAAATTAGAGCTGTTTAGAGAACAGTTCTGTTCACAGACAAAACGATCCAGATCAGTTTGAAATGTCATTTGCGGTGGAAGTTCCGTACAGTGAGTCTAAAACAAAATCAGCTGTACAGAGTCTGGTTCCACTTTTTTAATTTGCGTTAGAAGTTCCATACAGCGAGTTTAAAACAAAATCAGCTGTGCAGAGTCTGGTTCCAATTTTTTAATTTGCGTTAGAAGTTCCATACAGTAAGTCTAAAACAAAATCAGCTGTACAGAGTCTGGTTCCACTTTTTTAGTTTGCGTTAGAAGTTCCATACAGTGAGTTTAAAACAAAATCAGCTGTGCAGAGTCTGGTTCCACTATTTTAATTTGCGTTAGAAGTTCCGTACAGTGAGTCTAAAACAAAATCAGCTGTGCAGAGTCTGGTTCCACTTTTTTAATTTGCGTTAGAAGTTCCATACAGTGAGTCTAAAACAAAATCAGCTGTGCAGAGTCTGGTTCCACTTTTTTAATTTGCGTTAGAAGTTCCATACAGTGAGTCTAAAACAAAATCAGCTGTGCAGAGTCTGGTTCCACTTTTTTTTTTTTTGTGTTAGAAGTTCCGTACAGTGAGTCTAAAACAAAATCAGCTGTGCAGAGTCTGGTTCCACTTTTTAATTTGCGTTAGAAGTTCCATACAGTTAGTCTAAAACAAAATCAGCTGTGCAGAGTCTGGTTCCACTTTTTTAATTTGCGTTAGAAGTTCCATACAGTGAGTCTAAAACAAAATCAGCTGTGCAGAGTCTGGTTCCACTATTTTAATTTGCGTTAGAAGTTCCGTACAGTGAGTCTAAAACAAAATCAGCTGTGCAGAGTCTGGTTCCACTTTTTTAATTTGCGTTAGAAGTTCCATACAGTGAGTCTAAAACAAAATCAGCTGTGCAGAGTCTGGTTCCACTTTTTTAATTTGCGTTAGAAGTTCCATACAGTTAGTCTAAAACAAAATCAGCTGTGCAGAGTCTGGTTCCACTTTTTTAATTTGCGTTAGAAGTTCCATACAGTGAGTCTAAAACAAAATCAGCTGTGCAGAGTCTGGTTCCACTTTTTTAATTTGCGTTAGAAGTTCCGTACAGTGAGTCTAAAACAAAATCAGCTGTGCAGAGTCTGGTTCCACTTTTTTAATTTGCGTTAGAAGTTCCGTACAGTGAGACTAAAACAAAATCAGCTGTGCAGAGTTTGGTTCCACTTTTTTATCCAAATGAAACTCTTTTTTAAGAATCTGAGAAACAAAATTATTACACAGTATGAGAGTTGTTGTTCACTGTCCGTTCAAAAAAAAATTTGAGATAGTACCCAATATCGTGATTCTTTGATCTCAATGCACATCGTGTGGATTATCGGAAGCCAAAAAACGCACATTTTATTGAAAATGTGATATCTGAAGCCAAACAATAAGTCTTGATTCACAACCCATTCAGCGAATGCCATTCTTTTATGCTGACTTTCTAGGGTTACTATTGCACTGTGACCTTGTAGATCTTTTGAGTAGATGAGTAGCTTAACTAGGGAAATTAAGTCCGCCCACACAGAACCCTGCATGCATGGGTAAGGCTAAGGTACAGTGGAAGATGCCGAGGCTCAGTTTGATACACCGTTAGGCCAGTGTCATTCACTCCATCAGATTTACACTTTAGAGTTAGCCAGGTTATGTAGAGTAGTGAATGTGTCTTGAGTAGATGAATGAGTGTTAGTTTTCAATCGTTGATAAAGACAACATTGTTATTTTGTACGGATTAAAATGCAAATTACATTTTAAAATTCGCTGCACAGATCGTCGTAGGTTTTGCTTTTCTTGTCGACTTGCCGCGGGCTGCTCAACAACAATGTTCGACAGCTTCGACACTTGTGGATACGAAAATACAGAGCCTGAAAATACGAAAAAACTAACTGTGTGTAAGCACCACACTTTAGGTTTCATTAAAAACAAAACTGTCTTCACGAGCTGTTCAACAGTCTTCCTTTGTCAGCCATCTTGGAACGAGACACAAACAGCTCACTCGGAAAGATAAGAAACCAATACTCACGAACTGCTGTCACTTCTGCCAACATAACAAACACATTAATAAATATTAACTCAAACAATTAATACCAAAACAAAAGTGTTAGATAATTTTGGTATGTATTGATACCAAATTCAAAAGGAAAGAAATTAACTGATCGACAGTAAATAAGCCGTGACCGCCGTTAACTTGTTTTTGTTCTCAGAAAGTTTGTTCTCAGAAAGTTTGTTCTCAGAAAGTTTGTTCTCAGAAAGTAACCGATTTTCCTTTGTTCCAAACTTTTTTTGGGAAACAATTGCTTGTGTCGTTGACCAGATCTGCTATAAATAGGTGGATTACTAATCAACACCAGGTAAGATGGGATTCACATAGTAAACGCCTCCTAAGCAAAGTTCATTTTGGAGGACTCAAAGCGGCAGAAGATGTCCTGGGCAGAGCACAACTCAGGAGGATCACTGGGCTCATTAGAGAGGACTGTAATCTAAGGGTGCACGTGAAGAGGATAGGTATGTACTATGGATAAACCGTGAGTTGGTTGTGCAGGAAGGAAGAGGAAACTGCAGGTCACATAGTTTTGAGGCTCTAGCTAGAAGCAGGCTGGGGGTTTTGGTTTCCAAGACCCTAGGGATCTTCAGTAGAGTGAGCTAGTCAGTGGGTTGCTGAACTTATTAGGGGCATCAATCTGCTGAACTAGGTATTTTTAAGAGGTTTAGTTGCACAATAGGTCAGTCGATCACAGTGCCTGGGGTTGTACTATCCCTTCCTCTAGTCTCTAATCTGATTTCTAATTATTAGGGTGTCTAGAATGAGTTGGTATTACAGAGTCTATGTAAGCTTGTGTATGTTTCGGTAAATTTTGAAGGAATGCTTATGAGTGCTTATATCTGTGCTTAAATCCAAAAAGTTTATATTTTTATTTATGACCACCTTCCATGGTTAATGTTAATGTTTTTAATAACATTAATAAATTTAGAAAATAAATCTAGCTGCCTGTTAGTACCATGAAAGAAACATTTAAGCCAGTATATAACTTTGTTGAGGAAAAGATTGTTGTTAAATAATATTTTTTCAAAATTTGCCATGAAAATGTCAGCTAAAAAGAAGAATGCTATAATAAAACCACGTGATTATTTATAGATGTCATCGTTAAATTTAAATTAATTTAAATTTGGTGCATCCAAAATCTAAATAATAATTTTTTCAAAATTTGCATTGAAAATGTCAGCCAAAAAGAAGAATTCTATAATAAAACCACGTCATTATTTATAGATGTCATCGTTAAATTTAAATGAATTTTGGTGAATCCAAAATCTAAATAATAATTTTTCATAATTTGCCATGAAAATGTCAGCTAAAAAGAAGGATGTTATAATAAAACCACATGATTATTTATAGATGTCATCGTTAAATTTAAATTAATTTTGTTGAATCCAAAATCTAAATAATAATTTTTCAAAATTTGCCATGAAAATGTCAGCTAAAAAGAAGGATGCTATAATAAAACCACGTGATTATTTATAGATGTCATCGTTAAATTTAAATAAATTTTGGTGAATCCAAAATCTAAATAATAATTTTTCATAATTTGCCATGAAAATGTCAGCTAAAAAGAAGGATGCTATAATAAAACCACGTGATTATTTATAGATGTCATCGTTAAATTTAAATAAATTTTGGTTGAATCAAAATCTAAATAATAATTTTTCATAATTTGCCATGAAAATGTCAGCTAAAAAGAAGGATGCTATAATAAAACCACGTGATTATTTATAGATGTCATCGTTAAATTTAAATTAATTTTGTTGAATCCAAAATCTAAATAATAATTTTTCATAATTTGCCATGAAAATGTCAGCTAAAAAAAAGGATGCTATAATAAAACCACGTGATTATTTATAGATGTCATCGTTAAATTTAAATTAATTTTGTTGAATCCAAAATCTAAATAATAATTTTTCATAATTTGCCATGAAAATGTCAGCTAAAAAGAAGGATGCTATAATAAAACCACGTGATTATTTATAGATGTCATCGTTAAATTTAAATAAATTTTGGTGAATCCAAAATCTAAATAATAATTTTTCAAAATTTGCCATGAAAATGTCAGCTAAAAAGAAGGATGCTATAATAAAACCACGTGATTATTTATAGATGTCATCGTTAAATTTAAATAAATTTTGGTGCATCCAAAATCTAAATAATAATTTTTCATAATTTGCCATGAAAATGTCAGCTAAAAAGAAGGATGCTATAATAAAACCACGTGATTATTTATAGATGTCATCGTTAAATTTAAATAAATTTTGGTGAATCCAAAATCTGAAAAATAAATTTTCAAAATTTGCCATGAAAATGTCAGCCAAAAAGAAGAATGCTATAATAAAACCACGTGATCATTTATAGATGCCATCGTTAATTTTAAATTAATTTTGTTGAATCCAAAATCTAAATAATAATTTTTCATAATTTGCCATGAAAATGTCAGCTAAAAAGAAGGATGTTATAATAAAACCACGTGATTATTTATAGATGTCATCGTTAAATTTAAATTAATTTTGTTGAATCCAAAATCTAAATAATAATTTTTCAAAATTTGCCATGAAAATGTCAGCTAAAAAGAAGGATGCTATAATAAAACCACGTGATTATTTATAGATGTCATCGTTAAATTTAAATTAATTTTGTTGAATCCAAAATCTAAATAATAATTTTTCATAATTTGCCATGAAAATGTCAGCTAAAAAGAAGGATGCTATAATAAAACCACGTGATTATTTATAGATGTCATCGTTAAATTTAAATTAATTTTGGTGAATCCAAAATCTAAATAATAATTTTTCATAATTTGCCATGAAAATGTCAGCTAAAAAGAAGGATGCTATAATAAAACCACGTGATTATGTATAGATGTCATCGTTAAATTTAAATTAATTTTGTTGAATCCAAAATCTAAATAATAATTTTTCATAATTTGCCATGAAAATGTCAGCTAAAAAGAAGGATGCTATAATAAAACCTCGTGATTATTTATAGATGTCATCGTTAAATTTAAATTAATTTTGGTGAATCCAAAATCTAAATAATAATTTTTCATAATTTGCCATGAAAATGTCAGCTAAAAAGAAGGAAGCTATAATAAAACCACGTGATTATTTATAGATGTCATCGTTAAATTTAAATTAATTTTGGTGAATCCAAAATCTAAATAATAATTTTTCATAATTTGCCATGAAAATGTCAGCTAAAAAGAAGGATGCTATAATAAAACCACGTGATTATTTATAGATGTCATCGTTAAATTTAAATTAATTTTGGTGAATCCAAAATCTAAATAATAATTTTTCATAATTTGCCATGAAAATGTCAGCTAAAAAGAAGGATGCTATAATAAAACCACGTGATTATGTATAGATGTCATCGTTAAATTTAAATTAATTTTGTTGAATCCAAAATCTAAATAATAATTTTTCAAAATTTGCCATGAAAATGTCAGCTAAAAAGAAGAATGCTATAATAAAACCACGTGATTATTTATAGATGTCATCGTTAAATTTAAATAAATTTTGGTGCAACCAAAATCTAAATAATAATTTTTCAAAATTTGCCATGAAAATGTCAGCTAAAAAGAAGAATGCTATAATAAAACCACGTGATTATTTATAGATGTCATCGTTAAATTTAAATTAATTTTGGTGAATCCAAAATCTGAAAAATAATTTTTCATAATTTGCCATAAAAATGTCAGCTAAAAAGAAGGATGCTATAATAAAACCACGTGATTATTTATAGATGTCATCGTTAAATTTAAATTAATTTTGGTGCATCCAAAATCCCATATTGTGCTCAGTACATTAATGGCGCACCACCAAACAACGCCAAAGTTGTGAACAATAGTTACCAGTCTGAGCGCAAACACACTTCGCTAAGGTGAGCCAAGATCAAGTCAGTAAATTGTTGGAAATTATTTGCCCGCAAGTATCAAGAAGACTTTGCCAATAAATTATCTTTGCTTTATTAAAATCTAACGGGAACGCGCGTTCACGACCTTGCCTCCAGCTGTAAAGCTTTGTCCTTCTGCGCGTCCGTCTTCCTCCGCGGTCAATTGTCTGTTCTGAGTTTACAACTTCCATAGATCATCGAGTTCTGTAGATACGTTGCCCGTAATTGTACCAGTAGTGGTAAAACAGTTAGGCCTACCTATAACAACAGAACACTGACGTGATGGAAGCAAATTTCCAACAATAATTCATTTTTCATCTCTACTTTTTTGAAAATTCATATTTCGTTATCATAATCCACGTAAAATCTATAAAATCCGGCAAAGTTTCACTTTCATATTTTCAATGTATTTGAAATTCTGACCTTAAAGAGACTTTAATGCCATTCGTAACGATAAAGTCGGAAAAAGTGGAACTATAACATTTATTACTTTTAATAATAAATTATATTTAAAAATGTTTGTAAGCTATCTTGCACATTGTATTGAATAAAATTAATAAGTATTTAAATAGTAATTAATAATAAGTATTTTTAATAAGATATTAATAAGTAGTAGTTATTACAAAAAGATCATATGTATGTTGTTTCTCGAGTCCAACATCAATTTTTCTCAGGACATACTATTCGTACAGGCATAAATTAGGTATCTTTAGAAAGATTTGTTAACCTACTTCTCCTTACATCGTGCATTTATCTATTGTTAATACGGACATTATAAAATACTAAGTACAATTAAAATGTCAAAATACAGTTAGCATGCCTTTTCAATTGACTAGAAGACCGATACCTTTTAAAATTGCGTTTGCTATCACTATAAACACTTCAATGAGCAGGATTGTGTTTACCAAATGCCGTCTTTACTCACGGACAATTGTATGAAGCCTTTTCAAGGGTAACTAAATCAACTAACATGTTTGTATCCATTAAAGAAAACGAAATATAAAAAATACAAAAAGATTACATTCTTACATCAAATATGGTTTACAATGAGGTACTGTAATTCCATGTAAAAATTATTATTAAAAAACAATTATCTGTATTGAAATGTGCATACTACAATGGGTCATAAATTTGTGATTATTATTTCAAACCGATCGCTTTTCGATTTATTTTTTTAAACATGTTTTCCCTTCCTTCCAACTGCCGCCCTCACCCCAACGACTACTCTTATTCAAAAGGCTGTGTTTACTTAAAACTTTCATAGTGCGAAATTTCGAAAAGCTTCCTGGTTTTTTAAGTAATAAGAAGTAATAAGATTATATAGAAGTAAAAGTATAAGTATATAAGTATAAGCATAGAAGTACAAGTATAATTATAAAAGTTAAACATAAAGTATAATTATCGATATAAGCGTAAAAGTTTAAAATTATTAACTTGTATTTCTTTCAATTAAAAAAAGAAAAACGTTTTCTTCCAGGATCTAAATACAAGGGTAATATAAAATTATAGACAGAAAAGTGTTGGGCATTTACAATAACTCATTTCTCTCTCTCTCTCTCTCTCTCTCTCTCTCTATATATATATATATATATATATATATATATATATATATATATATATATATATATAGATAGATAGATAGATAGATAGATAGATAGATAGATAGATAGATAGATAGATAGATAGATAGATAGATAGATAGATAGATAGATAGATAGATGAAACACCGGCGTTCTATAGAATACCTAGGCATCATTGTATATAATAGGCACGTTTTTATGAAATATGAGAAGTATTACATACTTTCCCTAGGCATTGTATATAATACCTAGGCATTCTATAGAATGACAAATGCTATTTATGCAAAGTATGAAAAAACGTCCTGATGAGGTTATTCTGAAAAAATAATGAGAGTGCCATTAAAAAAATGTATTCAAAATGCGTATGTATGTAAAGAAAAATGAAAGTTGTACAAAACATAATTTATGCCTTTCTTATTAAGGGAAACAAAATTTTCATATAAAAAATAAGAAACCTACTTGTTGCAACATGGCAGGCTTGGATGACATTTTAAATTACATTTTTCACGCAGACATTTCATATTTTGGCACTTTGTTTTACACATACATTTGACGAACCCTTGGCCGCTGCCACTGGACTGAGCAATTGCAACTGACCGGTCAGGAATATCTTCAATTCTAAGCAAGTTCTTGGGGCATAAAGTGAATTGTGATCTCGCATATAATTGTTTTAAAATTCTTTCAGAAGTTCCGAGTCGACAGAAACCATCCGTCACACTCATTACAGCTGCCAATATACTGCGCGAATCACCTCGCCCCTTGTCGACGTCAGGAATAGGAACGCGCAGAGCTCCCAAAGAAGCAGTGGGAATTTTTTTTCCGAATTCATTTTCATTTTTTTTTTTTTTTTGCTTGTATTTCGAGATCGATTTTAGAGTTTATTCTACTTTCGATAGCATTTTCAGTTTTGAAACAAATATTGTACAAAATACGACTTTCGAAACGAATCTGAGGTATATTTTATACTTTGCCGGTTTCTCATTTGCATTCTATAGCATGTCTAGGAAATGTGTGAAGTATAAATTGTTTCATACATTGCCGGCTAGTTATATTCTATAGAATGCCGGCATTTCATACATTTATCTTTGCTAACAGATGGCGCTAATAACATACACATATCATATCATATATACATATGATAATATATATCATATGATATATACACTCATATTTAGTGAATGAATTATAGTGAACGCCCCACACTTTTGTTTTTATTCTTAATAATTTTATACTACTCGGGCCATTAGATACTGATTAGAAAAAAATACTTTCTCCTTTTCAAAATAAGTATTTCAATTATTAACGAACGACGCTGTAATACTTGACAAGCCTAGTCAACACAATTAGAGCATCTTTGTGTATTTGGATAAGATATAGATAAGTTTGGAGTCTATTTTCTTTAATGTTGTGTATAATTTTAATTTATTATTGTAACTATACCAATACAATGAATACTCATTACTTCAAGTTTTTCTAAGTTTCACTTCTGTCTGTCTGTCTTCCGACCATATTTTTTTTTTAATTGAACAATATTTTGGAATTAAACTATTTACTTGTAAGCAATAATGGTAAATCAAACAGTTTTCTGTGTAGGTTCTGTAAACAAGCCTACGGGCCCTCGGTATGCGGTCTGAACACATTCGTGGAAGATTTACAACCATCTCGGATCTCTGCACCAAAAGTAGCCAACGTAAGTATACCTAAGATCCAAGTAAAATCAATATAGTAGGAATCTTTCTTAAGGTCGTATTTTTCCGCTGCCTGTACATAAATTTAAACGGACATCGTTCATGAATTAAAGACGGTTTTATAGCGTTGACCTCATGCGCTGCGGGCCTAGACGTTTTTAACTGGTCGTAAAAAAAGCTTATTTTTCTTTAAAAAACCTAAAGAAGCTGACTGCAGTCCCAAAAATAGAAACTGAGTCAGTGACATGGCTCGCGGAAGTGAACGTATACATTTCGTGCTCATTGTAAGGTACAAAAATGTGTTTTTTAAAATATTGTTTGCGTTCACAGGATAAACAGCCGAACTGATTTTGTTCAAAGTATGGACATATTACTTTCATCTGAAAACCGGCGATGTAAGAAAGCATGGTGATTGTGCAAAAACTGATTTTGCTCAAAACTTGCTCAAGGTATGGACATATTACTTCCATCTGAAAACCGGCGATGTAAGAAAGCATGGTGATTGTACAAAAACTGATTTTGCTCAAAACTTGCTCAAAGTATGGACATATTACTTTTATCTGAAAACCGGCGATGTAAGAAAGCATGGTGATTGTACAAAAACTTTTTGCTCAAAACTCTGAAATTACTTCGGAAAACGGCGATGTAAGAAAGCATGGTGATTGTACAAAAACTGATTTTGCTCAAAACTTGCTCAAAACCGGCGATGTAAGAAAGCATGGTGATTGTGCAAAAACTGATTTTGCTCAAAACTTGCTCAAGGTATGGACATATTACTTCCATCTGAAAACCGGCGATGTAAGAAAGCATGGTGATTGTGCAAAAACTGATTTTGCTCAAAACTTGCTCAAAGTATGGACATATTACTTTCATCTGAAAACCGGCGATGTAAGAAAGCATGGTGATTGTACAAAAACTGATTTTGCTCAAAACTTTGCTCAAAGTATGGACATATTACTTTCATCTGAAAACCGGCGATGTAAGAAAGCATGGTGATTGTACAAAAACTGATTTTGCTCAAAACTTACTCAAGGTATGGACATATTACTTTCATCTGAAAACCGGCGATGTAAGAAAGCATGGTGATTGTACAAAAACTGATTTTGCTCAATACTTGCTCAAAGTATGGATGCATTACTTTCATCTGAAAACCGGCGATGTAAGAAAGCATGGTGATTGTACAAAAACTGATTTTGCTCAAAACTTGCTCAAGGTATGGACATATTGCTTTCTTCTGAAAACCGGCGATATAAGAAAGCATGGTGATTGTACAAAAACTGATTTTGCTCAAAACGTGCTCAAAGTATGGACATATTACTTTCATCTGAAAACCAGCGATGTAAGAAAGCATGGTGATTGTACAAAAACTGATTTTGCTCAAAACTTGCTCAAAGTATGGATATATTACTTTCATCTGAAAACCGGCGATGTAAGAAAGCATGGTGATTGTACAAAAAATGATTTTGCTCAAAGTATGGACACATTACTTTCATCTGAAAACCGGCGATGTAAGAAAGCATGATAATTGTACAAAAACTGATTTTGCTCAAAACTTGCTCAAAGTATGGATATATTACTTTTACCTGAAAACCGGCGATGTAAGAAAGCATGGTGATTGTACAAAAACTGATTTTGCTCAAAACTTGCTCAAAGTATGGACATATTACTTTTACCTGAAAACCGGCGATGTAAGAAAGCATGGTGATTGTACAAAAACTGATTTTGCTCAAAACTTGCTCAAAGTATGGACAGATTACTTTCATCTGAAAACCGGCGATGTAAGAAAGCATGGTGATTGTACAAAAACTGATTTTAAAAACAGTGACATTTTTAAAATAATTTTTACGACTTATGCTACATTTTTATTTAACATTACTCTGTTTGTCGAATCTTATTGATTTTCGGCACTTCTTCTGATCGAAATCAGCTGAGAGTTTGCAGAAAGATTTTGCATCTATGACAATGTAATTATCTTAAAAAAATATACAACTATTCACTGTTTACAATAAAAAAGATATGTGCTGAAAGTAGGATTCGATTTATGAGAGTAAACCCTAGTTAGTTACTTAACAGTTAAGTAGTTACGTAATTAAGTAGTTAAGTAGTTACTTAACATGCATGTTAAATTATTGTTAT
This sequence comes from Callitettix versicolor, assembly GCA_022606455.1. NCBI lineage: Eukaryota > Metazoa > Arthropoda > Insecta > Hemiptera > Cercopidae > Callitettix > Callitettix versicolor. The sequence goes on from CM040186.1 coordinate 21,058,067, forward strand.
AAAGTAATCCATGTAAATTGCATCAACACATTGTAAACAATTTCCTTCCAGGCTGGTAGAATTTATAAACGATTAAAAAATAGAAAATAATATTTATAAAAATTACTTTTTTAACTCGTTTTTATTTAAATGGATTAAAAAGTACACAAATATAATTATAAGTATAAAAGTATAAGTATGTGTATAAAGGTATAGATTAAAAAGTGTAAGTATGAAAGTAAAAAGTATAAGCATAAAAGTACAAGCATAATTAAAAAAGTTAAGTATAAAAGTATAATTATTAGTATAAATATAAAAGTATAAGTTTGAAGTACAATATGATACTTTAAATTAAAATAAAAAATAATTTCTTTCCTTCCGGGATCTGAAGACCAGAGTAATATAAAATTATAAACTGAAAAAGTGTTGGGCATTTACAATAACTCATTTCTCTATCATATACACCCTCATATCTAAGAAATTATAATGGTGAACGCCCCACGCTCTTGTTCTTATTCTTAACAATTTTACAGTACTCAGGTCATTAGACACCGATTAGGAAAAAATACTTTCTCCTTATTAGTATGTTTTAAAGTTTCAACCGATTTTATACTTTTCAGTTCGTTTAAATAAGTGTGTGTTTAAGAGAAAAGAATTTAATAATAAAAATATTAGTGTACACACACACACACACACACACACACACACACACACACACACACACAATGGATAACTAAAAAATTGATTCGAAATTCGAATTTGTTTTATTCAATGATTTTTTTCAAAAATCCAATTCAGTAACAAGTCTTGATACAATGTTGTTTTTTATCCAACGATTTTCTAATATATATATATATATATATCTTGTGAGAGAAAGAGAAAGAGAGAGGGGGGAAGGAAGGGGGAGAGGGAGATAGAGAGAGAAAGGGAGAGAGAGGGAGAGAGAAAGAGAGGGAGAGGGAGGGAGAGAAAGAGAGAGAGTATAAATTTGCAATAAATTTTTTGTAACAGACCTTACTCGAAGGTCGTAAACAACGTTGAAAGTGTTTCTGTAACCAACTTATAAAATTCTTTAAAAATGTTTCGCATATTATGTCAAACTATTTAATTAACTTGTAATTTCATTAAATTAAAACCGTAATCCATTTTTCCAGACTTTTTAAAATTCTGTTTGGAACGAAATGTATACATTGAGGCCTATACGGTGAAGAATTAATTTTACGTTCTATTAACATTTCAATGAGTTGTCACGGCTATTCCGAAGTGGCTAAACATTAACAATTATAATTAACGAATTAAGTGATTAATTGGAAAATGTTCAAGAATCTTGACTCGTGCCCTGGATTAAGCACTATACAAAGTTTTCGAAAAATAAAGCAAATATGTATTTTGAAATTTAACTTAAGCAGACGTTGTGAGTAGAGAAAAGCGATGGAAAATCTTCCTGCTTTCTACATTCATCAGATTTTGTTTAAATTCTGGCTGTAATATACGAAAAATCACAATTCGAGCATTGAATATAAATGATAACACTTATGGGAGATATGTGAGCGCTCGCTGCTGGTGGCATCTTGCGGCAGTGTTCAACTATACTTAAGTAGAAAATAGTACGGTTTATCTTCTCAAAAGTCTCCAGCCCCTGTACTTGCAGCTTGCAGCATTCGTAGCGGCAGATAGTCCAACTACTTGCACTTTAGCCGCTAAAATTGAGCATGCTTTTTATAATAGTGGCTGTATTTCTTTTTAGCCAGTTTGTATTTAATCACTTGGGTCATTGTAGTAAATTTTAGATACATGAAACTATAATAATTCAAAAAAATCGAAAAATTTATTTTTCGACGGTGGTAAGGGTTCCCCTTAAGCGACATTTTTGAAGATATAGCACCCAGATTATCACCTTTTTCGTTCAAAGAAAATCTTTATTCTATTTTTCATAATCATAAACAACAATACAATCTCGACATATAGCATTTGAAACTTTAAAATTACGTTTAAAATAAGAAAATGAACCCTGACCGCTCTGAAATTAAAATTCGTAATTTCAACTTATTCTGAAAATTGAAAACGCTAATTTATGAAGTTCTTTACGCTGATAACAATGATGAAGATTTTGGAAAACATTTAAGGCAAAAAAAAGTTAGGAATTTATGAAAGAAGTCTAACAAATGGACAGCATATACAGACTGAGCTTTGTTCTGTTGAAAGTTTACATTATATTTTTACGTGCATAATCATATGGCCAGTATTATTTGTGTTTTTCTAATTAAAACCAATTTTCCCAAAGATGAGAGCCACCAAGATAGTTTTCCTGAGCTAGGAATCATTTCTGAGAAAAAATTTGCACATGCGTAGAATTTTTGGATTTATTTAATTACACAACTACAATGACAATCGTTATTCCTGTCTTCAATTTCTTATTTCCAACGGATTTTGAAAATTCAGTTTGCAAAACGAACATGGCTGTTAACGATGGTAAAAAAAATATTGAGTTCAAAACAAAATTTTAAATTTTGAAATTGCAGACATTTTAAAACTTTCGAAAATTTAATAAACCACGTTTGCAATGATTTTAAAAATTTGATTGTCAAACTTTGCTTTAATTTTAAAAATTTGATTGAAGTCAAAGTTTTGCCTTAATTTTAAAAATTTCAATGACGTCAAAATTTTGCTTTGATTTTAAAAAAATTTGATTGACGTCAAAACTTTGCTTAGATTTTAAAGATTTGATTGACCGCAAAACTTTGCCTTGATTTTAAAATTTTAGGCGTTAAAAATAAATACATTTTTATTAATCAGTTGTATACTAGGCTTTGTACCTTGAACAAATCAGCATTACATATCTATACACACACACACACACACACACACACACACACACACACACACACACACACACACACACACACACACACACACACACACACACACACACACACACACACACACACACACACACACACACACACACACACACACACACACACACACACACACACACACACACACACACACACACACACACACACACACACACACACACACACACACACACACACACACACACACACACACACACACACACACACACACACACACACACACACACACACACACACACACACACACACACACACACACACACACACACACACACACACACACACACACACACACACACACACACACACACACACACACACACACACACACACACACACACACACACACACACACACACACACACACACACACACACACACACACACACACACACACACACACACACACACACACACACACACACACACACACACACACACACACACACACACACACACACACACACACACACACACACACACACACACACACACACACACACACACACACACACACACACACACACACACACACACACACACACACACACACACACACACACACACACACACACACACACACACACACACACACACACACACACACACACACACACACACACACACACACACACACACACACACACACACACACACACACACACACACACACACACACACACACACACACACACACACACACACACACACACACACACACACACACACACACACACACACACACACACACACACACACACACACACACACACACACACACACACACACACACACACACACACACACACACACACACACACACACACACACACACACACACACACACACACACACACACACACACACACACACACACACACACACACACACACACACACACACACACACACACACACACACACACACACACACACACACACACACACACACACACACACACACACACACACACACACACACACACACACACACACACACACACACACACACACACACACACACACACACACACACACACACACACACACACACACACACACACACACACACACACACACACACACACACACACACACACACACACACACACACACACACACACACACACACACACACACACACACACACACACACACACACACACACACACACACACACACACACACACACACACACACACACACACACACACACACACACACACACACACACACACACACACACACACACACACACACACACACACACACACACACACACACACACACACACACACACACACACACACACACACACACACACACACACACACACACACACACACACACACACACACACACACACACACACACACACACACACACACACACACACACACACACACACACACACACACACACACACACACACACACACACACACACACACACACACACACACACACACACACACACACACACACACACACACACACACACACACACACACACACACACACACACACACACACACACACACACACACACACACACACACACACACACACACACACACACACACACACACACACACACACACACACACACACACACACACACACACACACACACATACACACACACACACACACACACACACACACACACACACACACACACACACACACACACACACACACACACACACACACACACACACACACACACACACACACACACACACACACACACACACACATACACACACACACACACACACACACACACACACACACACACACATACACACACACACACACACACACACACACACACACACACACACACACACACACACACACACACACACACACACACACACACACATACATATATATATATATATATATATATATATATATATTATTTATTTATTTAAAAAAAGTCCTGGTTGATTTCTAATTAAAGCACAACCGAAACAATAGTACTTGAAATGTTACGAATACATTGTAGCGTACGGGCGCACTAAGAGATGATTTTTGACAAACCTTTGATAATGTGAACAATGCACTTTTGAAAGTTCCCTTTTTTTATGAACAGCTGTGGAATAAAAACAAAATTATAAATAAGTTTGGTTTCTATGGTAACAATTTTAATGATTTAATAAACAGATTTCTGTGGGTTGGTGTTTGTCCAAGTATTACTATCCTAAACTGTAAGTCACTCACTGACTCACTGACTCACTGTACCTCAAAACAGACAAGGCCTATGAAGTTGAAAAGTTGCATGCAGTAAGGTTTTTAAAAAACGTATAAGAGCTTTAAAAAGACTTTTTCTACAACATAGAAATCTCGATTTTTCGCACTATTTTTCCCGTTTACATCGGAAAATAACAAAAATAATCGATTAACCATGAAGGATGGTTAACGCGACCGGCCGAGATGGCGCATAAATAAAAAGTATATTAAAACAAAACGTGAAAAGCCCAAGAATGGTACGGCGTATGGGTGTTATTAATTTAGGTTGTTCAACCCGGCCCGGTGCAGTCTACAGTCTGGTGCAGCTCTTGGAACCGGTCGTGCAGCTTTCAAATAAGATGCATCAGACCTGTCAAAACAAAATAACCAACAGGCGGGCGCTAGTATTTCTAGACCGTACCCGAGTACAAGTACACTGCCCAAAAAAGTACCTTCACTTGCGACAAGCAGCTGTTTTGTCGGCCAGAGCGCGTAAATTATGAACACGCAACTGTGTCGCGAGTGTGTTGAAGCGAAAATCGGAATGGTCGTGTACTTACAGGTGCGATAAACAACCGCAGCGCGCAGCTGCCTCGCAGAAACGAATTTACCATTAAAATATGATTTAAAATAATTTAAAATCACATTGAAAACACGAAAACGAATCCTGACCGCCATCATCATAAACGTTTCCCTAGTTTCAATTGAAATTTGAAAGTATGAAACGGTAATTTTAGAGCTGATTATTTTGGGCGGATTATGATTTTTCTTTAAAAGTGTAAAAAGTAAAAAAACTGTTTTTAAAGTATACAG